>BQMZ01000056.1:0-317495 GCA_036984285.1 Chlamydomonas sp. KOR1 | reverse complement strand
CCGCAGCGAGCACTGCCCCATACGCCCACTTGCCCAACGCAATGAAAACAATGCAGTACGGTCATTGACACCGCTAGGCACCCCTGCCAGTCGCACGCTGCCGCTGCTGCCCTTCACCGTGCTACCGCCCCGCCGCTGCCACGGCTTCATGTGCCCAACGCCAAGCACACCGACGCTACGTAAAGTACGGTCAACGATCGATGCCGCTTTGCACATATGTCGCACGCTGTTGCAGCTGCCCTCCACCGTGCTGCCGCCGCCGCCGCCCTCCTGGCACACCTACCGCGGCTTGACAATGGCACCATTGCGCACCCATTTTCCCAACGCAAGTGGCGGCGTTCAGCAGATTCCGCCACTACTTCTACCACTACCATACACTGCTCCAGAACCCAGTGCGCCCGCCCTGCACCCCAGTCGCCGCCGCGCCTGCATTCCTGTCCGACGACACCACTGCCGCCGCACTCCACACTGTCGCCATGACCACTACTGACCCCCTTACACGCGGCCGCTGTTCAGTTGCAGCAGCATCATGCAGCCCACTAACGCGCCGTGGCAACGGTGGAGTCCTTGAGCATTTGTGCGCTGCTGCCGCCGCCCCCACCGTTGCCTTCAACGGCGCGGCGTGATCGCGCGGCACACCGTCAAGATCAGAACAGCTTGGAAGAAACCGAAGGTGTCGTCCGTCGAGGTGTGGATCAGCGGAAGGGTGTAGGCTGGGGGTATGGTAGGGGGAAGGAGAACAGCATACCGTTCTGTTGAAACCGTGGCAAAGGTCAACAGTTAAGCAGTAGTGAACATGCTGGGCAGTCATGTATTTGCAAAGGGGAAGCAGCGGACAGCAAGTGGCTAGGGGCCGAAGGCCGGTGGGTGTGCGCCTTATGAGTCACGTACGCCCAGAGGGGTATGAGAACCGAAATGGCGCCTGGGATCATGTAAGGGGTTGCATGGGCGGCAACGGGGAGGGCGGGCGGGAGGTTGCAATCAAGGGTCAGGCTGGGTAAGGGCTTGGATTGCATGGGGCCGGCAAGGGGAAGGGTGGGAGACTACAAGGGACTCGGGGGTAGCAGCAGGACAGGGGTAACCCTGAGCTGCCCTGAGTCGGTGGAGGGGCGTGCCAGGGCTGTAACGTCACCGGCACTGAATGGCAACTGTGCACGCCGTCTGCAGCTCTGTCCGTGTGCATCCTCCAGAGCCCGTGTGTATATCCCAGTATTGTCGCGCATGCGGCACGTGCCCCTGCACCGCACGTGCATGCATGTCTAGGCCAATCCCCTTGGGAAGCCCTCCCCGTACTGCCAGCACACACGCGCCGCAGTTGCAGCTCACCTAGGAAGACCACCCCGAGCAGCCCGGTGCCCAGGTCCCACATCAAGTGGATTGCGACCTCGGACGACGACGTGGGTGGGTCGCCGTTCTTGAACCGGGTCAGCTCGTGCAGGGCCTTAGCCCACGGGGTGCTGCTGGGCTGCTGGTCGTCGGACGACATGGGTGGGTAGCCTTCCATGAACCAGAGCAGCAGGCGCCGGGCCTTACCCCACGGGGTGCTGGGTGGCGGGCGGGTGGTGGGGTGGTGGTCGTACACGGACGCGCTCCACACCAGCCGCGACTCCGTGCGGAAGGACTCGCCGGAAGAAGCGCTAGCCCGAGCGGACCGGGCGCATATCAGGATTGCTACAGCGAAGTGGAGGTGGCGGTTGTCGGGTGTGGCGGGGAGCAGCGTGCAGAAGATGACTGGGGGGAAGGGCCAGGGGGGGAGGGAAGCAATAGACCGCTTGGAAAAGAGGACTGTGGCGGTGAATCGCAACGAGTGGACTAGTGGCTATGCGCGGCAGCTGCTGTATGTTGGATTGCAGCGAATGGAGGGAGAAAGTGGCAGCTGGGGTATGTAGGGTGAGGGGTTGAATGGGACATGGGAGGGGCAAGTGGGAGGGCGGTTGGGGTGAAGGAGGCCTTGGGGTTGCAAGGGACTCGGAGATAGTCGCAGGACAGGGGTGGACTCGTGCCGGTGGCTGGAGGGGTGTGCAGGGGCCGTGATCGACACGTGTCCTGGAGTGTCCTGGACCCGTAGCCTAGAGCATACTAGTGCGCCTATGTGGGATCTGGAAGAAGGCACATTGATCTGTGAGAGCTTGCCAGTGCGGCCATTGAGGTTCTGGACGATCCTTTGGCACAGTTCTCAAGATCTCGACACGCCCCCATTGGGAAAGAGAACGAACATCCCCCGTCGTGTCAGACCATGGCACGCTCACGGCACCCCTAGCCCCGTCGCATGACCTTCCCCGTACTGCCAGCGCACCCAGGCTGCACCTGCAGCTCACCTATGAGTGCCATCGCGATGAATCCAGTGCCAAAGGACCATAGCAGGTCGTCCCTGTGCTCAACCCACTCGCTGGGTGATGAGCTGCTGCGCCCATTGTCGGACGCGCTCTGCAGCGGCCGCGACAGCGGACGCGCGGCCTGGGCGGGCGAGCTTGAAGGCACGAACGTAGTGGTACTTTGCGGAGCTGTGCGGATAGGCAGTAGCTTGGACCTCTGCAAGGCCTGCGTTTTGTTTCGGAAGGACGGTTAGGGCTCGAGGGTGCACGGCGATGGGCCACGCTAACGTCCCAGCGCAATTCAGGACATACAGTGCTCTTACACATGGCGGGCACGTCCTGCGCAGCGGTGCTCCAAGCGCCGGCGAGCGCGACACTAGTTGTTGAGCCATCGTGGCCTGCTGCAGCTGTCAGACCTAGTACAAAAACATGTCAGGCAAGAGTACTTGAGAGCTTTGCAGGTTAGCCTTTATGTGCATACGAAACCCTTGATAGGCCCATTTCTGTGCCAATCGTCCGAGGCGCCGACACAACCGTTGGATGACCCAGCATGCCATTCTGCCACGAGATGCAACGCGTGATGTACAGAAAGAGACAGCTTGGATAATTGGACTTGTATGCGTTGCTACGGCGCGCCCATTGGCGGTACTGCTGCAGGAGCCCTTCGTTTCGAGGATTGGAGCGCGCCATGTGCTGCAGCCCGCCGGCAGCAACCGACGGGCCAGGCCTGAACCCTCACAAGCGAACACCGTCTCATACTGCTGTTGCAGGCATGGTAGTGGCGGTATCGTTCATTGCAAGCTGTGATGAGCCAGATCAGTGCAAGGCACTGTTTGGCACGTGTGCGGACACGCACCTGAACACTGGCCTTTGGAAGTGTATAGGAACACTGCACGTGCACGCAGTGAGCGTGTGTGCAAAAGGTGTGCTGCTGGAAAGCCTGAGGATGAATATCATGTGGTCTTTGAGTGCGCTGCTTATAACGACCTTCGGTCTGGCAGTGGCACCTGGAATGTATACCTCCCCTGAATGTAACACAAAATGCCAAAAAAGTGGGCTCTGCTTTGAGCAGGATTTCAAGTCATGGTGGGACACTTCCTGTCCTGGTAAGGTTGGACGTTTTCTTGTTGCTGTACAACAGCAACGCAACGCTACATGATTGATTCCCCTGCGACGAACCGGATCTGAACCCTCACAAGCAAAAATCGTATGATATTGCTGCTGCAGGCATAAAAGGTGATGTCGTGTCATCTCAAGCTGGTGGCGGTGAGCCAGTTGGCATGCACGTGGGGCAGTTAGGCAGCGCGAGGACAGCACCACGCACAGACACGGCAGTGGTCACAGGGGTCACGGTTCTCTGGAAGTCTGGATGTGGGACAGCATGTTGTCTTCACTCATGGAGACCCAAACTAATGAAGACCCAAATCACAGGTACCAGGAACACAACTCCCGTGGTCTACGCCGAGTGCGAAGTTCAGGACCGGGGCGGCCGTACCCTGGCCAGGACTGCTTTATTTGTCTCACGCAACAAAACCATTTGGGCGCTTGCACTCTGCTCTTCAATGCCGACAACGACCACGCCGTCCACGATCGTAGTGTGTACATGGCTTGATGGCACGGAGACACCTAAGGATGTGCACGCAGCCCGTTCACCTGGTGCCTGCTGTGCGTGACCAGCTGTGCAGCCTGGTGATGCAGCATACCACTGGGCGGGGCTCATCAAGGATGCAGTCAGCAGAGACGATAACAACTTCACGCAATATGCGCTGATATGCGGTTCCCATGGTAGTTGCCTGATCCCAGTTTCGCACAGCGCTTCATTCGTGGTGGGTCAGCGCTGGTGAGCGCCAGGGGCGCATGCACCACGCAGTGGCACGCACACACGCACGCAACCAGCTAGCCCTGCGCGCCGCACACACCTGCGATACGCCGCCCATGGACACCCGGCCCCAGCCTGGCCTGCGGCCCCCCTATCGATACGCCTCCCCTACCTGGGCAGAACTCCGTTGTTCATTCAGACGTGCCGTTGCAACTGCAGCGCAACGAAGGACGCCGACCCAGCCCAGCCTAGGAGCTTCGCAAGACCTGCCTTCCTCCTTCACATCCCCCTGCATCCCCACGCATTGAACCTGGGCCCGTGGGACGACCTGGGCCCGTGGGACGACCGATGGTTGAAATGTTGTTTCGTACATGCATACCGTTACGCTGTAGGCCCTGGCGGGGCTTGGGGTTCGTCGCAACCTCCTCCCCAAGCACACCAGTGTCAGCTACGCTATCATTATATGGACAACCAGACCGGTGCACAAGTAGCACCGAGAGCGACGACCCGTGGCTCGTAGCCGGCTGTGCATTCACCGAAAAGGGTTGTCACCACGCATTGAAGCTTCCGAAACCACGTGGCTTGGAAACGGCCAACATGGCACTTGCACGTCTGTGATGAACAACAAGGCAAACATCACTACACGTCGTGGAACCAGTCATGTAGTTGCAACTCGACCCATCGGCCAACAGCAAATGACGGCATCAACATGGTAGGACGCACCGAGCTATCGGTCGCCCGTTTAGCAGATGGGGTTCGGACACTCAGCCGCTGCCCTCGGCCCTGCTCTGCCCATGATGCATCAACGCACCCGCAACTTGGCACATTTGTACCAGTACTGCGCGCCTCTGACCTTAACCACATGAACGACAGACGTACCGTACAGGTACAACGATGCGGGACCCCGTAAATCATCCTCCTGCTGAGGACCAACGGCACCTCCGCCTCTCCAACACAGCAAGCCGTCATCACACCAACTGACGCCAAGTCGACGGCAATTTGTCAAGCCGCAACCCCATCCCAAATGCGCTGCCCCTTCTGCCAACCCAACCCCACGCCGCTGCCCTCTTCCCTGCCGCCGAGGATAGCATGCAGCTATAGCGCTACCCGACAGGTAGGAGCTTTGCATGCAAACCTAGCTTCAGGCGCTGCCAACACTGCCGCCGCTGCCCCCTGCCATCGTATCCAGCGCCGCCACACGTACCTCTTGACACATAGTACCGCCGGCACGGCAGGCTTACAAGCACTGTGCTGACCGCCGGCGCCACCGCCGCCGCTGCCGCCGTCACCGCCGCCGCCGCCGCCGCCGCCGCCGCCGCTGCCGCCGCCGCCGCTGCCGCCGCCGCCGCTGCTGCTGCTGCTGCCGCTGCTGCCCTTGCCTGGCGCCATCACGTCACCATAGCCATCACCAGTACATCGATACATTGTCCCGCCTACAGCAAAGCCTTTGACATTCTCAAACGGAAAATGGCCTTGGGGTATGGCAGTAGTTGATGACAGGTCCGGCGTCGGCTCCACCGGCTTTGCGCTGAGGACACGGCAGGGGAGGAGGCCTTCACGCGCTGCCAACACCGCCGCCGCCGCCGCCGCTGCTGCTGCCCTCCTTGTCTAGCGCCACCCTACGTAACCCTTGGCACACAATATCGCGGATGGCACGGAAGGCTTCTAGGCACTGTGCTGACCACCGCCGCCGCCGCCGCCGCCGCCGCTGCTGCCCTCCTTGTCCAGCGCCACCATGCGGCTGAACTTGTCCGCCGCGCTCTGCAGCCGCGCCGCCACGCCGCCACGTGCCACGGCGCCGCTGGCGCTCTTCTCGGCGGCGCAGGCGGCGGCGGCCTGCGAGTACGGCAGTGCGGGATGCATAAAGACGTCCTCAGAACGGTGAACGGAGAAAGCAAGGGATGGTTACGGGCAGCGTGCGCTGGCACTCTGCGTAGGGGCGCAGGCGGAGGTGTGTCGTACGGTCAGCGGCCTTCCCTCGTACGTACGGTACGGCAGCGACAGCAGTTGTGCGGGTATGTCGGTAGAAGAAGCTGTTGATACTACGTTACCACCTAAGACTAATCAACTGGGCGGTGTGCGGTAGGATCGGATTCATTGAGGAGAGGCACGCTGCAGCCCACAACCGTTCGTGCACCCGCAACTAACTAGACAACCGCCGACCCACATCAGGAAAAGACCGATTCTGCAACTGCGCAAGCAGCTGTGACAGTTCGTGCCGGAGCAGTTGACTGTTGACTCGGCCCACGCCAGGCAGCGGCCGCACCTGCGCCGATGGCAGGGACAGGCTGCACACGTACCTCCTGTGCATTCGGCCCCCAGGCTACACGTGCACGGATGCTAGGCGCCGCGACCGGCACACACGCACATCCCATACTGTCATCGCCACATGCGTGCACCCACGTGTCGGTGCATCGGAACCCAGCTCAGGCCAGCCCCTCCGCAGGCCGTGCCGCCAGCTGCCCTTTTCTCGTGCTTGCCAGGCTTGCCGTGCAATGGGTTGCGTGCGCGTACCGTACGTAGCGGCACGGCAACTACAAGAGGTGCGGGACCTCCCCTGCCTGGCACGGGTAACTCGACCTTCCCAATGCCACCTGGCCCACCCAGCCTCCAGTCCGCAGGCCGTGTCGCAGGCCTTCCCTGACTCGATCCGCCCCGGCACCTACCGGTATACACCATTTCACCAGCCCATTCTCAATGCACTTTCATATGACCGACCCACCTCCTCGGACAACCGTGCCGCCAGCTGCTCCTCTCCCGGCAATGCGTCCCGGCTGTCCGGGGGGTCGACACTGCCCATCACAGCCACGGGAGACAAGTGGCGCTGCGCCGCAATGGCCGACGCGTACTTGCCGAACGCGCCTGCGGGCGGCGAGGGATATAGGTCAAGGGGCAAGGGTTTATTTAGACGCAGCAATGCCAGCAAATCAATAAGCCGCTGAAACGAGGGACCGAGCGGTGCAGGGCCGGAGGTGTTGGCGTATCGGCAGGGGATGACCCTGCCGCGAGCTGGGAATGTCAGGCACTGTAGAGACGCCGCGGCATTCCAGTGCACACAGTGCATTTTTCCGATGTAGTGGTAATGCACAACGTGCGGGGCCTCGGAGTGTCGAGGACGCTGTGACGCAAACAAGCCTGCGCGCTTCCCGCCCGAACGACACAGGCCAAGCCGCTCTCCCGCTCGAACCGAGTTGCGATACTAGCATTCAACAGTACAGTGGGAAGCCATGGTTACCTGCGGCCAGGCTGGGCGGGCTGTTTCTGGGCGGGTCCTGGCCTCCGGTGTCTTGCTTGTAGGAGCTGGCGCGAAGCGCGGCCTCCGCCTTGAGCGCCGAGAGCAGCTCGCGCTCATCGGCCTCGCGGATGGCAGCAGCTGCGTGCGCCTCCGCAGGGTCGGTCGCAATGTGCTGTTGCTGCTGCAGGCTTGACATGGTTGCGTTTTGAGGCGCTCGAGCTCGGATGCTTCGGACGATTGACCCACGGGACTGTGGAAAGGGTTCTGCGAAAATGAATTGGTGCTGGGTTTGATGGTGTCAGACAGAGCGTACCAGTTTCAGGCGTAAAGTAACAGTAAAATGGTGCAATTGCGTATCGCAAGTATCTTGTTGCGCTGGCTTTTGCTGGCCTGCATGGCAGCGATCTCGGATCATCCCGCCCCGCTGCGCTTTACGCCCCACCTATGGGAGGCCCCTGGTGCACCCGTTGGCGAGTCTGCACATCAGTCAGCGTATCAGCATGTCCGATGCTACTACAGGCTCGACAGAAAGTACTCCGAGCCAGCGATGCAACTCGTGTGCTCACCCTTCGACCATCGCTTGTGCCCCGTGTCTTAGCCACGTGCAAGGCAACCAACGCAGCAGGAAAACCCACCAAGGTCTGACACGAAGTGAATGCACTCGCAGACGTTCCGAGAATGGCAAGTGACTGGAGCATAATCTCCAGCCGAGCTCTCAATCGTCCAATACAGCTCCAACAGTACAGCTCCAAAAGCACCGTTGCATCTGTCATCCTACTTCAGCTGCCGGTGCACAACGTGCAAGTGCGTACGGTGTACAGGTAACTACACACCGGTACCGCTACCTGTGCCCGATAATGCGCTCAGATGAGAACCAGTGCGCAGTGTACAGAAGTAGCAGCAAGGTGTACGTATGTTGCGCAGCGTGCAAGCGGCACAACCGCATGCGGTACGGGTCTTGGCGTCACTCGGGCTGGGCAAGCCGGCAGCAGGACGAACCCTCTCCAGCTCCGTGCCCCCGGCCCATGCATCTGCCAACACAGCGCACCACAGCTCCGCGCAACAACCGCATAACGCAGTACCGTTGATGCACCAGCAATAGCAGCAGTGATCGCAACACACACACACCGCGCAGTAGCGTTGGTGTACCAGCAACCGCAGCCATGATCGCACCCACGTCAATATGCACACCGTGCGCAGATGCCCGACAGTCCCTTGGCCACTGCTGGTGCACCACCGTGGGCACCCCTGGACAGGCCCTACGTGGACACGCCACGTGGCAGCCACCACCGTACACGTGTCCCAGCCCCTCGAGCTCCGTAGCACACACCAAAAATCCTCAGACCATTGCTGATCTTTAGCCTAGCACCCTGGGCACCAACCCAATGTGCAAATGCCACGTGGCAGCACCGTACACGTGTCCGTCCACAGGGCACGGGGCACTCCCCGCGCGTCTGCTTTCACGCAAATCATCACGTTGAAGAGGCGCTGGAAGCCATGCGGATGCTGATGGAGACAGCAAAGCTGACGGGCATGACCGTAGCGGTTCACGGCCCGCTGAACCATGTGCATGCACCCGCCACTAGCTTGCTTCAAAACTGGTTAAGCAGGAGCTGCTCCTGATGGCGGCTGGTAGAGGCTAGTATGGAGCAGAAGCGCTGAGGGCGCCAGCGCAGGGTGTGGCCGCGGTTGCTGTAGCCCATAGGGCTTAGGCTTGGCGGACAGGGCAGCTGGTGCTGAGTTGGAAGGGCGGGGGCGCGTAGCAGCCTAGGCGGTGGCTTGCTCCGCCTCCACCTGCACTCCTACCCCCACAACGCCGTCCACCGCTTCCCGTTCCCGGTAGCCAGGGATGCTGCGGTACACCTCCACCGCCTCGTCCATGTCGGTGATGCCGGGAAGGCACCGGTCAACGCCCTCAGCTTCCAGCATTGACCGGAAGCTGTCGTAGGGGCGCACGGATGTGACGCGGCAGAGCACCGGAAGCAGGCCTGCCGAGGGGTCCGAGCTCTCGAACCGGAAGCGGTCGCCTGTGATCACGTCTGACCACTTTCCCGTGCGGATGCGGCCCTCTACAGTTTTGCGGCCGCTGCGGATGAGCTCCAGGTATTTCGGCAAGAGAGACGATTCCCGCAAGACAGGTTCACGCTCGGCAGTCTGGCTGTTACTCTGCTCCAATAGTGTCATGTTGCTCTGTGTTTGTGTATGGCTATGGTTGCATCAACGATGAGCAAGGGATGAACGAAGTGTGGCAGCGCTTTGTGCAAGCGTCTTACCAAAGCAAGGGATGGAGAGTAGCAACAGGTCTTGGCATCTAGTAAGGAAGACAGCATCACGCTGCACATACAAGATACCTCGCTTTTTTTGCCGAGGCCTGCGTGCTGAGCCCCCATCAGCAATCTGCCGTGCAACTGGCCCACATCATGCGACCACACGCAGAGAGGACGCAACGAGAAATATTTCTTGCAGGGCTGGTGTTTGGTGGAAGCTTATACATTGCACCTAGTCCTGTGTTTGTTGCTCGGGTCCCGCAACAAATGGCCACACCATCGAGGTCGCCCCAGTGGGGCCAGCCACCACTGGCACCACAACCCGCTAAGGACATTGACACTGACACAGAGCCTGCTCACCCATTTGCTGAGGGAGGCGCATTGGCCCGGGGTGCAGATGTAAGGGTGGTGACGAGCGATGGAGTGGAGCTCTACCTGCATCGGGTCATCCTGGGCATGTGGAGCGACTTATTCCAGGACTTATGCGAGGCTGCGGCCGAAGACTCGATGGTGAGCCTAGGCTGCCAGTGCAGTCGGGGCCATGCTGGCCGTCAGGTTTGGCCACCTCGGACCTTGGACCAGACGGCGGCCACAAGTTAGCGATGAGGAAGCATGATCACGCACCCTTATTCATCTGCGTGTCGACGAAGCTCTAATTGCATGGGTCTCTATTGTCGGGCGTCAGTGCTGCAACAGCCTTTCAGCATGCGCGCGCAACTGTGACCTGCTTACTCCAACAGTTGCCAAAGCGGCCAGCCCTGCACACCTTCTTTCCCCATATACGAAAACCGGCTGCCACCTTCCTTCCTGCAGGTCGACCACAGTGGCACGTCGCGCGGCACCGCGCTGCCCACCCTCAACGTCACCGACACCCACTGCAAGCTGCTGCTGCTTCTGGGCTGCATGTACCCCACACCCACCTACCCAAGCAGCCTGCCATCCGGAATGGACCCCGCAAGGTGCGGGTGGCACCCTAATCCACACCAGCCGTATGTGTCATCTGCGTTTTGCGTCACCTGTCCCGTGCCTTGCACGAGCAGCTTCCCTCGGCTGCCCCAATGCCTTCTGTGCCTTGGCCTCTGGGTCTGCCTGTGCGTACCCTGCCGGCCCTGAGTCTGTTGGGGACTATCTAGCGCCTGCCTGGATCCGCCTGGGTTTGCCTGGGTCTGCCGTTTTACATCGTCGACTCGTTTTAGGCCGGTTGATTTGGCTCACAGTCGTACCCCACCAACCCTCCCTCCTGGATCCGACTCGTGTCGTTCCCTCCTGTGGCCCCTCCCTCCCTGCACGCAGCTCCCTGCTCCTGCTGCGCCTGGCGGACAAGTACCACTGCCCCGCGCTCATCTCCCGCGTCGCCTCATTCCTGTGCGGGCACGTGCTGCCCGCCCTGGCAGCCACACACACACCGCAGCAGGCAGCACAGTACCTGGAGCTTGTGGCCCTCCCCCCAATCAATGAGCAGCGGTCCCCAACCGGCCCGCATTACAGTCCATCCAGCCCTAGCTATAGTTACGGCTCCCCTGCCTATACTTATACCAGCGATGGGACTGTTACTGTTGTGAAGCCGAGTCATGAAACAACGGTGGTGGTGGAGTGGGTGGTGGGCTGCGTGGAGATGGCGTCCAGGCTGGGGCTGGCGGAGCTGGAGGCGGAGGCGGCGGGGCTGCTGGGCAGCAAGTTCTTCGAGTGGGAGCTGCAGGTGTGTGACGGGGGTCCCACTGCCCCCGGGAAGCTAATACACACCGGGCACTAAGCCAAGCACCTGAGCATGCATGTGATTCGGGTGGGAGCAGTAATGCATGTGGCACGGAGTTATCACTGGCCGCCCGAAGCTAATGCACACCTACCAGGGCCCCAACCCGTGCCAAACGCTGCCGAGGTGGCCTGCCCCACAGCTTCCATAGCGCTGCCTTCGTTGCATTATGGAGTCGCTGTTGCTGCACCAAGCAGAAAGACGCCCTGTCCTCGTTGCTGCGTCCGTCCCGTGCAGCAGCTGAAGTGCGCAACTACTCACCAGATTGCACACCTGCCGTTTCTGCTGCCCTCTGCTGCCCTTTCTGCTGCCCTCGCCCCATGCAGCGCCAACACGAGCTGCTACTGACCGTGGCCCGCCTGCTGCCCCCCGAGCTGCTGGTCAGCGGCCTGCTGGATGCGGTGACGCCGCCGCCGCCGCCACCCGCCGCGGCGTCCGCGCCCGCAGCCACCGGCAGGGCCACCAGCACCGCCACCTCCGGCTGGGACCCCAGCGCCTGGCGGCAGCAGCAACGGCGGCACCGACAGAAGCAGGAGAAGGCAGCCGCTGCTGCTGGGCGCAGCCGCGGCCGCAACGGCAGCCGCGGCGCCGCCGGCGCGGCGGCGGGCGGTGGCGGCCCACGCGTCGTGCCCGTGGTCGTGGCGGCCGCGGGTCCGGCGGCGGGCGCTGCTCCGGCGGCGGCGGCGCCGGCGCCGGCTCTGCTGGGTGGACATCCCTTCCAGGCCGCTGCCGCCGGCCAAGCCGCGGCAGCAGCAGCTGGCGCCGCGGACGGTCCAGTGCCGTACAACGGAGGCGGGTGGCAGGAGGTGCACCCGTTCCAGCAGCAGGCCGTGGCGCAGCAGCAGCAGCAGCAGCAGCAGCAGCACAACCACCAGCAGCAGCAACTCCCTGCTGGCAACGCTGTGGGCTGGGCGGCACCGGAGCCACTGCTGGTGAGTTACTCGCTGTCTACCTGTAGGCAACTTGCTTGGCCTGTGATACAGCCTAGCGAGCCTGTACCCCTGCGCACTCGGTTGCATGTGTCCCTACGCATACGGTTGCATGTACCGTACCCCAACGTAATCGGTTGCCGTCGGTGGTCCACGCCCTATTATATGTACCAGTCTAATACCAAAGCCGTGACGTTGTAGAGCGGAACCTGGTCTTGGCGGAGGGGTAGACATGTCGGACGTCGACTCCAGAGGCACAGCAGAACACAGCTCGTGCGAGTACGCCCACCCGCTCACCTGAGTAGGACTCACCTTGAGTGTCCCATTGGTACAAAGCTATATTATATTATGTAAGCATTATGTATTATTATGTATTATGTATTATGTATTATGTATTATGTATTATGTAAGCAGCGAGTGCTCAAGCAAGGCTTTGAGTCCACGGCGCAAGAGTTGCTTGGCCCTGCTTCGCTGACCTCCTTTGGCGCTCCTGACGCTCTTGGCATCTACACGTGGTTTCGTGCAGGGCCCTGGCGGCGGATGGTAAATCGCAGCTCGCCTCCTGGTTCTCACATTTCAAACGCGCCGCGGCATGCTCCCAAGAGTGGCGTGCTTGCAGCGGATCGGCGCCTAGGGGATTGGAACGGCAATGGAGCAAAGGAGGTTACCCAGGGTTACCTGCATGTTCGTGCTACGGTACTGCGCGGCGTGCTGAAACTGCTTGTGCGGCGCTGTATGAGAGGTGATGTGAGGGGGTCGAGAGCCAGGCCGGGCGCGGCCACTGGTGTCGTGTATGTGCCGTACCAATTGACACGTGTGCACGCGTGTGAGCGTTACGGCCAGGTACATGCCACGGCCACGGCCTTGCGTTGAGCGCATCGTGAAGACGACGTGCGTCGTGAAAACCATGCTTCACATTTACAAATGCTGTTCGGTGCGCGCCATGACTGTGATGCACTGCTTGCGTCGGGCATCAGGCGGCGGGTACTGCACCACCGCCGCTTCTGGTCTGTTGGTCGCTACTGTGATTGTATTGGCTGGAAGCCTGGAACGGGCTCGATGCCACTGTACTATGGTACTGTACCATGCTACGGTATTGATTGCTGGCGATATGAGATCGGTGGTGCCGAGCAGTGACGAGCAAACCCACAGCCTGAGCTGAGTGCAGGGGAGCTCTCCCGCCCCTGGCTGAGTGCGTGATGTTTTAGCAATGCACTTGTCCATGTACCGCCAATGGATTTCTGCTTGCAGCTGGCTACGTACTGCTTAAAACTACAAGCGTCAGCTTTGTGTTCGTACAGTACAAGAGGCTTCGTTTTGCGTACGGCACCTTTTGATAATGAGAGAGGGCGGTTGATACAGCTCATGATTTAGGGAGCGAGCTGTTCGTGTACCAGGATGGCCACGTGCCCGTTCCGCTGGCCTCCCCCAACACCCATGTACCATAGCACTGAGTATGCAATGCTTCGAGACGTTCTTTTCAGCCTTGGACTGACATCCTGCACGTCATCCTACTACTCGGCTTCTTGGTCTGCTCTCTGCTGGATCATGTTGTATACCAAAGGGTAGATGTTCCAGTTTTGGCGTTGTTGCCGAATGGGTTGAAACGTTGAATGCCCATGGTGTAGAGCGCGTGAGAACCGCTGCCGTGGTGCACGCCCGTCGCCTGCTGTGTGGCTTATGCAGGCGGGCCGCAGGACTGATAGCCGTTGGATGCGTGGTCGCGGACTCATTTAACCAGTGTCTACAGCCGAGGTAGTGCTGAACGGCACTAAAATCTCTCCATTGCGACCTTCCGTGCACCTTGGCCCTGGTTGGCCACGACGGGCGATTGTCCCTTCTGGAAGTACACAAACACAAGGACGTTGCGCCCAAAGTCAATTCCATTATTGCTACAGTGAACCTGTGATACACTGATAGTGCCAGTGAGCCAGTTAGTACGAAATGCCGCCGGACCAGGGCGTCCCCTGCGCCGCACATATAGTTGCCCTCCTCATGGCGTACCGGCCGCATAGCTCCAAGCTTCGCCACCCCCCAGGTGCAAACGGCTAGTCCCGGCAGCAACAACACCTCAATGAAGCCAGGACTGCCGTTGCTCAGCGGCGGCGCATGCCTCCAGCGCAGGCCGTCGTGCTGGGCAGCGGGAACGGCTCGACGCTCCTGCCCGTGCACCTGCCATCGTGCACCTGCCGGTGCCCATGGCTGCGGCTGCACTGCTCCAGCGCCCAGAAGGACTCCCCGATGCTGCTGCCCGACCGGCTTCCGCCCCTGCTGCAGCGGTTGGGGGTTTGTTGGTGTTTGTTGTTGTCTCCGTGGCTGTAATGCTACGGGTTGCTTGCTGGTGCTATGGAAGCGTGTGGTGCCAAGCGAATCCGGGCAAACCACATGCTGAGCGCACACGCTCGAGCCATTTGCTTTTGCTGTTGTTGGCGTGTGCTGCTTGGACCTGCACCAGCTAGCCCTGTATGATGGCACGACGTGACTGCATGGCACAGCTTGCGTCTCCGACTCTCTCGAAGAGCAATTCATTCTTGTGCTTCCGCTCCTCAGCCCTCACCCATGTACCGTACCACTGTATATGTACCAGTCTAATACCAAAGCCGTGACGTTGTAGAGCGGAACCTGGTCTACCACTGTATGTTAGGGCGTACAAGCAAAACGCAGGTAGATTTTCCCAAGCTTTTGGTGCACACTCGTGCATGTCATCTTGCTGTAACTGCTTGCCTACATCCCGTGTCGTGTGCACCAAGGGTCGAGTATTCGGTTCGGGTGCTGCGTCATGCGTCACCGCCACCAGATTGCAACGGTTTGGGTACGATTCTGTTACCTGCAAGAACATTGCAATGACGCCGCGTCCACCGAGGATTCGCGGTAGCTTATTGCGCCTTTCCTCGCAGCATGTCACCAACGAAACCTGTCCCGCATAGGGACGCACCGCACCGCCAGCAGCACACGGACCGCCGTGACCGCCCACAGCACACCGTTACACGCACCCATCCACCACCACCATACCATGACCATCACACACCTAGCAAAACCACAACGAATACACAGCGCACATCCACCACCCGTCCTTACGGCGTGGTATTACTCGTGCGGGTATGATCTTTATTTCTTTCGGGATGTCTGCATGCCTTTATTGTCCGGATTCGACCTGAGCCAGAAGTGCGGCTGCTCGCTGCAAACACAGTGCATAGCGCCCCGTGCAGCCCGGGGCTTTGCGCCACGACCACAAACCAGTGCCAGAGCAAGAGGGCGGTTTCATGCATCAGTCCGATTACGCACGGGTTACTAACACACATGAGCGGACACACACAGCCCGAACAACTGGTGTAAACGGCACGGGCACACGCGGCCAACACACGTGGCACGCCCTTCACAAAGCTGCCCACACACAGGGTGGGCAGTGTTACGTAACGCACGCGTCATCGCAACGTTCATAACGGTTGCCACGAACAAGTTACAGTACACGTGTGCATGCGTAAGGCCGCCTGATAGCATAGTGGCGATTCCCGGAAGCTTAATGCTCGCCCAATTTGCAACCACATGCACCACGGACACAACGTTCCCACAAGTAATTACCGCGCGGGTCACAGGCTGGCTAGACTGCGCCGCCCAACGTAATTCAAAGGGACTTCCGCAGCCCCGGGTACAGCAACCCATGTGCGCGTAGGCTTCCATCCATACGTAACGTTCACCGATGCCAGTGCTCTACTGTAATCACTAGACCAGGTAACCCTAAACGAATCCACTGCTTGTGCTCTTGCTAGCAGGTAAGAGGGTTGGGATCACTGCTCATCAGGCCCTGCACCCTGGCCCTGGCCCTGCCCCGTCGACGGGGGACGTGAGCCCCCCTGGTCTCCCTCCGCACCCTGCTGCTGCTCCTGCTGCCCCTCCGCGCCCTCCTCCACCTTTGCGGTGCCAGCGGATGTGCCCTCGCGCTCGCCCTCCACTACCACCCCCAACGGTGACGGCGCCCGCAGCGATCCCCGGCCGCTGGGCGACGGGGCCACCCCAGCTGCCACGCCCTCATCAGGCGCCGCCGCCGCCGCCGCTGTCGAGACGCTCGGGATGCGCGACAGCTGCCTCGCCACCGCCGCCGCCGCTGCGGAAGGCGACCCCGGCCTGCTGCTCCCAGGCGACCCCGCGAACTGCTGCCTTGCCGCCGCCGCCGCTGCCGCCAACGACGTGTTCCGCCGCATGCTGCCGGGGCCTGACGGCGACGCCGGCGCATCCAGCACACCCGCCGCCGCTACCGCCGCTGCTGCCGCCAGCGACGTGTTCCGCCGCATGCTGCCGGGGCCTGACGGCGACGCCGGCTCATCCAGCACGCCCGCCTCCTCCGCAGCTGCCGCCATCCCGTGCGGCATGCCACCCGCTGATTCCGGTCGCAGCTGGCTGCTTCCGCCGCCCGCTGCCGGCGCTGCCGCCGCCTTGGGAGTGCTCGCTCCGCTGCCGGGGCGGCTGAAGGGCGGTGGCGGGGGCATGGCGATGCCGGACGCGCGCGGTGACAGGCCCGGCCCCGAACCCGGCCGCCCGCTGCCGCTGCGGCTGTCCAGGCTCATGCGCCGGGCCACAACCGAGAGGCCGCTGCCGCCGCCCTGCCCCATGGCCGCCGCCACCGCCGCGACGGCGGGCGACATGGGCCTGCTCCCGGCGCCGCCGGGTCCCGCGTCCAGGCTGCCCCGGCGGTCCACCACGCGCACGCCGCTGCCGCCGCTGGCCGCGCTCGTGGGGATGACTAGCGCCGGGGCGGCGCCGGGGGGCACCAGCGGTGACGCGGCGCGGCCGCCGGCGCTGTCCAGCCGCTGCCGCGTGGACGCGTTCGCCGCCGCCACCGCCGTCAGCGCCGGCGGCGGCAGTAGCGGCAGCAGCTGTGCCTGGGAGCTCATGCTGCTGCCCCGGCTGACGGGCCGCAACCCCGCCGCCGCCGCCGCCAGCTCGTCCGACTCGTGGGGCACTGCCTCCTCCTCCTCCGCCGCGGCCCTGGCCACAGCGGCCGCCACCGCCGCCTCCGTCGCAGTCGCCGTCGCGGACCTCGCTGCCGCCTCCGCCTCCGCCGCGGCCGCCGCCGCCCTGGCCTCACGCCTCCGCGTGCGCTCCGCGTCGTGCTGCAGCCAGTCGACGTCGTTCCCGAACTCCCTGGTGGTGCCGCCGCGGATGGACATGGGCCTGGTGTACGGGTTGCCCCCCGCCTCCTCCCCGCCGGGCTCCCCCGTGTCCCTCCGCGCCGACGCCGCCGCAGCCGCGTTCTTGACCGCCCGGCCGCTCACGAACGCCGCCGCCGCCGCCTCCCCGTCCTCCGCCACTGGCGGCAGCGCCGCCGCCATGCCCATGTTGATGGGCAGGTCCAGCAGCGGCGACAGCGGCCGGCTGGCCCCGCCCTCTGCGTCCTCCGCCAGGCCCGGCATCAGCCGCGGCTCCGCGCCCGACGGCAGCGCCCCGCCGTCCAGCCACGTGGCCCTGACCCCCACCCCCGGTCCCCCAGGCGACAGCGGCACCACCTTGTTCCTCCCCTTCCTGTCCAGCGACCCCCGCCGCTCCTGCTCCCGGTCCATGGAGCCCCGCCGCAGGACGTCCAGCACCGAGGCACTCCCCGGCCGCGACTCCGGCCCCTGCTGCCCCGTGCCCCCCGAGTCGCTGTGGTGCGGCGGCACCTCCCCGTTGCCTCCCATGGCCGCCGTGACCTCGTCCGGCGACGCCTTGCCGTAGCTGGGCCGCCGCCGCCCGGCCTTGCCGCCCGTCCCCGCCCTGTCCAGGTCCCCGGTGTCTCCGGGCGCGAACAGGCTGCTACCCACCACAGACACCTGCCGCGTGGACGCCATGCCCCCGCTCACGCCGCGGGACATCTTGCCCCCGTCGGCGCCGTCCTCCTGCCCGAGCCCGTACCCTCCCTTGCCGCCCATACCCTTGCGCATGCCGTCCGCGTCCCCGTCCCCGTCCTCGCCCTGTTTGCCGTTGGCCAGGGCCAGCTTGGTTGCCTTGCGCCACGCGGTGTCGGGGCTGGGCGGGACCGCCGCCTCGCTGCTGATGCTGAACCGGCTCTTGCCGCCCAGCGCGCCGCGGGGCATGTCCACCGAGGGCCGCACGCCGATGCTCCAGCGCCGCGCCGCCGCCACCACGCTCACAAAGGACTTGGCCACGGCGCTGGCCATCGTGTGCTGCGAGGTGGGGACGGAGGAAGGGGCACCGTATGCATCGTCCTTCCGTATGGGTGCGCGGTACCAGGAAAGAAGTGGTACAGTGCCGCAGCTTGTCAGGCATCAAGGCGTGTGCAGGTCGCGCAGCACACGTGGCCATGTGCATGGTGATCTGCAGCCCGCGCCCCTGGTCCGCCAGCATGCGGTGCTGGTTGACCCCCCCCGCTGAACGCGCACCCACCTTGGGGTCCCACACGCTGAGTCCGCTCTTGTCCAGCTGCGTGTCCGCCACCACCAGCCAGCTCTCCTCCACCATGGCCTCCACGTCCAGCTCGGGGGGCAGCTGAGACAGCAGCTCGGCCACACGCTTGGTCTCGGTGGAGGACATCTGGGTAACGGGGCAGGGCAGCGGGGAGGCATAGGGGACAGGTTAAGAGGTGGGAGCGCAGGCGCCTGCAGGGCCACCCATCGCCACCCACGGCAACCCACTGCGCTGCGAGGCAGCAGCTTGCATCCTCAATGGCCACGGTGTTGTCCCGCCCCCTGGGCCCCGCACCTGCACGTAGGGCTTGAGCAGCAGCCACAGGAACAGCGCCCACACCACCCAGCTGACTGCGAACACCACGGTGTGCAGCGTGCCCTGCGCTGTGAAGGCCGCCAGCGCCTCGGCCCGGTAGTCGGCCACCAGCGACTCCAGACCGTCGTGCAGGTCCACCTGCGCCACGCGCCACACGTACTGCCAGCTGCGGGGGAGGAGCGGGGGCGGGACCAGGCCGGCTCAGCACGTAGCACAGCTTGGCAGGGCAAGCCGGAAACATGGCTGCAGGTGGGGCGTCTGGTTACCAGTGGCTTCCGGGGAGCACACTTCGTCAATATGCCGACAGCAAGGGGCCGGAATGCGGATGCGGGACCTCGGCCTCAGGCTGCCATCCGCCCCTACCGCCTGCCACCGGCTGCCACCCGGCACCCCTCCCTACCGCGAGCTGGTGTGGTTGACATCCTCCAGCGCGTCCAGGCCCATCAGCGTGGCCTCGCGCATCAGGCGCCGCACCATGGGGTCGATGGCGTGGCGAGACACCTGCACGTGCATGGAGGGAGGAGCGAGGCTTGTCGTTGACAGGTAGACGCAGCCACTCCTCGCGCAACGCGGGACGGGGTGCACGTCATGAGCAGGGAGGGCTTGTCGTGGTAATTAAGCTGAAGTCCACTCGTTCCACGTGCTCGTACTTCTCCCCTTATTCCGCACCTGGTAGAACGGGTCGCTCGCGCCAAAGCACGTGCCCTGCTGGTCCCTCATGCAGCCCTTCGCGCCGAACAGCATGTCCGCGTGCTTCTGCCGCGCAAACAGGCTGCCGGTGTTGGTGTCGTGCGCGCCGTCCGCTGCGCCGTCCTCCAGGCTGGGCCCACCGTACAGCATGGTGCTGTACACGGTGTCCAGCCAGGACGCCTCCTCGCGCACAAGGGACTGCAGGCCGGGGCGCAGGGCGGGGTCCTGCAGCGCAGCACACGGTTATGCGAGATTCCGCCATGGCCCACAAGTAAAATCGCTCGCTCAAAGGCAGGACAGCTGTACACAGTCAGCTGCCAGGGCACCTCTACGCTTAGGTGGCGGTGCCGTGCACATGGCAATGCCTCGATGCCTTTCTCTGCCGGATGTGTGCAGGGAACGCAGCCCACCTGCTCCAGCGCCAGCTCGTTGACGTAGTGCATGGTGCGGCTGGCCTGGTCAAGCGAGCGCTCGAACATCTTGAGGTCGATGAGGCTCTCCTCCACGCCCGCGAACTGCAGGTAGCTGACCAGGTATATGATCACGATGACGGCGCCCCACACAAAGAACGGCCACACGAGGCGCTTGATGTCGCTGGTGGTGTGCGTCAGGCGCCTGGCAGGGCATCAGGGGGGAAGCGGGGTGGGGTGGGAGCACAGGAATGAGTCGGCAGGGGCGAGGGCGGGGAGCGAGTAGCAAGAGGCGGAGTGTGGGGCATGGGCTTAGCACACAAAGTGCCCGGCCGGTGCACGGTCCCGGGCGGGCATGCAGTCGTGCAGCATCCATACGGTACACACGGCACGGTGGGTAGCAGGGGAGAAAGCAGGGACCTGGGACCTGCATGCCTACACCCTGGCCCTCCTATGTAATGCTGCATTCTCCCCTGGTGGGTAGCTCAGGCGTCCGGTGCCTCACTTGCGGGTGTGGAAGCGGCGTGTGTTGACGCTGCTGGCTCCGTCTCCCGGCCCCGACGGTGCGGTGACGTCCCCGCTGATGGCGCGCTTGATGCGGCCCATGACGGTGTCGTGCGTGCCGTGCACCTGCTCCTCGGTTTGCTGGGGGGCGGGAAGGGACGAAGGAGGCGGCGGCAGGAGCAAGGTCAGACGGCAGGGGTCAGAAATGATGGAGGGAAAAGAGCACCGCACGGTTCCACCAGCGCGCACGGCGGCTGGGCCCTTGGCTAACAGCGGCGAGCCCTTGAATATGGAGGGTACGCCGCACACAGCCTCCACAGCTGCTTACGTAGTGCAAGCGCGCAGGCCCGGCACTGGTCGCAGGCACCTACCTCGTTAAACTTGATGCCCTTGCCGGACCTGTTGCCCTCCGCTCCCCCGTGCACCGAGCTGTCCTTGTGCTTCTCGTCCGACATGGACCTGCGGCCGGTGAAGGAGCGGCGGCCGGCAGCCCCCGTGGCCCCCGTGGCGCCAGACACCAAGGAGGCGCCGTCGCCAGCAGCGGACTCGGCTTCGGCAGGGGCGTCCTGCGAGGGGTGAACAACACACAGGGATGACGCCCGGATGCGGGGTCACAGTTCACGTAGGTCTTTTGGTCGGCCCGAGAGCCCCTTGCAGCACGGTGCAGCTGCACCTTGCGTGTGGCGTGGGGTGCCAGTGCCATGCCGGTTGGTGCCATTATGAAAGGATGAGGGCATACCGGTGCCTGCCTCCTTGCTGACCTGCAAGTCCTGCAAGCTCCCGCGCCCACGCACCTTTGCTGCCCCGTCTCCGTCATCACTGTCGTCGTCGTCATCCTGCTTGGTGCTGATGTGCCGCGAAGCCAGCGTGCGAACCTGGCCTGCGGGCACGCAAGGGGTCAGAGAGGGTCAGGGAGGGGTAGGGAGGGGTGTGGAGGGGCAACGCAGAGGGAGGTGCGTGCCGCCAGTGGCCGCCAGTGGTCCACGGCATGCTGTCACTGCAGTCCATGGCGCTCCAGCCTCCGTCGCTCCCTCTGGCCTGTTGCACGGCCAACCCCAAGTCCGCCACATGCCGCCTCGTGACCAACCCGCAACACCTGCCCGCACAGCATACGTCAGCTACACCCGGTGCCTGGCCAGGAAGCGCACGCAGCGCGTTCCATGCTCGCAACCAAAGCCGTACGACACCCACGCTGGCACGCTAGCACCTGCTGCTCCCTCGCCTATCACACGGCAAAGTGCAGCAGCTCTACCCAGGTCCGCCGTCACCCACCCTGCGGCACCACCAGGAAGACTGTGAAGAGCGCCGCCCTGGCCCTGCTGGCCTTCCACAGCAGCCAAAACACGTAGCCGATGGCGCCAAAGCACACCACGCAGCCCTCCACCGTCAGCAGCACGATGATGATGAGCTTCAGGCTGCTGATGTTGTCCTGTGGTGATTCAGGGCGCCAGGGAGGGCAGACGCGGTTGCGGGTGAGCACGGATCCCCGATACAGCCATAGAGTGACTGGTCGTGCGCCCCGCAAGCTTAGTCGGTGTGGCTTATGCTGGAGTCTTAAATAGCGTCTGCAGCACACGTTCCTGCCCACCTGCGCCAGCAGCAGCAGCGTGTTGAGCACCCGCAGGTAGCCGGTGTACAGCGCCTCGCCCACGTTGGCGCGCACGAACAGCCAGTTGCGGTTCAGCGGCAGCGTGACGTTGGTGTCTAGGGGGGCTGCAGGGCAACGGGGCGGGCGGTGGTCGGGTGCGGCGCCCAGGTCAGAAAGGCTGGAGGGAACCACTGCAATGCGTGTTGGGGACCAGTGGGAGACGATATGTAGTACGACCTGGGCTCATGCCGTGTGTCTCTGGCAGCGCTTCCCTGCGTATCTGACTGCAATGCCCATGTCACAGTGTGCTAAGGTGCATGCCAAGGCCCCCCAAGCTTGCACGGAACGTACCAATGGACTTGCTGGGGGGCGGCGGGCTGGCAGAGGTGATGTTGCCCACGGTGGCGTTGGCAGTGGCGTTGGTGGTGGCATTGATGGTGGCGTTAGCGGTTGCGTTGACCAGCAGCGGCGCCGTAGCGTTAGCGGCGGCGACGCCGGTGGCGTCTGCGGCGGCGCCGTCGGTGGCGTTGGCGTCCTGCAGCAGTCGCCGGAGGGCCGCCGCCGCAGACTCTGCGGCGGCGGCGGTGCCGTTGGCAACGGCGTCCACGATGGTGCTGTTGGCAGCAACGTCGGCGGCGACAGCAGGGGCCGCCGCCGCAGCAGCGTCCGCCGCTGTCACCGCCGCCGCCGCTGCTGCTGCTGCTGCCTCGTCTGCCGCCGCCGTGCCGTTTGCGCCGGCCACGTACAGTCGGTTGTTGGCGGCGTAGAAGGCCACCTCGCGGGCCGCGCTGATGTAATCCCTTCGAACAGCAGCCCCCGCATCAAGCACCAGTCAGCCAGCAACGCACGACAGAGCAGACACGACACCCGCTTACGAACGGACAGCAGCAATGGGAGCGAGGAGCAAGCAGCACATACAAGTATTGATCGGCCCCTTTCTGTCTGACAACCTGGCAGGAGCAGGGGTAGCCGCAAGCGGCATGGGCGATGCACCCATCTCTGCCCGCCGGGCGCGCTCACCCTCCCAGGTTCCACAGCGTGGCGTTGATTGAGGTGAAGGTGGGCGTGCGGGTGTCGTAGAACTGGGTCACCTTGCTGCGGGCCAGCGCAAGGACAGGTGGGACGGCCAGCGGGCAGTGCCGGAGACGCGTGAGAAAACAACAAGGTTTACCAGAAACAACGTCCTCGCTTCGTTAACCCTGGCAGTCTATGCTCGCAACAGGTGTAATCAAGCAGTTCACATTCCCGGCCGAGCCCGGTCACGCACCACTGCGGCGCGTCCCACAGCGCTGTCAGCCGCTCATCGGGCGACCGCTTTAGCCCCTTGAACCCCAGGTATAGCCCCTGGTGCAGGTACTCCAGGCGGTCCGTGTCGGCAGCCATGCGGGAGGCGATGGCGGGCAGGTCCCCCGGCTGGTGTCCCGCGCCGCGCGTGGCCGCCTCCGCCGCCCTCGCGTACATGGACACATAGAAGGCGCGGTCGATGGCCTCGCCGGCCGCGCTGATCTCGGTGATGAATGTCTTCTGCTTGTTGATGAAGATGATGAGCAGCAGGAAGCACACGGCATGCACCAGCAGCATGGCGCCCAGCACCACCAGGATGTGCGTGCGCAGGCGGGACACGCCGCGAGACACCTGAGGAGCAGGAGGACAGCGGCATTGCCCAATTTGTAGCAGCTGATTGCGGGCAAGCTGACGGATCAGGGCTGATGTTGAGAATGTCACACGCGTGCACACGACAGCCGTCCCATGGGGGCTTGAAAACTCGCACCTTTTGGCCTGACAGCAGCTTGAGCAACCGCTTCAGCCGCCTTCCCCTGTTCATCCCGCCGCCCCCGCCCCCGCCCGTGCCCTGGCTGCCCGCCTGGCTGTTGAGCACCGAGCCCGCGTGCGTGGCCGCCCGCGACATCGCGCCGTCCTCCCCGTACAGCACCGCCGCCAGGTTGCCCCCTAGCTTCCCGCCGCCGTCCCCCCCCTCCGCTTCCTCCTCCTCCTCCTCGATGGCCCCTGAGGCCGCCGTCTCCATCCGCTCCAGGGTGTTCTCGCGCTCCAGGTCTGCGGCCAGGCCGTCCAGGGTCAGCAGCTGGTCGGCAGGGTCCTCCGCCGCCAGCTTGCCGCCCACGCCCTCCTCCAGGCCAGACTTAGCAGGCTCCTCGTCCACCTGCGTGGCAGCACGAGCACACAGTTGAGCCACACAGCAGTATCACACGTACGGCCCTTGGAGCTGATAGGCAGAGGTGCAAAGCAGGGGCAGGAAGGCGGGCAGCATGGCGTGTGCCACGGCCCCACGCACGGTCCCGGCGCACCTTGGACAGCTGTCGCAGTGCGGGCTTGTGGGTGTGGGTGTTTGCGTGGGCGTGGCCGTTGGGGTGGCGAGCTGCTGAGCCGCCTGGGAAGCCCGATGACTGCCGACGTGGGAAGCCCGAAATGGGGCGGCTGTGGGGCCTGGCACCCTGGGCGTCCTCGGGCAGCGCCTACACCGGAAGGCGGGGGGACACACCCCGACATGCCCCCTCAGCAACATGGGTAAAAGCCACGGCCACAATGCGAAGCGAGCTACTTCGCCACGAACAACGGTGGCAAGCGCAACCACGCAGCCGTAGCCACAGCGGTCCGCCGCCTCGCATGGCGTTGGCAGGCGCGAAGGTGCTGCACGCCATTGCTACTTCCGTCACTCCGCACTCACGTCCTTGTAGTCAAAGTGGTAGCCTGAGGCCAGCCACTCCTTGACGCGGCGCACGCCGTGCAGGTACTGCACTCGCTCCTGCGGCTCCAGGGTGGCCATCGTGCGCTTGCGCTCCAGTGCCTCCTGGGGAGTCATCTGCGAGACAGAGGAGCGCGAAAGGAGGAGTCAGCAGCGTCAGGCAGAGAATGGGTAGCGGAGTAGGAGTCAGGAGCGTGGGTAGCGGAGTAGGAGCCGGTTCCACGCGCCAGCCTACCCGCGTGGCAGCATGTCCCAGCCCCTGCCCCCGCCCTGACTCGTTCCCGTCCAGCCCAGCGCAACGCACCTTGTCCGCAGCGCCCTCCGTGTTCCTGCCTCCCCGCGCCACCTCCTCGCTGCTGCTGCTGCCGTCGCTGTCGCTACTGCTGCTGCTGCTGCTGCTGCTCACGGCCATGTCCTTGTCCTGCCCCACGTGGTGCTCAATCTCGTACTCCGCGTCGTCGGGCAGGGGCACCTGTGCGAGACGGGCGCAGCACAAGCGAAAATCCCATGGGTTGGGTTGCAGCTCAGACAGGTGGCCCCCAAGCCACCGACACCAGTGCTTGCCGCCTCCTTTCCCACCTCGGGGCACCTGTGCGGGACGAGTGCGGCACGTTCATGCACAAGCTAGTACGCGCACGCGTTGCAGCTCAGACGGGTGGCCCGCAAACCACCAGCACAAGCGGTGTTCGCCCCTTGCCCACCTCGCCCGGGTCCACATTCCAACCGGCCTTGCTGCACTCCAACCGATGCAGCCCGCTGCTGGCACCCCACAACTTTGTGTGCCCTGCAGCACACAGTGTCAGTGCTGCCGCCCGCGTCCCCACCTCATCCGGGTCCACGTGCAGCACGTCGTTCCACTCGCGCGTGGCATGTCGCTTGCTGAGCCGGCGGTTGCTGCCGATGGAGCTCTTCAAGTTTGAGGGCTGGTGGCCCAGGCCCAGGCCGCGCCGCATGCCGCCCGGACCACGGGCCATGGCGGAGTCGTCGGACACGTGCGGCGTGCCGACCTGTGCGCACAGGAGGAGACGCAGAGATACCGGTCAAAACGCGGCGGGCGTGGCGTTTGCAGAGACAGGAGGGGATGGTAGGTGCAACAGGCAACCAAAGCCGCACGTGCGGGGCGTGGTGTTGCAAAAGGAGGGGCCCTACGTTGCGCACCTGCAGGTGTCCCGAGCCGTTGGGTGTGTCGCTGCTGCCGTTGGCGTTGGCCGAGTCGAACACGCGGTGCAGGTGCAGCTGCTTGTTGGCGGGGCCAACGCCGTTCGCTGCGTCCTCGTCGCGGGGGGTGGCGCCAAAGTCCAGGCCCACGTCTCGGGCGGTGATGAGCGCCGAGCCGTCCGTGCGGGTCGTGGCCAGCGGGTCTGGGAGGACGGGGCAGCGACAGGAACCACGTAGGGTGATACGTGTGCTAGCTGTGCAAAAGAATAGCTGTCCTTTGTGGAGCACGATTTGCTTGGAGAGTTGGCTCGCAGCGGCAAGCACCACTAACCCAAAGTGACGCCACTGAGCACGTGTCGCGAACGCACAAGGTATCGGCTTCAACCCGGCTCGCTCAGCAGTGCGCCCCGCTGCTGAGCACCAACACCTGCACGCCTGGTCACGACATACTCACCCAGCACCACGTCCCTCGCAGTGACCGCCTTGTCCTCCTCCCCGCCGCCCAGGCCGCCCAGCGCCAGCCGGGGCACCTTGTCCGCGTCGGCCCCGGCCCCTCCCTTGGCCTTGTCCGCCGCTTCCTTCCGCTCCGCCATCTGCCGCCGCGCCGCCGCGTTGGCGCTCTTGACGCGGTGCAGCGACGGCGACACCGCCTCCACGGTGGCCGCCTCCAGGTCCTCGCCGTACAGTACGGCATGCAGTACGGCAACGCTGCCGTACACGTGGTTGAGCGGCTTGATGGCGGCCATGAGGCGCGTGTTGCTGCTGCCGTTCTTGAGGGCAACCTGCCAACGCGGGGGAGCCACGGGGCGGTGCGGCGTTCAGCATACAGCAGCCTGGCGCAAGCAGGAGGCGCAATGCAGCGTTTGGTCTACAGCAGTTTGCCGCAACCTGCATGCTGCCAACCCTTGTCGTGCGAAAGCCATGGCTTATTCCAGCCTTACCTGCAGGCTGATGGTGAGCGGCTGGCCGTCCGCATGGCGCGCCTCGAACACGCGCCGCGGGCCCGTCTTGTGCTGCGCTGCCTTGCCCTTCATGCCGCCCTTGACGTCTGGGGCACGCAGGGACAGGTGGGGCAGGGGCGCAAAAGGCGTTTGGCACTGTGCTCGCAGAGCGCACTGCAGGTGCAGCTAGCTGTGCTAAGACCCTGGCTCCGTGCGGTTTGGAAGAAAAGCGGCAGACAGGGCGCAGGTATGCCGCACAGTCTCTGTGGACACCCTGGACATCCACTCCTGTTGCCACACGCTTCAGACTCCATTACTATCTGCTTTACGGTATGCTACCCTGTACCGGTAACGGCACCGCTACCCACTTTTGCTGCCCAGTAGCGACTCCATGGTAAGCAGCGGCTGCAGCGCGGTGCGCTCCTTGTCGCGGTCCGCCTTGGTGGTGCCGGCGCGGCTGGCGGCGGCAGACGGCGCGCGGCTGCCTGGCGCGCTGGCGCGGCCCTGGGCCTGGGCCTGGCCCTGGGGCGCCATGCGCAGGAACTTGGACAGCTGCTGCTGCGACATGCTGGGGCCGGGCACGCCAAAGATGAGCCCTGCGGTATCAGGAATCCAAGGCAGCGTGGGGAACCGGCCAGCAGAGGGTTGGCAGCATCAACACGTCGACATCCATGCGATCCAGTGCGAGCGGTGTCAACTCCCAGTCAGTTCAGTGCCCGACGCACCCGCCACTGCGTCCGCCTTGACCACCACGCCCTTGTCCGTCAGCTCCAGCACCCCCGACAGCATCTCGGGCCGCCACAGCCGGACGGTGTAGCGCGAGCCCTCGGGCGTGTGCTACGGGGTGCCAAAGGCAAGCCAGGGTCAGTAATGAAGTTTTGTAGTCTCCAGTTTGAAGCGTCACGGTGGAAGCCACGCAAGACATGGCTCCTGATCCCCTTTAAACCCTTGTTGGCCTTGTGCACCACTGCCCCTGTCCCCCCGCTCACCTCGGGGCCTATGACCTGCATGATGGCTGAGCGCGGCCCCTGCAGCGAGCTGCTCCTACGCATGGAGGCCGCCACCCCCAGCGAGGAGCTGCGCCGCTTGTTCAGCGTGTTGGAGCGGCCCAGGCGGGGACCTGCGGGACACGGCACGGCGGCACGCCACGCAGCACATGAGCACACACCACTCAACACACGAGCGCTGACACAGCCTGTCCAGCGCACCGTGTCAGGTTCGGACAGGCTGGCCCCACATGCTGGCTGCATCATGTCCAAAGCAGCCGGGATTAGCGTCCATGCTAAGAAGGGAAGTTCACGGCTGTACTCGGACCCGTTTTGTAGCCTACGGTAGGATGCCGTTGCGCGATCCCCGCCGCACCTTCCACGTCTCCCTCGGAGACCACCACCCCCGCTTCCTGCGCCGCCAGCCGCTCGGCCTCCCTCTTGGCCGCCTCCTTCTCCTCCGCGTGCGACTGCATGTGCGGCATCACCCCCACGCGCCACGCGCTGCCCGGCCGCGCCGCCGTGCGCTGCCCCAGCGCCTTCACCGCGTGCATCACGCTGTGGCCTGCAGGGTCAGGCGCGGTGCCCGGGAATGCGGTCATGGGCATGCAGGCCGCGCACAAAGGTAGGGGTAAGTAAGCAAGGGTCACAGTGCAAGGCAGAGCAGTTGGAAGCCCGAGGGAGCAACATAGGCGGGCACTGATCTGTTCGCATCCACGGTGGTTTGGTCAGAACACCATTAACCCGCACTGGCATGGGACAGTTATACCGTAGATCAGTACGTTACCCGCGATACATGGGGACAATATACACTATGGATATATACTCCGATATAAGGAATATGTAACACGTAAGATGTGAAGACATATCTCCAACATGTTCAACCCACTTACCCTCCTCGTGCCACTCGGCAAACAGGTCCACTGCCTCGTGCAGCTTGCGGCCCATCAGGTTCTCCGGAGCGAACCCAAACACGTGCGGCTTGGGGCCAGCCGGCGCCGCTGCCGCCGCCGGTGCGGCCGTGCCGCCGGCCCCCGCCGCCAGCTGCGCCAGCTGCAGCGCGGTTGGTGCGCTGACGGACAGGATGTGGCCGTGCTGGTCCACCGTCAGCTGCATGCGCTGCTCGTCGAGGGCCTCCTCGGCGGTCACGCGCGTGGCACGGACCACGTGCCTGCAGGGAGACGTGACGTGCAGCACAGAGCGTGAGAACTTGGGTTGCAGCGTCCAGCCTGCACAAACGTGGCGCGGACCACGTGCCTGCAATGGCCAAACCGCATCACCCACTAGCTTTCGGGAGTGGTCTAAGCACGGCCTTGAGGGCGCCCGGCGTGGGAGCACCTGACCCATAGGGTTGCCGTAAAGTGCCTATTGCCGTGTAAGCGCGGCAAACCGGCGTCGGTGGCAAACCGGCTCACATGTGCGAATTCGAAGCCTCATGCGAGGTGATGGTCATGCGCACGGGCACGTGCACGCCGTTGGAGGACACCAGGCTGTGCACGGCGGCTGCGCGGCACGAGAAGGGCGGCGGCTTGGCGATGGACATCTCGGCGTCCTTTATCCAGCGGTGGTGCAGGTAGCCGAACGGCTGCGGCAGCAGCGAGGATATGTTGCGGCCGCGCAGGTCCTTGGGCTTGGTGCCGATGAGGGTGCACAGCGCGCCGTTGGCGAACAGCACCATGCCGTGGTGGTCGAACACCACCATGGGCTGCGAGGCGGTCTCGCCCATGCGGGTCATGGACAGCAACAGCAGCCGCTGGTCGGACGTGCCTGAGGGCGCAGGGCGCAACAGCGGAGCTGAGTAACGGCATTGGCCTGCTGGGAACACTGCTGGTTAGCAAGGGTCCCAAGGAGTGGCGAGCACGCTGGCACGGGCGTTCGCATACGTGCGGACAGCTCGCGACCACATAAAAGGGTCGCCCAGTGCCCCGTAGCCGTGGCATGAACGCGGCATCGTTCTTCCCGGCATCAGGCGACACCTGCCGTGCACATCATGCGCCCCTGCTCCGCCCCGTTTTTCTACCGCCGCACCTCCCATCTCCACGCGCATGTGCACCGGCACCTCCTCCGCAAACTTGTGTCTTAGCACCGCGTCGGCCTGCACCGCGCCCACGGCCAGCTCCTCCTCTGTCAGCCGCCCCGCCTCCTCAAACAGCCTGCAAGCAGCAAGCAGCAAGCCAAGCCACAGCACTCATGTGCGCTCGCACTACAGCTTGCGCCTGTTCAAAGAAGGCCCAGTCCACAGCACGTCCGTGCCGGACCGCGTTCAGGCCCGCTACTGGGCTGTGTGCACACTCGTGTCCACTCACTTGTTGACTGCCTCCGGGTCCACGCACACGTCCGTGAAGTGCTTCCCGATGAGGTCCTGCGGCGCCCAGCCCGCGTAGTCTGTGAAGGACTGGTCGGCGCACAGCGTGACGCCGTTGGGCATCAACCACGCGCGGATGGTGTTGGCGTCCGACTCGACCTCCTGCGGGTGCAAGGGCGGGTCCAACGCGGTGGGGCGCCAGAGGGGGCACTTGTTTGAGGGGAGGACAATAGGGATGTCGCGTGTGCAGGCCCAACGCCTTTCGCGTTGTTCCCACCGCGGTGGGAGACGCTGGAAGGCAAGACTTATGCCCGTGCACGGACTACGGCGCTGCTCCGTCTGCATCTGTCACTCCACGCCCAGCCGTGCCCGCGTGCTGCACCCACACCCGCACACACCTTGAGCATGCCCATGAAGGTGGCGTCCGCGCCCGTGCCCTGCGTCTTGGTGACCAGGATTCTGACGGGGAACACGTAGCGGTCGCGGTGCAGCGCCACCACCTCGCGCATGGAGTCCAGGATCTTGGCCTTGCCTGCAGGGGTCACCAGGGTCACACTTCCGGGCTCAACCGATGCACACGGTACAGCGCTGATTCTGCCTCCACAGCGCTGGCGGCCTGAGCCTGCCGCTGGCAACTCCATTCATTGAGCAGCTGAGCAGGACGCAAGCCCCAGACCCAGGTCCCACCGGTGGTTACGAAGTTGCGCAGGTAGCCGTTGTGTCGCGCTGAGAAGGGCTGCGGCATGATGACAGACACGTTCTTGCCGTCCAGCTCGCCCTTGGCGTAGCCCAGCATCTTGAGCGCGTGCTTGTTGGCGAGCTGGATGATGCCCTGCGCACAGCGCCAGCAGCACGACACGCAGGACGAGCAAGCGTGTAAAAGCAGCAGCAATCGCAGCAGATGGCAGCATGCAGCCACGCGGGCCGAGCTCATCACAAGACGATTGGGTAAGTCAACATGTTGATGGAGTGGTGTTGAGGGCACGTGCAACAAACGTAGTCCTTCAGACCCGAAACGGTCTCAGCCTGAGGGATCAAAAGAGAGACACGTGCCCTTGCGGCCCCCCGCCCCGCACCTGTGCGTTGATGGTGATGATGGCTGAGTTGCGCACGTTGAGACCGTCCTCCCCGCCCAGGTCGTTCTCAGCGTTCTCCGCAGCCTCCTCCTGCTTTTCAGCCTCGCTGCGCAGCAGGAAAAGACACATCAACTTGTGTAACACAGTAGCCAAGGGGTTCCAGCGGAATGGTAACGACAAATCACAGCCCAACCAACCTGGGAGTTGCAGGTGGGACTCAGGGCCTGGTATGCTGAACTCGACCGATTGGAACTGACACACAGACGGTGTTAGGGTGCCCAGACAGGGTACCCAGACGGGCACACAGACGGTGTCAGGATACCCATTGTCGTGGCCGTCTCGGGCCTGTCCAGTGCGCCACCCAGGGCGCCCACCTGTAGTACTGTGCCGCTGTCCACGGGTCGTTCTTGACCGTCTCCAGGAAGTTGGCGTAGGAGCGCAGCAACTTGACGGCCTGGCCGCGGGAAAAGGGAGGGCACATGGGCGTTCTGGGCATGCTGAACGGTATGGGTTAGGCCCGCACAGTAAGATGAGCCGCAAGCAGGCCACACGACGGGGAGCCGTATGTGGGTCCTAGTGAAACCAGAAAGCTGCGCATAAAGGATAGGTGGATAGCCGAGCATCGAGGACATTGAGCATCGAGGATACGGTAGGGCGTGCTGCAGCGAACTGCGGGTCGCACCTTTGGGTACCTCTCCAGCACCACCTTGTACGTTTTGTCAGCCAGACGCTCCATCTGCTCGATCTTCCGGAAGGCCCGCGTGAGCGAGTTGAGGTTGACGCTGTTGCGCAGCAGCAGCCGCCAGAACTCGCGCGTGGCCACCAGCGCAGCCTTGTGGTACGACTGGAGCAGCCTGAGAACAGCGGTGAGCAGTGATGCGGCTAGGTGAGGACAAGTCAGGTCCACGTACTTCGTGTATGGGGTTGCGCACGTACCCTGAAACACCTCGACGGCGAAACGCCGTAGCTGATGGCACAAGTGGGCGAGGAAGCTGTTATCCGGCCCCACTCCGCCCTCCCCATCTATGCCGAATGAGCCGGGCACAGCTCTATGTCCCATCGCCACAGTGGGCCTTTGTTATGCCACCGCACCTGTAGTTGCGCTGGAACTCGACGTACGACACCAGGTCCGCCGCGCTCTCGCCGCTGCTGCTGACCGCCGCCTTCTGCTTGTGCTCCTGCTCGCGCGTGAAGATGGAGAAGCGGTACGACAGGTTGAGCGGCATGTGGCGCGCCTGCTCCAGCTGCGCCCAGCCGCTCTGCATGGGGCAGCAAGGTAAAGAGATGGGGAACAGGGAGGCGGGGGGATCAGTTACTGGGATTATCAATGCCTGGTAGGAGGGCCGTGAAGCTGAAGCATTGCAACGCCAGTGACGAGCCAGTTCATTTTGCTCCTGGACACAGCGAGCTGCCGTTCTCAGTTGTGCAAGCCCTGGGTACTTGCGTTGCCAGTTCCCGTGCGACCCCAACCCAGGCCTACCCTGCTTTACTTGTTCCGGCAGCCCACCTGCATCTGCTGCCGCGTCTCGATGAGCAGGTTGGAGTACACGATGTGCAAGTAGGGGGACCTGCGGCAGGGTCCGAGGTGCAGTCGGCCATTCAGCCTTACATGCATGCTAAGGCTCGGATAACACGAAGCCCCATGTACATCGAGCCTCAGCCCCTAGACCTTGCAAGCATCCTAGGCATCTGTGCTTGCAGAGCGGCGCCTTTGCTACAGCCAGGCGACCGGGGCCCAGTCTGATGCACGCCCCACTCCTGCTGCGCCCTCACTTGGGGAACTGCTGTATTCCCGCCCGCAGGATGACCTCCGCCAGGTCCAGCGCCTGGTGGTCCACGTTGCCGTCCTCGTCCCACACCCGGCCCACGCGCGCCACCACCTCCACGTCCTTCTCGTCGCTGAAGCGGTGCACGCGTTTGGAGTACAGGTTAGGCTGCTGCTGAAGGATCTGTGGGGTGGGGGACGGTTGACAGTGGGCCGTGGCGGGCGGGGTAAGAACTAAGGAAAGAGTGGGAAAGCACGTCGTGTGCGCTGCGGTCGGGGCACCGTTACGGGAGAGAGCACCATCCGCAGCTGCAGTCTATATGTTGTGACATGGTGCAGGGTGCATGGTGCAAGGCCCCCAATGTACGGCGTGGGTGTGCCTCACCTGGAACTTGAGCCCGACGCGGAAAAAGTGCCACAGGCGCAGGGCCACCAAGAGGCCGCCGCCGAAGAACACCGCGGGCACGCCGTACGCCATGGACTGTGGATAAAGGTTCGGGAGGGGCAGGATGGGCATGGCCATTACGTGTTTTATCGACAGCAGGTTTGACAAGCGGGCTGTGCAGTTGCGGATATCGGCTGCAAGCGCGTCAACGCTCGACTTGCGCTGCCCAAGAAGTTATTGGATCTCCAGAGCGAGTACCACTTCGGTTGCAAAAATGCTGGACTGTTGTGCTCGCGTAAATCACCCACTCCCCGACCCACATCGGTGATGATCTTGGCTGTCTTGTAGTTGTAGATCTCCCATCGCATGTAGCCCAGCTTGCCCTTCTCAACCATTTTGCCGTCCACCAGGAAGGTGATGAGGCACAGGTGGAGCGCAACCCACGCGTGCACCGAGAAGAAGCACACGCGGAAGCTGTTCATCCAGGTGGTGTAGTAGGGCAGCTGCGGCACAAGTTGATGTACATAGGGGTGAGCGGAAAAGCTTTGACAGGCGGAAGGAAGGAGGAGGAGGAGGAGTAACAGGAAGAGCCTCGCGTACAGGTCCTCACCAGCTTCTTCTAGGTTGCTTAGCTCTAACGGACAGCAGAAAGGGACAGGGGAGGGGCATCGGCCCGGCCTGCGCCATGCCACAACAAGCTGTGTGCCCACACACGTGCATGCATGAGATGGGGGTGGAATGTAGCGGCAGTGTACACCAAATAGCACAACCGCGGCACAAGAGCTGAAATTTGCTGGCCTTTGACTCCTCTCCAGCACGCAACACCAGGGCCATGCAGGCCCGCCCGGCACCCCAACCAGGTGAGAATAGACCAAGCTGAGCGACCCGCCGCACCAGCCCCGCGCACGCCTCCCACCGCGGCACGGGAACCTGCCTGTTTGACGTGGAAGTAGAGGGTGGCGGCTGTGCAGAGCAGGAAAACCACGCCCTGCACGCGCGGGAAGCCCCACAGCAGCACGTCCACCACGGTGATGACGGTCTTGGCCAGCTGCGCCTTGAGCTCCGTCATGGAGTGGGGCGCGGCCAGCAGCGACTTGGACATGGGGTCAAGCTCATGGTCGGCGATCACCTGCGGGTTGACAAGCAGAGGTTTAGGAGGATGCACCCGTAAGCCGGAATGAAGGGTAAGGAAGAGAAATGGGAGCCAGCGCATGAGGGACACGGTTTTGGTGCTGAGACCTTCAGCACCTGGCGGGCGTCGCAAGGGTCAGGCGGAGACGTTGCACCAACGCATGGACTTGCGGCCCTCACCGACAGAGCCCGACAAGGGGATCGATCTGAGCTGCCACACGTCAATCCCGTGCCCAAAGACTTCACGAAGCGCACACTTATGGCTGTCCGACCCACTGCGCCCCGGTGCCAGGCAACTGCATTGGACCCGCTTAGAGCATGCGCGACGGCAGCTCACCAGCAGCAGCGCAGCCGTAGCGAAGGTGAGGGAGCTGATGATGGCGACAATGGCGTGGATCAGGTGCGGCATGGTCAGGCACTCTGCACTCAGGGGCAAAGGGAAGAGGGAAGAGGGAAGAGGGAAGAGGAATGCGATCAATCCTTTGGTCGCGAAACCTGAGCAGCAACATTCCACATGAGAGGGCGGCCTCAGCCCAAGTCCACCTGGGTACCCTGTAAGGGTTGTTGGTGCGCGCCTGCAGGCTGCGGTTTTCAGTGCAGCTGCAGGCTGCAATCTGCAACGCAGCTGCTCGTTGACAGCCATGTCTACTCCCTTGGGCAGTGCCTAGCGCAGGGCAGCACGTGCATGCCAGGCCGCTGTGCGTTAAACTTGGTGCCACACGCACGCACGCACGCACGCACGCACGCACGCCGCACTGTGCTTTGTTGCGCCAGGCCTCACAGCACGCTCAGAACCGCAATACCGGCACGCCGCAGGAGCGTCTGCTTGCCATGTGCCGAGTGCAGGAATGCTCGGGCCCACAGCTGGCTGCTGCCTTGCAAATGCCGACCCCCACCCGCTTAGCACCGGCCTCCCCGGCAAATGCCACTGGCTATGACAACCGTTTCAGCGGGCTGCCAATGCGGCGGAGGACCGCCGCTGCAACGCAGTATCTGCGCTGTCATGATCTCCGCCACCGCCACAACGCCAGGGGCGCCCCCTCGGCTGCCTGTGGTTGCTGGCTGAATCGCCTGGGCTGGGGCTGCGTGCGGAAGCGCCATGGTAGCAATGCTTCATGTCAGGCTGCTGGCCTAGCCCATAAGCAGCCACAAATTGCTAGTCATTCTGGCCCTTCCTACGCCCCAGCCCAGGTGGGTTAAGCACACCTACCCTTGTGCCAGACGTGCTGGTACCACGTTCCGTGCTCGGGGGCGCACTCGATCATGACCAGGTAGATGTTCAAAGCGGCAATGTAGAACATCCCGAAGAACAGCGATGCGACAACGCGCACGAACTTGATCGGCCACAAGAATTGGAACGAGTCGTTCTTGAAGCACCACGCGACCCACACACAGATGGCCACGGAGACGAAGAGCATGGCTGACAGCATGTAGAATACGATCGTGTAGAACTTGTAGCCAAGTGCTGAGAGCGGTTTGTGCACCTCCAGCATGTAGAAGACCTTGAAGAGTCTGGGAAGTGGGGTGGACAGCACAAACCGGCATGAGTTGCAAAGGATTCGCTCTCCCCTTGAACAGACAGTGGCTGCAAGCCATCTTATATGCTTCAGACAGCACGTTTCGCCTTGCTGAGGCCGGCGCGAAGGCTGGTGCGGGCAGCCTTGGGCTGGCCTCCGTGTGAGGTGCACGTGGCGGGTGTACTCACGGGTTCTTTGGGTCCACCGCCCAAGGATACTCCAGGTTGATAAAGATGGCAAGAATGAGCAGGAAGTCCACAATGACTGTTGCCACAGCCATTCTGGCGCTGTCATTGAACTTCTCCTTGGCGAGCGTGAAGAGCGTCTGCGTGGGCGGCGGTAGTTGCAGTCCGGCATGTGTAAGTGGTGCACCTTAATCAAAACAAGGGCCGGGCCCGCATGAAATCAAACAGCATCCTTTTTGACTGTAGCTCTCTTGAGCTCGCTGTTCAGTCGTGTGCCCTTTGTCGGACTGCGCCGAGACAATTCAAGCCGGGCACCCTTACCCCAAAAAGTGCCGTGATGAGCCCGCTGTTGGTATTAAGGCTTTCTCCGGCTTTCTCTTTTTTGGTGGCATCGTCCACAATTCTGTAGGAAGGCGCGCACGGGGTAGTTCACGCGTGGAAATCAGGCGGCCCTCCATGAGCTCCAGAGGCATCATTAAAACGCACAAAGATTCCAACTGACTTTGTTGCGCTGCTGTAAGCTGAGCCTTCGCTCCCAAAGGAGCTTTGACGCTCCATCCTTGTCCGCGACCTCCAGCGACTGCCCGTTACTGGTTCCCTAAAATAAATGTAGCAGCTTCACAATATGAACTTTCTTGTACTGCACTCATGATAACCCTGTGCGCAAGCCCAAGGGCTAGCGCACTCTGTTTGTCACGCAAAGGAGCAGCTTCGAGCAAAGATATTGGCTTATCAGTATAATGCTCACGAGTAGTAGGCACGTTTCATCAAGGTACAGTAAGGCTCGACGCTTTTCGGTACGACACGGGGGACAGGCGAGCCCACAAGCCCGGGGACAGGGGGCGAGGAACGGAAGGCAGGTGCACAGCGAGCTTTGACGCACAGCAAGTTTGAGGTGACGGGGACCGCACTCGGGGATCCCCTGTTCAGCAGGTGTGACTGAACCGGTAGACGGTGGCGGAGTGAGACTGGTCCCCAGGTCCTGGTTACCGGTACCAAGGCAATCGGTATGATACCATACCTTACAGGGAGAGCACTACATGTTGACGCACCGGCCTTCTTACAACAACTTTTCTCTTCGATGCTCAGTGACGCATCTGAAGGTCATAGCTAATTTGCCTTCACAGTGCAGACTGCAGAGGGCCCCACCCTGCTATACATCCAGTATCCGAACTGCCACCAAGTGTACGGTGACGTACTCCGTGCAAACACCCCGCTCTCCTGGCAATGCCGTCCTGCCTTTTACTGCACCCGCTCCCGATCGCACAACCTCAACATGCTAGAAGCAGTGCAGCCCACATTCACCTTCCGCCCTCCTTGTACCGTACACATCGTGCACCCGTGCAGCTACCCTTAAACAGTACATGCATGAACAGCACATTCGTACTCACGTGGGCGCTGTGCCGCTGAAGCAGTGAGATGCAATCCAGTTCCTGCCGTATGCCCCACGCGGTCATGGACCACCACCACCACCACCACCACCACCAGCCCAGCAGCAACACCAGCTCCAGCTACCGGCAGACACGCTCCCCCCGTGCAACCAGGTGGTCCAGGCACACCTCATCACATCTCACACGCCAACACGTAGGCGCTGTGCTGGGGACGCACTGGCAACACGATCTAGGTGCGCATGGCCCCCTCCTCACTCGACCGCCCCCCGACTCCCAGCACCCTTGCCCTTACCCCGCCGCCCCGCCCTGCCCTCCAACCCCTGGCCCCTGCGGTCCATGCCGGACGGCTGGAACCCCTCCTGGTCCCGCCCCGGCACCAGTACCTGCACCAGCGGGCATCCCTAGGGCATTAAGCATTGCAGGCCCGGTGAGGCCTGCGCCCGACACTGACAGCGCGGCATGCGTTCCCGGCATCCCGGCAATGGTTGGCTGCTGTGGCTGCGCCACTCCACCCGCCCCGTGCACCGCCTGCAGGAACTGCATCTGCAGCAACCCTCCCTGCTGCTGCTGCTGTTGCTGTGGCTGCTGCTGCACTGCCTGTGCACCCACCGCCCCCGACCCTGCCCCAGGCACCGCAATATGCAGCGGCTGTATGTACAGCCCCTGCCCACCCTGCCCCAGCCCAGGCCACCCACCGAGCACACCCTGACCCGCCGGCGACACCCCTGCCCCTGTGCCCACGCCCGCCTGCTGCCCAATGCCCATCCCCTGCCCCAGCCCAAGCAGGCCCTGCGGTACCCCCAATGGCGCCACCGGCGACAAGACGCCGGGGGCACCACCCGCCGGGACCACAGCCGGCCCTGCGCCGTTGCCTGCTGCCCCCGCGCCGCCCATAGCGGGGCTCACGAAGAGGCTCGGGCCAGGCAGCGGCCGTGATGACGCCCCCGGCAGCCCCATGCTCAGCGAAAAGCCCTGCTGCAGCTGCGCCAGCTGCTGTTGCATGCTCTGCAGCGCAGCAGCTTTCACAGCAGCATCCTGGTCGGGTCCCGGGGAGGGCCGGTCCGCAGGCTGCCCCGCCCCTGGCCCAGCTGCTGCCCCCGCCCCCGGCGGCTGCGGCACAGGCGACAGCCCGGCCAGCGGGAACTGCGGCGCGGCTGCGGGCGTTGCCGCCGCTGCGCTCCAAAGCCCAGGCACCAGCCCCGTGCCATGGGCCATCCCGGGCACTGCGGGCCCAGACGCGGGGCCCCCGGTGCCGCTGTGCGCTGCAGCAGCGGCAGCGGCAGCAGCTGTTGCAGCTGCCATGGCCTGCAGGTGCTGCGACAAACCGCCCACCAGCGGCATGCCACCGTTGGTTAGGATGGGTGGGGGAGACGGGGTGGAGAGCGGCGTGTGGGTGGCGAGGGAGCCGGAAGCTGGCTGTGGGACCGGGGCTATGCCACCAGTAGCAGGTTGCGTCCCCGCTGCGGGTGCCCCCTGCAACCCACCCTGCAACACCCCCGAAGGAAGCTGTGGGAAGGTGGGCAAGCTGGTCGGGGCGCTGGTGGTGAGAGGAGGCGTGGGGGCGGCCGTGCCGCTGGGGTGAGTGGTGTTGGCAGCAGGAGCCGGAGCAGCAGCAGCGGCAGCCGGCAGCGTGCGTGTTGGGGAAGCACCTGCGGCGGAAGGGATGGGCTGTCCTGAGAGGACAGGGGCAGGCGAGGAAGCAGGAGCGGGGGATGGCGCCGGGGACGGCTGGGCGGCCGCGGGTGTAGAGGAGGGGCCCTGCGCAGGCCCCTGGCTGCGAGGAGGCTGCTCTGAGACTGTGCTGGCCGCCTCCTGGGGAAGGCTGCAGGGCTGTGCAGGTGGCGGAGCCAGGGGAGGAGGCCCCGCAGGTGCAGGTGCGCCTCCCCTAGCCCCCCCTGTCAGGCCGCTACAAGCATTCCCGTTGGCATCAGCGGATGTAGTCGGTGCAGCTTGTGCGGGTCCTGTTGCATCCACTGGCGCTGGTGCAGCTGCTGGCAATGCCGCTGTTGCCGGCGCTGTCGGCGCTGGAGGTTCTGCTGCTGCCGCTGCAGCTGGCTTGACCAGCTCCGGAGGCTGAGCCGCAAGTGTGCTGCCATCCTGGCTCACGGCAGTGGTGCCCGCTGCTGTTGGCGGCATGGGCACGGCCATTTCCGCCCCCGCCCCCGCCACCATGGCCTCACCTCCGCTGCCGCCAGCAGCGCCCTGTGCAGCCCCACCCGCCGCCTCCGCCCCTGCCCCTGCAGCTGCAGCGCCCTCATGCCGGACATCTCCCTGCACCCCAAACCCCAGCACCATCCGTGTCACCGCACTCCCGCCGCCCATACCCGCATCCAGGGTGAACGCCTGCTGCCCCCACCCTGCCCCCGACCCTTTCGCAAGCTCCCCGCCACCCCCTAGCGGAGTCCCGAAGCCCCCTCCACTCAGGCTCTCTGGCAAGCCCGCTAACCCCGCTAACCCCGTACCCCCGAAGCCCCCTCCCGGGGCTCCCCCGGATCCGGGTGACAATGGCCCCCCCGTGCCGCCGTACGGCATGGGCACGTCCTGTGCCAGAATGCGTGCCTCCAGGACCGCCATGGGGTCGCGGTAGGCGTTTGGGTCGGTGGCTGCGCGAAGGCGGTGCAGCACGGTGCCCCTCCAGCGGCGCAGGGTGGCCTTGGCTAGGTCGGAGACGGCGGGGTGGGGGTGGGACGTGTAGGCGAGGACCTGGGGAGGGTGCGAGGGGCGCGGGCCGGGCGGGTGCGGGGTCATGTCAGGGCGCAGGGCATGGGGAGGCCACTGTGCTAGACCAAGGCAAAGGTGGGTTCGTGCTGCGCAGGGCGCTGCCTTGTGGAGCGCTATCGCCTGGGGTACAGGCAAAGTTTGCCGCAGTAATCAATCCGTACCAGTAAAGCAACGATGAGCGCGCATCGTCGCTCCTGCTGCACCTCCCGCTGTGCCCATGTGCACATTGACAGCTCAAAGCACACCCCATCCTTGCCCCCCTTCCCCCGCGTTCCCCCTCACCACGTCAATGGCCCTGCTCCCCGCCATGGTGGCCAGCGGCGGGCACACCGCCGCCACCTCCCTCAGCGCCTCCAGCGCCGCCCTCACACCGTGACGGGCCAGGTGCGGGTCGGCGGGGTACGCCCAGCCGCGAGCTGCACCCGCAGCCGCCAGCAGCGCGCCGGGAACCACCGGCCCTGAGCCGCCCAGCACCGCCTGCGCCTCCTGCTTCTGCTGCTCCTCGGTGTTGCTCTCCTCCTGCTGCTGCTGCTGCTGCTGAGGCTCCTGCGGTTGCTGCTGTTGTGGGGCCTGGTCAGCTGCTGGGGCTGCCTCCGCCATTTCGGCATCACCTGGCGCTGCCGCTGCAGCAGCTGGCTGTGCCTCCGCCGGGGCAGTTGAGCCTTCCGCTGCCGCCGGTGCTGCTGCTTGTGCGCTGTCGCCCGGCTGACCCCCCGCCTCCCCCATGGCTGTGTCTCCCGACGCAGGGCCGGCGGCCGGGGCAGCATCAGCCGCAGCGGACTGCTCCGGCAGCGCCCCTGAGACTCCTTCAGCCCCACCACTCGCCGCTCCTGCACCACCAGCATCCACCTCCATGGCATCCGCCGCCCCAGGAGCGCCAGCCGCCAGGGCAGGTAGTTGCCCATTCGCAGCGCCCTCCCCGGCGCCGCCTGAAGGGAGCCCCTCCGGTCTCAACCCGTCCTGCGGCACCCCGCCCGCCGCCGCCGCCGCCGCCGCCGCCGCCGCTGCCCTGCGGCCCTCGCCAAACAGCGCAGTCGTCAGCCTGCCGCCCGCCGCCGTCGCCAGCCGCACCGCCGTCGCCTCGGCGTGCGGCGCCGTCAGCGCCGCCAGCGCGTCGCACGACAGGTACGGCACTGCAGTACTGCCGCCGCCGCCGCTGAGGTCTGCCGCCGCCAGCATGTTATCGAGGGCCTCGTGGCCTGCCAGTGCCGCCAGCTCGTCCTCCGACACCTGCAGTTAGCATCAACATAACATTAGCTACAAGCAAGCCGCCCAAGCACCCTCAAAACGCTCAACTCCACCCGCCTCTCGACACCGTCCAGCGCTCAGCCTATCCTCCGCATAACCCTGCCCCCGCACTCATCCCGCAACCTACTATCCCCAGCACCCACCTGGCCCCGCACCCATCCCCCGATGGTTCTCCGCAGGGCCTCCTGCGCCGCCGCCTCCCCTAGTGCCGCCTGACGCAGTGCCGCCAGCCACGCCCCCTGCGCCGCCCGCACCGCCTCCTCCCCGGCAGCAGCCAGCCGGGCCAGCTTGCGCTTGTGCGCCACCTCCGCAACGCCCGCCAGCCTGTGAGCGTACGTAGTCCATGTCAGCAGAAGGGAACAGTTGGGTTGCGTGGTGCAGCAGGCATGGACCCCGGCGTGCGCTGGTGTGCCACCACCGCCACGCCGGCAAGCTTTTGCACACGTTGCACACAGGGTGCACAGCGTACACGGTCAACGGGATAAATTTGAGGAATGTGGTTCGGCCTGCAGCCGTGCGTGGCGCATAAACACGTAAGGAGATGCTCATGGTACACTCAGAGCCCAAGACTGCCCCTCAGCACAAACAAAAGCGCACCCTCTGACAAGCGCTCCACCTTGCGCGCATGAAACATCCCCACTCACTTGTGCTTGGCGTAGGCTCCCCGCCCGCCGCCCCGCCCTGGCCCCATACCATGGTGACCGCCCCGCCCGGGGCCCCCTGCAGGTGCACCCCACATTCCCGGCGTAGGGGGCCCCGCGCCGCCATACGACCCAGGCCACGTGCCCCCCATCCCCGGCCCTACGCCGCCGTACGGCCCCGCCCCGCCGGCCGCCGCTGCGGCTGCCTCGCCAGCCGCCGCTGCCGCCGCCTGCATCAGCTCTGTGCTAAGGAAGCTGCTATCGCGCGAGGGGCCAGAAGCAAAGCACAACGAGGTGCTGTTCAAGCCCGATGGCAGGGTGGCGAGGGGCGTGAGTGCGAAGAAGGGGGTCCCGCCATCGGGTGTTGGGGCCGGGAAGCTGCCTGGGCCCGGCCCGGCCGCGGCCCCTGCATCGCCGGCAGCAACACCCTGCTGAGTAAGCGCTGGTAGGGGTGGGATGGACAGCTGCAGGGGTGATTGGGGGAGCTGGTGCTGCAGCTGCAGCTGCGGGAGTGCATGCTGCTGCTGCTGCTGCTGCACAGGCGGTGTGGACCCGGCCGTGGGCTGATGCGTGTCGGTGCCTGACAGGGGAGTGCCCTCGCCCGGCCCCTGGGTTGCGGCGTGGTGCGGCGTAGAGCCGCCCGCGCCAGCAGCAGTCTCAAGCGCTTGGGGAGCCAAGGACAGCTGCGGCGCATGCTGCTGAGGTGTGTTTTCCTGCTGCTGCTGCCGGTTTGCGTCATGAGCGGGACTGGCAGGGGGCTGCTTTGAATTCGGGGTCGCAGCGGCGTTAACGGTTCCCGCGGCGGCGGTGTGCTGTACCGGCCACCCGGGGAAGGAGTGCTGCTGCTGCTGTGGCTGCAGCTGCTGCTGCTGCTGGTGACTTTGCAGACCCGGCGGCTGATCGGTAGGCTGTGGCGCGGCACCCATCTCCACGTCCCCGCCCCCCTGTGCCGCCTGGACGCCACCAACGTCCACCTGCCCCTGCGCATGCGCTTGTCCCTGTCCTACAGCTGCGCCTGCCGCTGTCGCCGCTGTCACCGTTTGCGGCAGCAACGACGCGGTACTGGTACCAGCGGCAGTCGGGGCCGACCCGGCCATGGTGGTCACCTGGCCCAGGCTGAGCGGCGCGGTGCTGGCCAGTAGCGCCTGCGCCTGCGCCAGGTGCGCCATCAGCTGCGCCTGCTGCTGCTGCAGTTGCTGCCGCTGCTGCGCGTGCAGCCGCAGCGGGTCCGCCACGCTGCCGCCCTGGATCATTAGGCCTTGCACGGCGGGCAGCTGCGCCTCCTGGGCCGCCAGCTGTGCCGCGAGCGCCGCCAGCTGCTGCTGCTGCGCCTGCATCTGCTGCAGCTGGGCCTGGATGGCGTCCAGGTGAGGAGGCGGGGGCAGCACCTGGGCGCCCAGGGGCCCGGGCGCCGCTTGCTGGCCCTGTCCCTGGCCCTGCTGCTGCGGGTGGTTCGGAGGCTGCTGTGAAGTAGGCATGTCCCGCTGAGGGTCGGCAAGCTTCTGCTGCTGGGAATCTTGGACCAATGCAGCGCCAGCACCGCGGGAGCCGCCGGCCTGATCTTGCCGTTCATGCTGCTGCTTACCAGGCGCGGATCCCAGCCCTGAGAGGCCCTGCAGAGCGACCAGCGCCGCCTGGACGTCCGGAGCATGAGGCGGTTGCGGGTGCTGCTGCTGCTGTTCCGTCAACCCGTTCACATGCTGCTGATCCTGGTGCGTGTGCGTGTGCGCCTGCAGCTGCGGTGCGGCCGAGTGTGGACCTGCATGCGCTGGCGGTTGCGGCTGCGGTTGCGGCACGAAGCCAGGAAAGCCCAACGGCTCCGGTGACGGCACCGTGTGTGGTGGCAGATGCACAAGGGGAGACTCCCCCCTCACGCCCCCTGCTCCATCCCCACCGCCACCCTGCGACCGCGATGGCGACAGTTCCCCGGGGGGCAGCAGCACGCCACCCTGCTCGCTCTGCACGCCTGCTGCACCCACACCCTCGCTGTCCAACGCCATGCCGTCTTCTGCATCCATCGCCCCGCCCGCGCTGCCGCCGCCCCCGGCGGCACCCTCCGCTCCGCCGCTGCTCATCAGCTGCTGCTGCTGCATGCCCCCCTGCGGCCCGCCGCTATGCCCCCGCGCGCCATGGCTCCCGGCGCCGTGGCCGCCGCCCTCGCGCCGGCCGTGGGTGTGTCCGTGTCCGTGTCCGTGACTGTGACTGTGGCCGTGCCCCCGAGCTGCATGGTGATGCCCTGGGGCGGCCTTGGACCCCGGGCCCGAATCCACCGGCTCGGCCAGCTGCATATGTTGCAGGATAAAAAGTAAAGCGGTGGGGTGGGCTCTGGGATGGGGTTGAGCGCTCTGCAGGCTGATGGCCCAGCGGGCACCGTCAGCGGGTTGCATGAGGACAGCTGGCAACGCAAATGCAGCGATAGGCTCCGTGTGCTCAGGGTAACAACCAGAACAACGGGGACGTTTTCACCTGCGGTGCGTTGTGTGTTATCCGCTGCTCCAGCCAGTGGATGACGTCCTTCTGCGCGTGGCAGCTCAGGGGGTGGCGGGCCGCGAACTCCTCCGTCTGCACCGTGCGAAGGGCAGAGACAGGGGCGGGCAGGGGGCGGTTACAGGAGGGAGGCCTTCGCCCCGAGCGCACGGGGCGCATCTGCAACTGTCTCCAAGCTGATTGCTGAGCACAGCTGCACCTGCATGGACTGCAGCCCATGCAACGTATGCCGCCGACAGCAGCCATGCAGGATGCAGCAGCTTAAGCCACCGCCCCAGCGGAAGGACAGCATCCCTTCCAGAGCGCGCATTGCCGCAATATCCCCCCTCTGACCCCAGCGAGTACGGCATTACCGTGCTCGGCCTCTTGTGCCCCATCCTGCCACGCCCTCCCCGCCGTACGCCCCTGCCGTACCGCCTTGTATATGTAGTGCCCGTCCTTGGTGTCCCGCTCCTCGCCCACCACCGCCACGTGCCACGTGCCGTACTGGTCAAGCAGGTAATACCGCTGCACGTGCGTGCCGTCGGATCGCAGGGTCTTCTCAGCCCTGCAGTACGGCAGAGGCCGTCACGCGCGGCAATTACTTCGAGCACGTGGGCAACGAAAAGCGCAGATGGTTCGGCCCAGGTGGTGCCCGGACGAGGGTAGCTACCTAGGGCAAAGCCAACATTGCCACGTATCAGCAGCTGCGAAAGGTCAAGCAAGCAGTAAGCTCGAGAGGTCGCTGTAAGAAACGTAATTGCCGAGGCCTTCCCAAACCGAACATGTGCGGTGCAGCAGAGGGAGGAACGGGGAGTGCAGGTGTGCCCCACACGCGCATGCCGCTGCGGCGGGGCGCCGCGCAGTGCGCGAAAATGGTCCGCCTATGTCGTCTGCCCTCAGTCGTCCCTCTGTTTGCATATGCCAGGCGGGACCGCGCACGCAGGTATGTCACGTCAGGTCTTTGCATGTACGACATGCCGGCGGGCCGTACAGCTGCGGTACCCACGCGTGCTCATCCTGGCCAATCCTTGTCCCCTGTCGTGTGGCCGCCGTTCCCTCGCCTCCGCCCCCACACGTGCTGCCCATACTTCACTACAGCCAACTGCTTGCCATATTGCACGCCCCCGCCCCCGCCCCCGCTCCTCCTCCAGCCCCCCAGCTCCAGCTTGCACTTAGGCATACATACATCTGTGCGGGTACTTCAGAAGCACCCGCAGCCTGCCCCCAGTCCCCCGCCCCTACTCGCCCTGAGTGTAACCGACACCCTCTACAACCCCTGACCCATATCCCCGCCCCCGCCCCACTTGTGTTGCGTGAAGTAGAGGCCCAGGGGGGTGGCTAGGGTACGGCCGCCTTGCAGCTCCCCTGCCCCATGCCCCCGTGCCCCTCCCTCTCCCCTTTGCCCCCCCCCCCTCGCCCTCACTTGTGCTGCGTGTAGTAGAGGCCCAGGGGGTTGTCCGGCGTGGGCTCCCCTGCGTGAGCCGCCTCCTCCGCCAGCGCCGCATCGCCGCCCTGCAGCTGGGACTCCTTGATAACCTTCTCCAGCCTAGAGGGGATGGGGAGGGAGGACTCAAGAATATTGCAGGGGACGGGGACGGGGAGGGCACAGGAATTGGCGGGCGGGTGGGCGGGCTTTCTTAAGCCTGGAGGGGAGGAAGGCAGGCGTCGGCGATGCGGAGAGATGGCACGCGTGAGCAGGGGTGGGCTGTAAGAGGTTGATCACTTTCACACGCGTTGGAGGGGAGGCGGGGAGGGCATAGACACAGGCGGGAGATGTAGGGGCTTCCGTTTGCAGGCAGCTGCAGGCACGGCCAACAGGTGCGTGACAGGGGCAACAGCGTGCATGTGCGATGAAGGACGTGCGTGCACCGGCTTAGATGTGCACTTGGTGCGGTGTGGCCGACATCACTGGGGGAGGAAGGTGGCGTGCACGGGGGCGGGGGGGGGGCGTGTTGCCTCACCAGCTGATGGCGCTGCTGCGGTTGTGGCTGTTGAGGGCACCATACTTGGACAGCGAAGGCGTGTTGATGTAGCTGCAGGGGCACGAATATAGAAAGAGCATCAAACGAGCAAACGTATGAGTATCAGGAATAGATGGAAGGGCTGGGTCAGCAGCAGCCTGAGGGCACGGTTAATCATGTGGTTGGCGCACATGACCCATTGCATGCGGGGTGCGGTCAGAAGTGCAGGTGAACCCCGCTGCAGAAGGTGCCCTGCCCTTTCGCAGGTGATTCCAATTGCGCATAATGAGCTTCCCTCTTCCGCTAACATGAACGACCGGGTTGGGGTGACAGCGCTGCCGCTGCCCACGGCTTGCCGACGGCAGCCCACTTCAAAGGCCCCCACCCCGCACGCACACGTAGTGGGCGTTGCCGTGGTCTTCCGCAGTGACCGCAAGCACTTCTCGGCCCTCGCCGGTAACAAGGAAGAACTCTATATAGTTGCGCGGCTCCGCCTTGTGCTTGGCCTGCAGTGGGCGCAAATGGAGCAAGACGTAAACACGTCGAAGTGCCCAGCGCCCGTTGTTGCTGCCCAGTGAGTCTAGTTGGGCTGGGAAAAGGCGCGGAATAATGCAAAATTGTGCCCTGTGCGCTGCCTGGACAGCAGCATACCCTGTTTCGCGCGGGAAGGCTGGCGCAAGTTGGCTGAGAGGCCCGAGTTGGGGAACGGGGACCTTTGGGCTGACCATAATCGCACCTCTCTCCAGGACGAGAAAACCAGGGCATCCACGCCCGCTCCCTCACCACCCTGAGCCATGGCTGACTTGCTTTTTGACCGAGCGCACGCGAAAGGCGCTGCATGTCGACTAAGCTACTTCATCGTGCCTTCTGTCTTCGACTCCTTGTCAGCAGTTGTTTGGAACATAAACCAGTGCAGTCCAGCGGCCTACGGGATGACTTGCCCCCAACCCTTCCTCAACTGCAGGAACGGCATACGGAGACCGAATAATTGCGTGCCTTGACTTGTATATTCACACACTCCGTATAGCAAAGAGGCCATATTGGTTAGGCATCTATCACGCACATAAACAGCCAAACTGGTGGACATGGCCGGCAACGAAAAGCCCAGGCTTCTTATAGGGACCAAGGGCGTACAGTACGGTCTACAAAAGGTCGCACCCAAAAAGCCTGGACTGTCCCTGGCTGCAGCAGCGCCCGCAGCACGTAAGCCCGCCAACGTCTTCGGCGACGACGACTCTGAGGAGGAGGACGTGGAGAAACAGATCGCGCGGCAGGCAGAGAAGAAGCGAGCTGCTGCCAAGGTGCGTTGTCGAACGGCCCGTCATGCGAGCTAGGACGCGCGGCACCGGCGGCAGCAGCATGATCGGGGTGGGGTTGCGGTAGGGGTACACGCACGGTGGAGGTGGACGCTCACCCCCCCCGAAGGCGCCCCTCACCATGCTTGCCACCCATGGCAGCCGAATTTTCATGTGTTCATGTATGCCTACGTTGAACTTGCAAGGAACATGTTCTCCAGTTGTTCTCTCCAGTTCCCAACCGTCCGTGTCTGCCGCCTTCATGGCTAGGGTTATGCCGCACGTGCCCTCAACAGCCGTGGCAGCTCCTGCAGCCGCTAGAGCTTGCGCCTTCCCTTGCACGCAGTCCTCAGACACAATCCAGTTTATGCCTTCCGCACTGTTCACTTGACCAGCATGCACCGTTTACCTATCCGAGTGCGCGCGTGCGCACGTGGCATAACCGACCCACGGGCCAGCTGGCCATTCCTCAATCACACTGCAAGGGCCGATTGGAAAGCCACGTAGTCCACGCTGCTGGCCAGCAGCCACCTAGATCACACCCTGATTTGTTACATAATCCTGTACTGCTTTGCACAACTTGGCCCTTGCTTCGAAGGCCTTCACCTGGTCAATGCCACCTGGTTCCTTGGCCACACAAGCATTTCCTCATGCTGTGTTGCAGCTGTGCACGCACCCTTCGCCCTCCTGGGCCCTCGCCTCCTTTGACATAAACAGTACTCTCCCGCATACACTCAGCAACTATTCTCCTTTGTCTGCATTGTTCTGTCTGTACTGCAGGTACAGCAGGTGTACGAGCAGGCGCTAGCGGAGGACCCCTCCGTGTTCGACTACGACGGAGTGTACGACAGCATGCAGGCGGAGAAGGTGCAGGTACGATGTCGAACGTTCGTCATCCTCATTGTTCCATAGCTCTTCCGACGTTGTAACACCGTTGGAACCTGCACACCGTAACTGGCACGAGACTGCGGTTGCAAGGGCCGTACATGGGGTGGTTGAGAGGCAAGGGTTGGGCGCTATCCAGCCTCACGGGAAAGGCTGTAATGGGGAATGTAAAAGGGAGGACGACACGGTGGGAGGTGCCGTAGGGTGGGTGCCCGGGAATGTACAACATTGAGAAGGTGATGGCGCTATGGCGCTTTCCACAGCATATCCGGCGCTGTGCGACCCCCGTGGTTCTCCCGGTTCGTGTATTCCGCAGCTCGACCACCATTGCAGGCCGGCATGGCAGTCAGGGGGCGATAAGGACGGCAGAGCACGTGCATGCCCACGATGCTTCTCCCTGAATGGCTCGTTCTCGCAAATGATCCGTACGTCCCTCCTCCCTCCCCCTCCCTGCTTCCGCAGCCCAAGCAGCAAGACAAGCTGGCCCGGCAGAGCAAGTACATCGCCGGGCTGCTGGAGACGGCGCAGCACCGCAAGCGCGAGCAGGACGTGCTGTACGAGCGGCGCATGGTCAAGGAGCGAAAGGTACGGCACACGTGCCGTACGCGCGCCATGCTAATACCTACCTCTTTTGTACTGTGCTTCTGTCACTTACGCAACTGCAGCTGTGCACGCGTGTGCACCGGCGTACGGTCCACGCCTGTACGGCAGTACGGCATCGCTGGGGCTGGCAGTTGGGGACTGCGCCGCCACGCGCTTGGTCCGCGCCTGTCCCGTACGCATGAGCCTTTTGCAGCTGTCCGGCATCCCGTACGTGCACTGCTTGAGAGACCCTACCCCCGCCACAAATTGCATATGTCGTTCGGATTCCTCTGCACCTGCCTTGCCCAGCAGAGCACAGGCGGGATGCCACCCAACAGGCTTTAGCCTCATCGGCATCGTGCATCTGGTACTTTCTTGTGCAACTGCCCCAGCGGCATCCTAACGTGCGCGACCCTCCCGACGCCTTCCTTGCATGCTCAGGCGGAGGACCACCTGTTTGAGGACAAGGAGGTGTTCGTGACGTCGGCCTACCGCAAGAAGCTGGAGGAAGACAAGAAGTGGCAGGAGGCGGAGCGGCAAAAGTGGGTGACGGGGAGGGAGTTTCAAGGTTCAAAGGGGGCCACCTACACCTCCAATGGTGTGTTTACAACGGCAGGAGGCTGAGGGCAAACGGCAGGTCGTGAATAGCGAGTAGGACAGGTGGAGTACTTGTTCCACAGTGTGTGATCCAGTGTTACACTGTGGGCGAGAGCCAGGGGTCCATAGCCGGACCGAGACACAGCGACGGCCTCTAGGGCCAAAGGCAGTGTGTGTTACAGCGGCAGGGGCATGTCGCGTAGGCTTGCAGCAATGGCGAGGATGCACTGCCTGATAGGGGGCGGAACGACGAAAAAGGATGGTTGCCAGTGATTTGTGAGGACGGCACCGTGGCCCATCCCTCCTTCCCCCTCCTTCCTCCCCAGGCAGTTGAAAGAGGCGACGCGCGACCCAGCCCTTTGACGTTTCACACACGCTTCCTAACCTTCGCCCCCCAAACACAGGGAGCTGGAGGAGGAGCGGCGCGACGTGTGCCAGGTGGCCCCCACACTGACACCACCCGCTGTTAATACACACCCATCGCCGTTGCTTTGTGCCTCCTTGTACCCGTACTCCAGGGAGCTCGAGGAGGAGCGGCGCGACGTGGAGCAGCACGCTCATATGCCCTCGCGTCGTCAACCACACTAGCACACGGGAACACAACACCTCGTGCCCATGCCTTCTGCCCTCCTCCAGACCTCAACAAGAGGCAGCTGCAGGAGAAGCGGCGCAGCATGGCCGGTGCCCACTACACACCGACACCAGCCACTGCTAGCACCCACACACTGCTGCCCAATCGCTTTGCTCCCACACACAGGGAGCTGGAGGAGGAGCGGCGCGACGTGCGCAAGGTTGGCCACATGGGCAACTTCTACGCCAACCTGCTCACCAAGAACGTGGCCTTCGGAGCCAAGGACAAGGAGCAAGAGAAGGAGAAGGAGGAGGAGGGGAGCAAGGAGCGAGGGCGGAGCGAAGAGCGGGGGCGATCCGGGGCGGCGGAGGAGGGCGAGGAGGGCGGGGAGCGGCGGGAGGGCTCACAACAGCGGTCTGCATCGCCCCAGGCGCAAGGTGTGTGTGGGATGCGGGGTGGTTATGAGGGAACGGCGCAGGGTGCGGGTGAGGTTATGAGTTGTGGGTTGCGGGATGGGGCGGGGGCGGTCTACATCGCCCCATGCGGCGGTACATGTTGCTGGCAGGGGCGGGCGGGGGAGGGGTCGTACGGTGGATGGCGGGCAGCGTACGGTTTGCATTTTGCAGGGTGGACTTGTGGCGCCGATACCCGGAGCATACACGCCACTCGTGGCGCATTCGTTTCCGTCATATGCCCCCAGCACACGTCAAGCTGCTCAATGTGCTTCATGGCCCTTTTTCAACTCCGCAGGCCCGTCCGCCAAGGTGTTGGCCACCCTGGACCAGTACGACCTGCTGCGCCTGGAAGCAGAGAAGGCCCTGCGGGAAAAGAAGCGCAGAGAGCAGGAGCAGGGAGCGCAGGAGGGGCAAGGGGCCCAGAAGGAGGGAAGCTTGGGGCGGGAGGAGGGCAGGGAGGCGGCGCCAGTGCAGGGGAGAGAGGGGTTGGACGCGGAAGGGCGGCGGGAAGTGGCGGCTGGGCGAGGAGAGCGCGGGAGGGAGGGGTCTGTGGGGCCTGGGGGAGGAGGGGAGGGTGAGGCGGTGGCGGGAGGGGCGGCGGCGGCGGCGGCGGCGGGTAAGCGGCGGAACGATGAAGGGGCGGTGCAGTCGGCGAGGGAGAGGTACTTGGCGAGGAAGATGCAGAAGACAGGGTAAGGTGCATGGGGCGGTGTTGAGGGGCAGGGGTGGGTTGGGATTTTGGGAGCGGAGAGGCAGCCGTGCCATAGAGGACGGGGGGCCGACATGCGCGTTGTGGAATGTCCATGGGTGTGCAAGATTGATATGGTGCACCGGAATGGTGCACAGTGGAGATATCTGGCGAGAAAGGAGCAGAAGACGGAAGAGGGTGGGTGGGGCAACGTTGACGCGCGGGCGGGAGGCGGTGCAGGAGCGAAGGGTCCAGGAGCAGTCAGATGCAGTCCGGGAATTGCATCGTGCCATGCTCCAGCAGGTGGCGTAGGCTATGGTTGCAGCCTCCAGCACGGCCTGGGCTAGCTTGGACCCCAGGCGGTTACTGTGGCGGCGGTTGCCCGGGCGGGACGGTCCTTGCGTTGGATGGTTGGGCTGCCTGGGGTGACTTGGGGAACGCTTAAACGCGAGGAAAACGTGTAACGCAGGTGCCTGAGGGGAGCGGTGTGTCTGGTGTGGCATTGTTTTGTTGGTAAGGAGGCGCCTTCTGGGGTGTTGGTTGCCGTGCTTGGACGGGGTGCAGCGGCGGCGAACGGCTGGTTGCAGCTGTGCGACTGCAGCCTCGGCGCCCCACAAACCCTACATCCCAGGCCTCCTGCAGCACCATCATTGGACGTGCCGACGCATCATGGACATGTCCGATATGCTTTGCTCTACAAAAGGCATGCGCTTCGACATGTGGTAGAACACGTCCTGCCATGTCGCCGTCGCCCTCGCGCCCACATGCGGCCCATCACGCGGTTCAGGCGCGAAAGACCGACCGCTCTGTCAACGTTCAGCCTCAAGATGGTCCTGTGCACGAAGGCAACACCTTACATTCTCTCGCCGCACAGGTTCCCTTGTTAATCCAGCAGTCTCGCAGTGCGCCCAAACACAATGGCTCAAATGTTGCGCTCGCCAACCGTTGCAGCCCTGCAGCGCAGCACGCAGCCAACCTATGTAAGACAGCTCTGAAGTGCTGCCTTAGGAGGTTAGCACCGTCCAACGCCGTGCGCCCGCAAGACGTAATCGTTCCGTCGCGCGCTGTCTCCCGGAACGCAGGCCATCCAAACGCCCAAGCTGCTGTCCATCCGTGCAGCTCCACAGAAAATCACGCCATTTGTGTCCTCCAGCTCGCCTATCCAGACCGCGCGTCCACTGTCGCGGCCGCTGCGGAGCGCGCCCGATGACAAGCCCCTCAGCACATCGCCCAGCTCGCAGGCTGAGTCCCTGCGCTCTTTCTGGGCTGAGATCATGCGCGAAGCGCTATGGTCGATGTTCCCTAAAGTCCTTGGATTTGTCCTCCTAGGTGAGCGGCAGTCGCACCATGAGTATGCGGGCAGTAGTGCCGGGAGGTGAGGTGCAGGTGCATGGGGGGATGATCCTTGCGTGGACGCACACGGGAAGGGCATACGGCTCATGCGAAAGTTGCATCCAGCGTGCACGTCAGCTTTCCGCGACTGTGAGGCTACGGCCCGAGCAGAAGGCTAGCAGCCTAGCACGCCCCTCAACCAACTCGCGGCCAGCCCTGTCCCGCAGCTGTGCCTTAGTCTCTTCCCGCCCGCACTTCCCTTTGCCGCTGCAGTGCCATCCAACCCCTCGCCCTATCCCGACCACCGTTTTATTTCCTCCTCTCACATAAATGAGAGAAGATAGCTGCCGCGCATGTTTGTTAGCTTGTTGCGGGCCACCGCCACGTTCTTTTCAACTAAATGTTGCTGTCCTTCCCCCCTTCCCTTCCCCTCAGTCCTCTTCTGCAACCTGTACCCGAACCCGATGCCCGACCGCATCTACGTCCCGCACGTGTTTGCGGCTTTCCTGTGGTTGGAGCTTGCCGATCTGCCTGAAGGGCGGTGGTCGTGGAGCTACGCAGTTTCGGTGACAGTGGTGACTGCTATGATTGCCACGGCGTTTGTGAGAGCATAAAGCCGTAGTTGCACAGCGGGGGTGTATCAGGAGTGCAGGAATATTCTTGGCAGGATGGAGTATGCGGCGTTGGCACTATCCGGGAGGGGTGCAGGCACACTGGGTTTCGGAGAGGGACTGGTAGAAGTAGACTGGTAGAGGGGGCAGCGCACGAAACGGCATGCATGAGGCCACCGTTTGTTGCCATGGGTTATGGGGACGCCGCAAACGCCCAGCCAGCCGCTGTGTACAAGGAGGGCCGCGGCGGCGGCCACGGCACGTCGGAGGCAGGGGACCCCTGGTTGTAGGGCTGCAGCGGCAGCGTGTGAATAAGGTGCCAAGCGGCATCGTTGACCTTTATGCGTTCCGCTGTTGGGCACATGGGGCAGTGGCCGCAGCGGCAGTGGTAGGGCGGGTAGGTTGCTTGCTTGCCCCGCAGCTCAGGTTTTGTGCGATTGGATGCGATGGAGAATTAGTAAAGCATGTACGTACGTACCAAGACAGCCTCTTGGAGGAGAATCTGTGGAGGTATACGCACGCTTTGGCTGCCGAGTGGAGGCATGGTATTCTGGGATCTCCAGCCGTGCGTGGATTGATGTGGTGGCACTGTGACAGTGTCACTGCCCTTGCCTCCCGTGTGTGCCGTTGGCGTTTGATAGGGCGTGCGTGGATTGATGTGGTGACCCTTCGAGAGCGTCTCTGCCCTTCACTTCCCGTGTATGCCATTGGGCGTTAGAGCAACTACCCCATGCACGTGTACGCGTGTATCACTGTGTGCTACGGGTACACTATATTGAAGATGTAGGTGCACGTTGTTTGCATGACGGTGGTACCTTCGGCGGTTGAAGTCCCGACCTCCGTACCGGTACGAGCAGGACATACACGTGGTGCAGCGCCGTGGTGGGTGAGGACCAGCAGGTGTCCACACGCCGCGTCACATGCACACGAGCCAAACAGCGCCTTGCAACAAAATAATAGACCACTTTTGCTTGTGAGGCTTTGCCATGTAACAACAGTCATAAATCATCTTCGCTTGTTGGGGTTCAGGTCTGGTCCGTCGTCGGTTGCGGCTGGCGGTTGCAGCTGATGCTTCCAACCTAGAAACGAAGGGCTCCGGCAGTATAGCCACTGGACGTGCTAAGCATCACAGGATCATTTTACTATCCAAGCTGCTTCCCTCGAGCAAACATCATGAATTGCAACACGTGGCAGAAGTCATATTGGATCCAACGACTGTGTCGGTGGTCTCTGACTCACGCATTGGTACGAGGCCGGACAAAGGAATGGGCGAAACCCCTCCCAGGCCAACCAGGAGCTCCTATGCACATAATGCTAACCTGCAAAGCTCTTAAATACCCTTGCGTGACATGCCACCGTAGTAGGTCCAGCAGTGCAGTGGCCACTATGGCTCAACAGCTACTGTCGCGCTCGCCAGCGCTCGGAGCACCGCAGCGCAGGACGTGCCTGCCATGTGTAAGAGCTCTGTATGTCCTGAGTTACGATTGGGATGTTAGCTTGGCCCATCGCCGTGCGCCCGCGAGGGCTAACCGTCCTGTTCTGGACTTCCGAAACGAAATGCAGGCCTTCCAGAAGTGCAGCCTACTACCTATCCGCGCAGCTCCGCAAAAGACCACTCCGTTTGTGCCTTCAAGCTCGCCTGCGCAGGCCGCGCGTCCGCTGTCGCGGCCGCTGCAGAGGGCATCCAAGGAAGGGTCAACCAGCCTATCACTCAGCTCGCGGGCTGAGGTCCTGCCGCCGGTGCTATGGTCAGTTGGCAGTGGACTCATCGCTATGGCGCTCATAGGTGAGGTGCAGCTGCGGCACGAGCGTTACGGTACCGGGGATGTTCAAGAAGTGGGGTGCAGCGGTGCGTGGGCGATGATCCTGGAACTCGCATGTTCGCAAGCTGTCGGGCTCTGACACAAACACTTCTGAGGGCAAACTAGCGGAGTGGCGCCTGTTGATGGGAATCCAAGAGCTTGCACACGACAGCGAGTGTTCGGTCCGTGGGGGCGTGTTGCAAGCTGTGCCAGAGCCGCACGGTTCGTCCACGACGTCCAGAACCCTCAACGGCGCACGACTCGTAAGCTCTAGGTTACGGGTCCCGGACAATCCAGAACACGTTTCTGGGTCTTTCGTGTACGACAACGGAGTACGGTAGCTGCTGGCATGTGGCTACCGGTGCAAAAGAGCATATGGTGCATGCCATCCTGAACACATGGCAGCTGTGCGCGTTGCCATTGAGCGCTAATAATGCAACGAACCCTGGCACGCTTTCCGCCGACTCAAGGCCACCCCTGTCCTGCGGCTGTCCCCGAGTCCCTTGCAACCCCAACGCTTCATTTACCTCAACCGCCCTCCCCATCGCCCTTCCATGCCCCATCCCATTTAACGCCTCACACTACCCCAACTGCCATATCCTCCCTCAACCCCACTTGCAGCCCAATAGCTGCCGCGCATTCATTGCCATTACCCGCCACCATCTTTATCTCCAAGGGGCTTGTTGCTCACCTGCTCTCGTTTCCCCTGCCCCTCCAGCCGTATTCTGCACGATGTTCCCCATGACGCCCGACACCTACACCCTACACGTCGTTGTAGCTCTTGCACTCTCCATCCGGGCACGGGACGAGACCTCTTCCTCTGCGTCATCCAGCTCGCTGTCGCGGCCGCTGCGGAGGGCTCGGCTGCGGCGGAGCACGTCCGACGACCAGCCCGCCAACACACCACCCAACACGTTCTGGGCGGAGGCCCTGCGCCACCTGCGTCGGCACGCCAAACGAAGCCCACCCACGTCGTGGGCTGAGGTCCTGATCGACCTGCTATGGAATTTCGGCGCCGGGCTGCTCGGGGTGGCGTTCCTAGGTGAGCTGCTGCAGCTGCGGCACGGGCGTGCTGGCAGTACGGGCTACGGGGGGTTCCCGAGTGGCTGGATGGGCCAACGCACGCAGATAGGCATGCATGGCTGTGCGGCGCAGGGGCATGTGCCACAGGGGCGATAATAGCGGGGGACACATCCAGGTTCTGGAGGACTCAACACGCACGAAAAGAGCTGCAGACAGCGTGCACCTTAACATTCAGTGCCAGCGATGCTACGGCCCTAGCACGCCCCTCCACCGACTCCAGGCCACCTACCTCTGTCTTGCAGCTGTCCGCGAGTCGAGTCTCTTTCATCTCCCGTTCTCCCCGTTACCGGGCCCCATGCTACCATCCAACTCCTCGCCCTACCCCAACTGCCACTTACCTTCCTATATCCCATCTGCGCGCACTTGACGGCAGAGCTTGTCCACCTTCCTATATCCCGTCTGCGCGCACTTGACGGCAGAGCTTGTCCATCGGCCACATGCCCCTAGCGCCTAGCCACTTGCTTCTCCACGCATGGCATGGTATACTCCCTGCGAATATATAGAGGCCCAGCATGTTCACCAGTTGCGTGTCGACCTGCGCCACGTTTTGACGTTACGGTGTGTGTTGTTGGCCGTCCCCCCTGCCCTCCTCCCCAGCCTACATCCTGCCGCGGCTCCCCTCCCCTACGCCCACCGGCACCATCAACCTGCTGCAATTCTTGGTGGTCTTTGCGGTGTGCCGCTGTGTCACACCGTTGACGGGACTGGTGACGGCGGCGGTAGGGAAGGCAGCGCACAAGTTGGGCTAGTGGCATGCATGATGCTGCAACTGAACAGTAGCCGATACGAGGGGTTCAGTTGTGAATCTTGTGATCGATGTATGGCGGCAGGGTGGAGTGCGGCGGTGGCGTTGTCCGGCGGGGGTGCAGGGCGGCGCACTCGGTTTTTGAGCGGTAGTGGTAGTGGTAGTGGTAGTGGTAGTGGCGTAATGTGCTGAACGCCACGCACCATCACGTGGGTTAATGAGTGAGTGCGCAACGCTGCAGTTGTGCAGCGGCTGTATGTGTGGCCTGGCGGCCCATGATGGAGAGCAGCAGCGGCGGCGGTGTCTTGTCGTCAGGGTGCCAAGCGGCATCGTTGACCGTTATACAGTGTGCTTTGCGTTGGGCACATGGGGCGTTGTTGGGCAATATTCTTCAGCTTCAGCGGAACGCAGGGTCTGGTACGGTCCGGCGGCATGCAGTGTGTAGTAGGTTGCGGGGGATAGCACAGCGTGGACAGCACATACTGCGTGTATTGAGGACATACAGCGTGTACTATATTGAGACAGGTTTAGCGAGGCAGGGAAGGCGGCGTCGCTGACGGTTACCGTACCGGTGGTGCGGTTAGCGGCTGGGGCTGAGGTTGCATCCGGTGGTGCCCATAGTGCCGTACGGTGCCTTCAACGGAAAGGTCCTCAGCCTGCTGCGACCCAAGCAGCATGTCGGACCTACATAGTGGTTTGTGCAGTTCATCGGCACTGAGAATAAGCGTGTGCATCAGCTTCTTTCATTGGTGTGTTACCTGGAAAGAGAGCGCTCATCCTTATTGCTCCTTGCGTCCGGTGGCCGAGTGGGCGTGGTTGGTGGACGGTTGCAAGTATTGCTTGGGTACCTTTACCCACATGCCTGGCAGGCGCCGCTAGCGCATCCCTAAGATGCTGCTCGAAACGTCTTGTTGTTTCAATACTTGTTTCACACCAAGGTGGGCGCACTGCTGGTTCGGGTCCCCAATCATTTTGGTTTTGGCCCTTGGGGGATGTCGCTGCCTTTCTGCCCTAGGCGATCTCTGTCAGGATGGCTAGAGCAACTCGGTACAGTGTATCAGTATGTGCTACTTGCTACGTATACGGTACGGTGCACCGTTGTTAGTACGTATCAGTGTGCAGGTTGCAAGCATGACTTGAGCATCTCCAACGGTTGGTTCTACCGAGCTGCCGTACAGGCAGGACACTTGCTTGGTGGGCGAGGGCGGTGTCCCAAATCCACTGTTGCGGCACTGGCATTATGTGTGCCGCTGCATGCTTCACCACTCGGTTAATGGACCATAAGCAAGCATGTTCGTCGCCTGTGCATTGCCTTTGTAAGGATAGGCCAGGAGCTGGCAGGACATAGTGGCACTGTTGCATCACATTAGTGTTGGGGCCTGACCAGCACACCCACCACGTGCATGCCGGCAGATGTTGGACGATACCGTACACAAGTTATTCTCGACGTACGGACACGGCGCTATAGACCGCTGTCGCATCTGTGAGGACACTGCTGCTATCAGCTGTCCGTGCGCTGCGTTCCCACGCCTTCCACAGCATACGTACGCGCGGTAGGTGCCATAGAGTGTCGTGCTGCATGCTGCACGAGATCATCACAGCTTGCAGTAACACGATAAGCGCTCTCAGTCATTTAAGAACACTCTAAGCCTGCTGACAGGCTTAAGCGCAGTAAGACTGTCTTATGAGCGGCTTCAGCCTTAAACCGCTGTACTTATCGGGGGTCTTGCTTGGTTCTGCAAGGCGGTGTACAGGAGCCCCAGAATGGATAGACCCATTCATTCTGGGGTGGTCCCTAAAACTAATGGTTCCACATGAATGGAGCCTCCCTGAAATGAACGGCCCAGAATGAAAGGTCCTTTCCCCAAGTGGTAGGGGTTGCGCTGGCATCTATCCAGTGTGTGGTAAGATCGATCAGGTAAGATGCGGCGCAGGGATAACAAAGCGTGTATCAGGTCAGGATTAGAGTGACGCGCGGAAGGCGGCATTATTGCTGGCAGTTACTGTACCAATGGCCGGGGGCGCGCGGTCAGCGTCTGGGGCTGAGGCTGAATCCGGAGGTACCCATAGGGCCATAGGTGCGCATTGTGCCGTACAACGAACACTGACCTTCAAAGTAAGGTCCCCAAGCTGCTGCGACGCAAGCAGCAGCGTGTCGGACCCACATGGTGGTTTGTGCATTTCATCGGCGCAGTGAATAATCTTGTGTACAGCAAGGAGAGCGCTTATCGCTCCTGGCCGTTGTGGCGGAGTGGGACTTGTCAGTCCCCTGCTGTGGTTGTTGGTCACGAAGCGTGCCTTTTCTACCAATACCCTCATGCATGGCAGACACCGGTACCGCATCATGAAGGCGCTTGCTGAGATCCCCAACCGTCTTGGCTGTGGCCCTGCCTGCGAGGGTGTTGCTGCCCTTTGCGTGCCGCATGCGACTCAGCAGGGTTGTACAGCAATTCTGTACGGTATATTCAGTATGTGCTGGTTGTACATTACCGGTAGTGTTGGTATTGGGTGCAGGTTGTTCGCATGACGGTGGCACGCCCGACGGTTGTACTGCTGAGCTGCCGTACAAGCGAGCAGGCCACTGCGCGTGGTGGGGGATCGGAAGGCAGTGACGTTGTCCCCAGTCCACTACTGTCGCGGGAAGCAATACCGCCTTGCGTGTTGCATGCCTTCACCATCTGGCTGTTTGTACCGACCCAAAAGCAAGCACATTGCTTGCCTGTGCAGCAGCTACGGTATGCAAGGACAAGTACCAGTGTTCCGGTCTTCGACAATATTACGAATTTTCCGGCCGGCGAGGCCGGATTTTAGAATTTTTTAGGCCAAAATTGTAAGGGAATTTAGAATTTCCTTACAATTTCCAGCCAAAATTGTCAGCAGTACTTCGACAATTTCGGAAAGCCTGGGGCCATAATTGTAAGCAGCTCCGGGGGACGCGACGACCTTTGCTGTCACCGGCTCGGCGTGGGCGATGGGTATGCATCGTACATGGAAGTTACGCGATTTACAGCTAGCAGTGGATGGCGGTGTTGTGAGTTACGGCGCTTGCTGCCAAACCACAGCTTTAGACCCTGTTGCTTGGTCAGTGGACAGACGCTGTGATGCATGAGAGGGGGCGGTGCAGGCAGGCACCTACGCTTCCTGAGATATTGATGCTGCTGGAGGCCTACTACTGGCCTGGCGTCTTGGGGCAGGGCTTTGCGTACGAGGATTTGAGGTACGCGTAAAGCGCGAGGAAACCGTGTGGGCGTCAGGGAAGCACGGAAACGAGTTTGGGGTCAATTTGCTGCTTCGATGCGTGTAACATTGGGGGGTCTGGGGGGCTTGCCCCCCAGGAAAAAATTCTGGCTTACAATTTTTACCGCCAAAATTGTAAGCAGTACTGAGACAATTTTTGGGACGGAGGGCCCAAAATTGTAAGCGCTTAGGATTTTGTACTGAAGAAGACCGGAACACTGACAAGTACCTAGTGGCTGTGTGCACCAGAAGCACCTTCTGGCGTGCACCACGTGTGTGTCGTTCGGTTGGTGCCTGCCAGGCGCATGCACGTGTCACGTGGGTAACCAGCGCCTTGGCTCGCTCCTTGTTGCGGACTTTGCGTAAGCCCAAGAGATACCGTGTCCTGGCCATCTCGGTCCCTGCGCGTTCTAGTGCTGACGGTGCCCTTTGTAATGGCCCCCACCAACGGCCTTGCGGCGGCGATGGGCTCCGGATCCTGGCTCGATGGATACGGCCTGATACGGCAGACCCTTTCATTGCACGTACACGCGGCAAGCATCGCAACAAAGCAGCCTGCTGTTTCCCGTGCAGAAGGAGTAGTATTTGTACGACACAGGTACGTGGTGCCGGGGGGAGAGCATGGGAGGGTGGCAGGGTGCGTGACAGGGGAGGTGCGTGGCGCTTGTGCTCAAAGACACCGCACAGCGTGCAGGTTGCGTGACACGTACGGCGCAACTGGCTGCTCTAAAACCTCTACTTCCTGCTGGGGTGCACTGGCACCTTCAGTGTAGCGTGCAGCTTAGCGCAGAATGCATCTCCGTACCACATTCAACGTCGTTCTCTTCCCCCGCCACACGCGCGCGCTCCCCTCCTGTCCCCTCCTACCCAGCTTGGCGGTGCGGAGCATGAGCCCCTGTCACACAACTTGCTTCGTACCGGCGTTAGTTTGCGACCAATGCACACGCTGGTGTGAATGGGGATGGGGAGTTGCGAAGCGCACAGCATGGGGCAGTTGCCCCCGCAAGGGCGTGCGGCGAAATCGTCACGCGGGCGCCGCCCCTGGCACCATTGGCCCATTGCGGCATCGGTTCTAGCTCTGTGCCACCAAAACATACATTGCATAAATGAACATCAAAACACCCGACGGATTGTTGCCTTTCAAGCCGCCTTGCTAGATCTAGCACACAGACGATGCCTCAACAACTGTTGCGCTCGCCGGGGCTCGGAGCAGCGCAGCGCAGCACGCAACCAGCCTATGTAAGATCACTGTAAAATGCTGCACTAGGAGGCTAGCACAGCCCAACGCCGTGCACCCTCAAGGCCTAACGTTCCGTCGCGCGCCATCCTTCCGAAACGCAGGCCTTCCAAACGTCCAAGCTGCTGTCCAGCCGCGTGGCTCCAAATACTGTCACTCCGTTTGTGTCTTCCAGCTCGCCTGCCCAGACCTCGCGTCCACTGTCGCGGCCGCTGCGGAGCGCGTCCGATGACAAACTTCAGCCCGTCAGCTCGTGGGATGAGGGCCTGCGCCAGCTGCTACGGTACCTTGATGATCCCAGCAGCACTTACACTTACAGTTCGTCGGACGGATTGCGGCGCCGAGTTCTATTCAACGTGGGCATTGGGCTCCTTGAGTGGGCAGCCCTAGGTGAGCTGCGTCATGCGTCATGTGTCGTGCTGGCAGTATGGGGGAGGGTTACGGGGCCCGGGCGCAGACATGCATGCACGGTGCAGCAGGGTGCGTGGGCGACCATCCTGGAAGGCAGACACGGTCTCGGGACAAGGCACACGGAAAGATCATACGGCGCATGCAAGGGCTGCACGTTGCGTGCGCGTTTTCGTTCAGCTCCTGTGAGGGTGCGGCCTTCACACGCACCTCCACCTAGCTAGCCTAGGTCACCCCTGTATGTGTTGCATGCGTCAACCCAACGTATGCGTAATCCATCCGCCCTGCCCCCCTTCGCCGGTCGCCGGTCCCATGCATTCAATCCAAACCTTCACCACACCCCAACTCCCTCACACCTGCCTTTGCGAGTACTACTGGAGCATGTTTACTGCTGGTTCTATGTCCGCGACCGCAGCGCCGCCACGTTCTTTCCAATAACACTTGCTTTATTTCCTTCCGGTCTGCCCCTCCCCCCTGCCTTCCCACCAGCCTTCTTCTGCATGCTGTACCCCAGCCCAACGCCCGACCGCTTCTACGGCCCACATGTCGTTGCATTCTTTGTATGGTGGCGCACAAGCCGTGGAATGAGGCGGCGGCGCTAAAGTGCTTCAATATGCTTTTGCCACGGGTTTGGTGGATACATCCGATCCTGCGGAAGTTGTACCGAGTCCGTGAACATCCAGGATAGTCGGTTACCGGTATTCCGGCGGCAGGGTGGAGTAGTGCGGCGGCGGCGGCGGTGTCTAGTCTGACAGGGGTTGCAGGGCGGCGCACTGGGGTTAAGGAGTAGCAATGCGGCGGCGGCAGCACGGTGGAAGGCAGCAGCGGCAGTGGCTACCAGCTAGTGTCCTTGGCGTTGGGCATCTGGGGCGGTGGCCGCGGAATGGCGGAGGTAGCCCCACAGCGAGTTGCAGGGTCGGTTCCTGTATGTGAAGGGTACGGCATCCATTGTTGTACCGTACTTTCCATGGACGATCTCCGGCTCCCGACCGAAGCAGCGCACGTACAGGTTCCGCTGCTGGGCAGGTAGTGACATGTGGCGGACATGGACGGCTTACAGTCACGCGTGTGTACCTCGTTTCGCGTTTATTTGGTTGAGCACCATTGGGTCAGATCCATTATGGCCACCTGGCCATGCGGTTCTGGGCTCCGTACAAGGGCGGCGCACCATTGGGCCGAACTGGTGTTCCAGGCATTTACTCAGCTGGAGATTACTGGCTATGAGAATGAATGCGTGTGTTTGTCTATACTGACCTTGTGTGTTGTTTGTTGAGTTCTTGTGGCCGCTGTCTGTCAAAGGAGTACGTACCCCTTTGTCTGCTGGAATTACTAAGCCTCCCTGGAGACTGCATTGCGGGCATTGGCCTGAAATCCAAGGACGCGATTACGTAACTGGCTTTTGGCATGACTTCGAATTTATGCCAGTGGTGTGCGTGTAGCTGACTGGAAGCAAGTCCGACGCCGGGCCGTACACAGGGTTGTGTCGCATGCCTCAGCCTTTTTTTAAGCAGGTGCTCCACCTTTTTGCGCACCTTTTTACTGCAGAAGTGTGTCGGTAAATGCCTGGATGTACAGTAGCGATTATGCTGGTATAGCTTGCGGTTGTGCGTGTCACCTCGTGGGCGGGGATGCTGTGTGAGCGAAGCTGCCTGCGTGAGCACCGTGCCGAGGCGCGAGGGGTAGGCCGCGAGCCCAATTGGGCCAGGGGCCGGTTGTCGCGGCATGAGCAGATCTCCAGGGTTCGTTGTGGAAAAGGATGTATATGCTGGTCTGGAAGCAAGCGTGCAGCTGACGGGGCCAGCGCAGTTGCTGTAGCTGTTGCTGACACGACATGCATGTCGGCTCTGCTCCGGAAGGCTCATCCTTCTGTAAACGCCAGGCGTCAAGAAGGTCCTATGCACATAAGAAGAACTTGACATTCTCTTGATCGACAGGATCCCTTTGGTTTAGTGGAGTCCACCTGTTGGCGCCCAAACACGATGGCCCAACTGTTGCGCTCGACAGCGCTCGGAGCACCGCAGCGCATAACGGAGCCAACTCCTGTAAGGAGACTGTAACGTTTGCCCTGGTATTTTAGCGTGGTCCATTGCCATGCACCCGCGAGGCGTAACGTTCTGTCGCGGGCATCCTCGCGAAACGCAGGCCTTCCAAGCGTCCAAGCTGCTTTCTACCCGCGCAGCTCCACAAAGGACCACTCCGTTTGTTCGTTCCAGCTCATCTAGCCGGACCGCGCGTCCGCTGTCGCAACCGCTGCGGGGCGCGCCCGATGGCAACCCCGCTAGCCCATCACCCAGCCCGTGGGCTGAGGCCCGGCGCCGGCTCATTCGATCAGTCGGCAGAAGACTCCTTGCGATTGCAGCCGTAGGTGAGCTGCAGCTGCAACACGCGCGTGTTGGCAGTACGGGCGGGCGGGCCTGGGCACACACGTGCACGCATTGGTGCCAGGGGAAAAACCCGGGAAGACCCCGGATCCTGGAAGACACGGAAAAACAGAAGCTGACGGCGTTATACAGGGGTTGCACACAGTGTGCAATTTAGCAATCGGCGCCAGTGATCACGGCCCCGCACACCCCTCCACCGACTCCAGGCCACCCTTGTCCTCTCCCAGGTCCCTTATAACGAACCCCACGCCTTAACGCCAACACCAGCCGCGTCTCTGTGCCGCTCCCATTCCAATCAACCCCTTACCCTACCCCAAATGCCACTTCCGCACCGGCAAGCACGTAGCTGTCATGATTCTGGGCCACCTCTGATCTTCATAACAGTGTGTCGCTGCTTCCCTGCCCCTGATGTCCTTCCCCAAGGCATCTTCTGCACGGTGTACCCCCCGCCGCTCTTCGACACCCCTCTTTTGCACATCCTTGTGGCGGTTTTCCTGTGCGACTTGGTCATGGGGGACTGACGGCGGCGGTGATGGCGGCGGTGGCGGCGGCGACGGCCTCGCACAAGTGCTGAGAGATAGATTTACCTACCGCGTTACCCCGGCTTTGTCCGCTGCATAGTGTTGCCACTGTGGCGATGGACAGTAAATAATGTTGGCAGGTTGGAGGGCGGCAGTGGCGTGGTCTGGCAGCAGGCAGGGGGGCGCACTGGGTTTCAGGGCACCAGTAGTCGTGGTAGCGCGGATAGGTCACCACTGCCGTGGGTTGTCGGGTGTGCAACGGTGCCCTTGTCCCGCGGCTGTGTACAAGGAGGGCGCCGGCGGCGGCAGCACGGTGGAAGGCAGCAGCAGCAGCAGCTGACACTGGTGCCAAGCGGCATTGTTGACCGTCACCCAGTGTTCTTGGCTTTTGGGAAGAGCGTGGGGCAGTGGCCGTGGCGGGGCAGAGGTTACCGGCAGCGAAGGTTCTGGTGGCACAGCTACGTGTACGCTAGTGGTCGTGTTGGTATGTGGGTGCGCGTTCTTTGTTTGCACCTCCGGCGGTTGTGCTCCTGAGCTGCCTTACGCACAGGCACGTGGTGCAGCGTGGTGGGTGCGGGCCGCGACAATGGCTAAAATCCAATGCGCTAGCACTTGCACGTCAATGCGAGGGCAGGTTCGGGTATGCTTGCGTGTCGTTTCACTGCCTTACCACCCAGCTCGTTTTTACGGACCATAAGCAAGCATATCATCAGTTGCGTGTGCGCTAGCTCTGTAAGCGAAGGAACCTGGCCGGTGTTGCACCATTACAGTGTTTGGGCCTGACGAGCGCACGTGTTACATGGACGACCAGGACCTTGGCTTCTTGTGCAGAACCTTCGTTCCCGACCGATGGATATGGAAGGGCTTGACACCGGCGTGGTTAGAGCGGGGATGACAACGGAGGCGTAATATGCAGCGCGGTAGATGATCATACAAAGACCGAGCGTGTGGCAGCCCACAAGCGCAGTACCGGTACGGCAGACGACATGACATGCGCAGTTGCGCATCCCTGCGTTACAGAACGTGGGACACTAAGGGACACCCTGTGGGACACCAAGGGACACCCTGTGGACACCGCCGCATTCAGCCCTGGCCCCGCCCCGGGCGCCGGGCCGCGAGCGTCCTCACCGCCCTTGAGGGGGCAGGAGGGGGTGGGCCGAGCAGCTGTGGGTCAGGGCGACTGACAGCCACGGCCACCTGGCGTCCACGGGCCAGCAGAGGCCGCCAAGAACAGCCGCACCCACACGGCTCTCACCTGTTACCGTGATGACCGGGACGCGCAGCTGTCAGCTGCTGAGCTGACGCAGGCTGACTCGCTAGGTACGCGTGTGTGCATGTTTTGGTGGTGGGTACATACACTTCACAAATGTTATCACCTCGTGGGCGTACGAGGACCACCTGTACTCATGCACTTCGAAGGCTTAGCAACGCCTAGCTTGGTACGATGGATGAAGTTAAGATATTCACTCATCCTTTCCATCCACCTCCCACGTTTCGTTCGCACCCTCGCTCGGCATTGACGAAGGAGGGGTCTCAATCTCTCGAAGGGGGCGCTTATCGCCCGCTGCTGCACGGTGGGCTCATTTACGGGCCCCACGCAGGGGAGATCCCTTGGCCCCACGTGACATGCCACGACGTGTGGACACGTGGGCATTGGGCATGGGGCGGGGTGGCCGTCGAGGCACACTGCCTGGCAGCCTGGCTTGTACCTCCCATCACCGCACCCTTCAACACACTGCCTGGCAGCTAACAACATGCTGGGAGCACCCGGTCTGGCATGCCTGCATTGCGTCACAGGTCAGGGGATCGCACAAAGCAGCTGCCAGCTGTGAAACGAACCGGCAACCAGCGGGGCTCCCCTGGCGACAACGGCAACGGCCGACAACGGATTCATCGCCCTGAAACCTCTGTCACCATGGCCCTCGTACAGCCTTATGTGGATTGTTATACAACTAACAATGCAGCCCAAGTGTAAAGCACAAGGCTGCTCACAGGCAGGCACCTTGCTCGTCGCGCTTGACTTTGAAGGCGAACCGGTGACGCAGCAGGTCACTCGTAAAACTTTGCAGGATAATTCCATAGGTTGTAGCACGAGAGCCTCGTTCGTCAACGTCGGCGTCCCTGCTCGTCCCCAGTTTGGCGCTGCGCTGCATCGCACGCAGTCACCTCAGGGTCCTAGCCAGCACGCCAGTTCGCTCCGCTCTTATTGGGCCAGCACCTATGTAAGTGCCAAGACAGCCTCTCCCTGCCAGCAGCATGACACGGTGGCTCCTCCCTGCCGCCACACGTGGGAGCAGGCTGGTGGAAGGGAGGTGCACCGTCACCCCCAGCTCCCGGCTTAGCCGCCTGGCTGCATGACTAACGAATACACATGCGCTGCTTGTTTCTGCTGCTGCACTTCGTCGTCATGGCTTTTCCACGCTCCAGGCCTACAAGCAGGCCCTCTACCCTGCCTACGACAACCACCACCGCTGGCATGGGGGCCTGCATGGCAACCTCCAGGTCTCGGAGTGGGTGCCCTGCACGAGGCCCGCTGCTGCGGCACGTGGCATGGCCCTGCCGCCTGGGCAGCATGCAGTACGTTTATGCCGCAAACAGAGCAGCCCACCCTGAAGCTCCTCGACCGTACACCGTACTGTACGGCGGTGCACGATGCTGGGGGCTGTGCGGCCTGCTGCCGTACTCGGTTGCTCACGTGGCAGGCGCTGGCGCAGCTGCCGGTGCAGCGGCGGCGGAGCACAGCAACTGGCGCAGCAGCTGCTGCAGCATGTGGCATGGCACCGCCGCCTTGTGCGTGATGCTGTATACAGAAGATTCTTTCTTGCAGCTCCTGTCGTACCCTGCGTACGGCAGCTTGTCACGCTGCGGAAGGCGACGGCATGGCGCAGCAAGGGATTCAGGAAAGGCGGCGGCAGCGACGGGGCTGGTCGTCAGGGCTCAGCGGGGGACGTACAACAGTATGCCGTACGCCGTCGGAACTGGCACCAGATGCGGGTGTACGACCACGCGCTGCATTGCCATTGGCACGAGGTCGTGGCCATGGTGACGTTCGCTGACCTGGACGAGTACCTTGCCAACAGAGGTGGGGCGGGGGACCGACGTTGCCTGCTTGCGGAAGGACATGCATCCGCGTGCACCGGGCTGGTTGATAGAGTGCACGCTGTTCTCCGGGCTGTGCATTTTTACCGGTTGATGTGTTTTAAACAGACGACATACGTCAGCGCTGCTCCAGCCTGGTAACAGCAACTGCCATGCAGCTCCACTGGCGTAGCTTGAGAAGTGCATCGACAGCACGCTGGCTGCCAAGCGCGCCTCTGAGACCACAACGACCGCCGGATAACCGCAGGCCAGCTTGTGCAGGCTTAAACTCCGGTGATTCCCGTGATCCCTCGTGGCGTGCCCGTTGCTGCCATGCATCTGCCCATGCTGCCTTGCTGACTGTGCGCTGTCCCTTCCTTTCCCTGCCGCCACGTGCTCCAGACCCGCCACCGTCCCCCAACCGCTCGCCTGCTCCTTGCCAAACGCCACCCAGCCCGTGGGCGCCCTCAAGCTGCCCCCCGTGCGTGGAGGCGGTAGCGGATAACGGTAGAAGGCCGGAAGGGGGCTGCTGCAGCGGCGCCAGGGGAAGGTGCAGGAAGGTGCGTTGCAGGAACGACGGGTGTTCCGGCGCAGGGGTGCAGCTGCGTGGATGCGCTTACTGTACAACTGATTAAAGCTGTGTCACAATAATAAGGCTCTGCCGCTTACCGGTACAGTCGCCCTATCTATCCAGCGCTCATGTGCTCTGGCGTTGGCCTCTAGTTGTCTGACCATCAGGAGCCACATGACCCATGGGTCGGTGGAGTGGCCGGGGAGGGGCACCCTCCCCTGGTGGAAACTGCGTTGCGTGGTGCTGTCCGCGCGCTCCTTATATGCATGCATGCCAAACAGTGCCAGTGATGCACCAGCTCATCACAGCATGCAGTGACACGATACCGCCCCTGCCATGCCTGCAACTACGGTAGACGATTTCCGTTTGTGAGGGTTCAGACCTGGTCCGTCAGTGTTTGCGGCCGGTTGCAGCTGCAACGCAACCCTGGGCGTGCTGAAATATCACAGGCGAATCCCACTATTCAAGCTTTTTCGCTCTATAGATATCATGAATTGTAACACATGGCAGAAGACCTTTTGGAACTATACAACGGTTGTGTCGGCCTCTGACGCACTCGAATGGGGTACGAGGCCAAGAAATATGGGGCAAAGACCAAAACGGGGTCCCATGCACATAGCAACACTTACAACCCTATCCTTAAATACTCTTGCCTGATATGTCCTCGTGCTAGGTCCAGCACTGCAGTGGCCACGATGGCTCAACAGCTACTGTCGCGCTCGCCGGCGCTCGGAGCACCGCAGCGCAGGACGTGCCAACCATGTGTAAGAGCACTGCGTGTCCTGAATTGCGCCGGGATGTTAGCGTGGTCCATTGAAGTGCACCCTCGAGGCCTAACCATCCTGTCCCCGGACTTCCGAAACGAAATGCAGGCCTTCCGGAAGTCCAAGCTACTGCCTATCCGCACGGCTGCGCAAAAGACCACTCCGTTCGTGCCTTCAAGCTCGCCTGCCCAGGCCGCGCGTCCGCTGTCGCGGCCGCTGCAGAGCGCGTCCGACGATGGTCGCGCCACCAGCCCATCACGCACCAATTTCTGGGTTGAGACCGGGCGCCAACTGCTATGGACACTTGGCACTGGATTCATCGCGATGGCACTCGTAGGTGAGCTGCAGGTGCAGCGTGGGTGTGCTGGCAGTACGGGGAAGGTCATGCGACGGGGCTGGGCCTAGACGTATGTGGGATGCAGCATGCAGCAGCGTGGGCGGTGACCCTAGAAATCGTATGTTGGCACGCTGGCGTGCTCAATAACACACTTCTGAGGGCAAGGTACCGGTCGCAGAGTGGCGCCTGTTGGTGGGTTGGTACGTCGTCAGGGTGTTCTGTCCGTAGGGGCATGGCATGCATGTTGAGGACTGTGCCGAAGGCGCATGGTTCGACCGGAACCCTGTGGGGCGTGTACAACTGGAATGCTCTTCAGGCTACGTCCTACGTGTCCAGGACACTTCAGAACACGTGTCTGCAACCCTCGTGTACGACAAATATGGTAGCTGCCGGCACGTGGCTAAAGGAAAAACGAGAGCACTCGGCGCAAGCATGCCGTGTTTGCGCGATTGCCATTCAGTGCCTGTGACGGTATGGCCCTGTTACGGCACGCCCCTCCACCCACCCTCCACAAGGCCATCCCTGTCATGCCGCTGTCCCCAGTCCCTTGCAACCCCAACGCTTCCTTCACCCCAACCGCCCTCCCCTTTGCCGCCTCCAACCCCCTACGTACCGCCCTCCCACTTGCCGCTTCCAGCCCTCGCACCAACCCAACTGCCGCGTTCATCCTCACTCCCGCTAAAACTCAAATAGCTGCCGCGAATACATGTTCACTGGTTCGTTGAGGTTCACCGCCACATTTTGCTTGGATTATTTATCTAGTAAATATATTCATTCACTTTTTTATTGAAGTAAAATTTACCGCTACATCCTTTCCATGCGGCGTGTTGCTCACATCCTTGCCCCCCTCGCCCTCACCCCCAGCCATCTTCTGTACGCTGCTCCCCATGACGCCCGACAACCTCCACCTGCACTTCGGGATGGCTCTGGTGATGTGCATCAGGTGCACTCGGGAGAGTGCCTTTTCCTCCAGGTCGCTGCCGCGGCCGCTGCCGAGCGCGTCCGTGTTCGACGACCAGCCCACCAGCAGCCCGCCACCCAGCAGCCCGTGGGCTAAGGCCCTGCGCTCCCTGCACCGGTTTTATGACGGCGAACGACCCAGGTCATGGGCAGAGATCCTCACCTACTTGCTGTGGGACCTGGGCACCGGGCTGCTCGGGGTGGTCTTCCTAGGTGAGCTGCAGCTGCGGCATGGGGGTGCTGGTAGTGCGGGGAGGGCTTCTTAAGGGGCTGGGTGGGCGCGGGCATGCATGCACGTGCGCTGACGGGGCACGTGCCGCACGGGGGATGGTCCCAGAGATTTTCGAAGGGTTCTGGAGGACACACACAAACAGAGCTGCGCGTAGCGTGCGCAGTTGCCATTCGGTGGCGGTGACGTAACGGCCCTTGCACGCAACTCCACCGACTCAAGGCCACCCCTGTCCTGCCGCTGTCCCCGAGTCGCTTGTAACCTCCCGCCCTCCCCCCTGCCGGCTGCATGCCATCCAAACCCTCACCCAGCCTTACCCTTGCTTGTAACCTCCCGCACACCCTCCCCCTCGCCGCTCCTCTGCCATCCCATCCAACCCCTCACCCTACCCCAGGCGCTTCCCAGCCGCCACACCCCTCTGCGCGCACTTGACTACCGGTAGAGCGCACGTCCACCGGTCACAGGCCACTAGCCACGTACTCGCTGTTCCGCGGCTGACGTATTGCGAATGCGTAGTAACTGCCCAGCAGGTTCACCATTGTTTGTCGGCCCCCGCCATGGTTTTAACAGAACGGTATGTTGCTCTCCCCTGCCCTACCCCCCAGCCTACACCCTTCCGCGTGTCCGCAGCCCGACGGCCGACACCTTCACGATGGTACCGCTACATGGTGCTCTGATCTTTATGGTGTTCCGCAAGATCACGCCGCGCCGTTGACGGTCTTGGTGGTTGCGTCGGCGGCGGCGGCAGCATTGGCAGCGGCGGCGGCGGCGGCGGCAACGGCGGCGGCTGCGGCGGCAGCGCATAAGTGCTGATGAAGAAGAGCTCCGTTGTCGCCCCGGCTTTGTGGGATGCATCATGCATGATGCTGCAATTGTGCAGCAGCCGCGTACATGGGGGTCAGGAGGGATGATGGCGGCAGGGTGGAGTAGTGCGGCGGTGGGGTCGTCCGACAGGGGTGCAGGGCTGCGTACTGCTGGGTTTCGGAGCGGTAGTGGTAGCGATAGTGGTAGTGGTAGCGGTGGGCATTGCCCGAGGCCACCGTTGCCATGGGTAATCGCTCGGGTATGCAACGCTGCAGTTGTGCTGCGCCGGAGGGCCGCTGCGGCGGCAGCGTGTGACATAGGCGCCAAGCGAGGCGGTGTCGTTGGCCGTGTTGCAGTGTCCTTGGCATTGGGCGCATGGGGCAGCGGCCGCGCGGGGCGGAGGAGGATGCATGCTCTCCAGCTCTGACGGAACGCAGAAGGGGTCTGTTCCGGTGGTATCCAGTGTGTCATAGATTGCGGTGCAGGGATGAGTAACTAAGCGTGTGTTGAGACAGGATTAGCGAGGCAGGTAAGGCGACATCGCTGGCGGTTACTGTACCAGTGGGGCGGTTAGTGACACCGGCTGAGGCAGGCTGCATCCGGTGGTGCCCGTTGTGCCGTACAACACCTTCAACGCAAGGTCCTCCTCCAGTTGCAACCCAAACGGCAGCGTGCCGGACCTACATGGTGGCTTGTGCAACTCATCGGCGCTGTGAATAAGCTTGTGTACTAGCTTTGCTGACCTGCGTGTTACCGGCATTATGAGCGCGTAATGCTCCTTGTGGCAGAGTGGGACCCTTGTTGTTGGTCACACAGTATGTGAATTTGGTATCAACACCCACATGCATGCATGACAGCTGCTCCTACCTAGCACACCCTGGAATGTTCTGCTGTTTCAGAGTGCAACATGTTCGCACAATGGCGGGCGCACGGCTGGCTGGGATCCCTAGCCGTGTCGCGTGTGACCGTTCCAGGTTTCTCTGCCCTGCTCTGCCCTACCTTTGCCTCCCACATATGCCTCTGGTGGTGTTGAGGCAACCATGTACGGGGTGCTGGTTGAACAGGAGTAATGGCGTCTGGAGGCACGCTGTTCACATACCTGTGGCACCTCCGGCGGTTGTCGTACCGAGCTGCCGTAAGAGCTGGGTTGCTGTGCAGAAAGGAACGAGGGGTGCACTAGCGCAGGGGTATAGTTGCGCTTGCGGTACCGCTGCGTTACCGCTGCTTTAAGCTGTGTCACAAGAGCCAGTCTCTGCCGCTTACATATGCCCGATCAATCCAGCGCTCATGTGCGCTGGCGTTGGCCTCTAACCGCCTGACCCACATGAGAGCTACATGACCCATGGGTCGGGCGAGGTGGCCGGGGAGGGGTACCCTCCCCTGGTGGAAACTGCGTCGGTTGCGTGGTGCTGTCCACGCGCTCCGTATATGCATGCATGCCAAACAGTGCCTTGCAATGCACTGGCTTATCAAAGCTTGCAAGGACACGATACCGCCCCTGCCATGCCTGCAAGTACGGAAGACAATTTGCGCTTGTGCGGGACCAGATCTGGTCCGTCAGTTTCTTGCGGCGGTTGCAGCTGCAACACAAACCTGGGCGTGCCGAGGCATCACAGGCGAATCCAATGGCTCAAGCTGTTTCGCTTCACAGCCATCCTGAATTGCAACACGTGGCAGAAGACAAACTGGATCCGTCCAACAAATGTTTCGATCTCTGACTCACTCTGAAGGGTACGAAGCAAGGACTTTGGGCTGAAGACCCCTCTCAGGCCAAACCAGCGTCCTATGCACATAGCTCAAACTCACAACCTCTTCTGAAACATGCTTGCCTGACATGTTCACGTGCTAGGGTCCAGCAGTGCAACCACGATGGCTCATCAGCTACTGTCGCGCTCGCCAACGTTCGGAGCACCGCAGCGCAGGACGTACCCAACATATGTAAGAGCACTGTGCTATCATAAGCTGCGTTAGCAGGTTAGCATGGTCCATCGCCGTGCACCCTCAAGGCCTAACCGTCCTCGCGGACTTCCGAAACGACACGCAGGCCTTCCAGAAGTCCAAGCTACTGCCAATCCGCACGGCTGCGCAAAAGACCACTCCGTTCGTGCCTTCAAGCTCGCCTGCCCAGGCCGCGCGTCCGCTGTCGCGGCCGCTGCAGAGCGCATCCGATGGGCGCGCCACCAGGCCATCACGCACCAATTTCTGGGCTGAGGCCGGGCGCCACATGCTATGGTCATTTGGCACTGTAGTCATTGCGATGGCACTCATAGGTGAGCTGCAGCTGCAGCACCGGCGTGCTGGCAGTACGGGGGAGGGTCACAGGGCTGGGCCCAGACGTGGGGTGCCGTGAGCGTCCGATGGTCTGCGCACGAGGCGGGATGTTCGGTCCTTTCCCAGACGTGGGGTGCAGGGGTGCATTGGCGATGATTCTGGAAGTCGCGTGGGGGTGCACGGGTAATATGCCCTAGGCTGCGGGTCCAACACACTCTAGAGCATGTGTCTAGACCCTTCGTGTATGTACAACTCAGGGATGAAACCGCATCCCTGGATGCGTGGGGGGCAGGGAGGTGGAGGGTGGTGTGTCGACCACTGAAGTTTCGCAACTGTACGCACGCTGGCTGCCGGGAGCTTCGAGATGTTAAGCCAATCCCTACAGCAGTACTACCGACAAGCCAGAACATGTGGTTTAACATCCAGCCGAGATAGCTTCGGCCTAGCTGACAGGTCGCCGGACAGACTTCAACCGACTTCAACCGACCTCTACAAACTCACAGCAATAAACACTCCGCTCTCCAACAGGGAATAACATGGCAACCCCAGCTGCCGCATGCCCAATGGTACTTCTGCAGCTCCGAACTAACACTCACAATGCAGACGTTATACCAGCATTCTGTCCCCATGCAATGCCGTACAGCCTTACACTCAGGGCTCCCCTCCTCACACTCAATGCCGTACCCCTGCCCGCCTGCAGATCTCCGTGCTTTGCCTTGCACAACCTCCTGCCCTCAACTTGGGGGTGACTGCAAAGTGGCACAGTAACTGTGTCGGCAGGGACACCGGCAAATGGCATACACGGCGGGGACCATATCGTATGCCAGAACTCAATGTCAAGAGGATGCCGGTATGCCGCATGCCCTGTGTTGATGCTCGTGGCTCCCTGCATGCGTGCCTCTGGCATGCATGTCATTCGCTGGTGGGGGGGCTCTGCCCCCCCACACCCCCCCGAGCGGGTACCTGGGCCGTGGCGTATGCCCTGCTTGAGGGTTTCCCATTGAGAGGCACAAAGGCAGGGTGCCGTGAGCGTAAACACAGGCCATATGACATACCGACGTCCTCTTCACATTGGGTTTGGCATACAGCATGGTCCGGAACACCTGGCTTGTGGATGGGGGCATATTGTTTGCCGCGGTACCCGCTTGGGGGGGCGTGGGGGGGCGGAGCCCCCCCACCAGCGAATGACGTACCTCGTTAAACAAGGTTACTTGCAGTAATGGTCTGGTGCTGGGTGTTTGAAGCACGGACGCACTCTACTGCGCATGTCCACGACATGGTGCACCCTTGGGTCCATCCTGACCGTACTGCTCCTTCAGACGAGATTCATTCTGTTAAGTAACAGTTTTGTGGCGCATTGGGCCGACCACCTGCCCCCCTACAACCCCCCCCACCCCCACCCCCCCGAGCGGATGCCTCAGTGTACGTATGCCCTGTGTTCATGCTAGTTGCTTCCCCATCCAATAGCAAGATAATCCGCTCGGGGGGGTGTGGGGGGGCGGAGCCCCCCCACCAGCGAATGGCATGGACGGCATAATTCTGATGGACGGTGCTCGACACTTACTGGTGCTCAGCCATAGGGCATACGTGCATAGCCTGGTGCCTGCTGCACCAGGTATCTGTCCAGATGCCTTTTGCTGGCCCCCACCCCCGAGCGGATGCCACAGTGTACGTATGCCCTGTGTTCATGCTTCCCCATCCAATAGCAACATAATCCCCCCCACCAGCGAATGGCATGGACGGCATAATTCTGATGGACGGTGCTCGACACTTACTGGTGCTCAGCCATAGGGCATACGTGCATAGCCTGGTGCCTGCTGCACCAGGTATCTGTCCAGATGCCTTTTGCTGGTGGGGGGGCTCTGCCCCCCCACACCCCCCCGAGCGGATGCCACAGTGTACGTATGCCCTGTGTTCATGCTTCCCCATCCAATAGCAACATAATCCCCCCCACCAGCGAATGGCATGGACGGCATAATTCTGATGGACGGTGCCGCATGCCCGGGCGAGAATGGCATGAAGCCCGGTCACCATCATGCGTTGAAAGTTTCACATCGCGGTTGGCCTGGTTTCAACCGGCGTTCCTCGGACATGTCGGCGATGTGTCACATGTACGAGTCCAGTCATGCCTCGGGGAAGCCTGCCGAAAGTCTGCGTATCGCGGATTCTATATGTTCATGGCTTGCACGTTAGCCGGGCATTCATCCCTTCTCGTCGGTCGTCGCGACGGAGGTGCAACCGTCTGGCCAACGGTATGCTGTCCGTGCGGCGATTGCGTGCGGCGCCGGCGTGCTGAGTTAGTGTTAATTCGAGGCGGCATTTTCGCGTCTGGATCCAGACATGTGCAAATAGATCGAGACATTCCGAATGCAATGAGCCCAACTGCCAAAACGCGAGGAAGCTGCGGGAATCTGGCCACATAGGTGTCTAGAGGGGCGGTTTAACAAGTAAGGTAGCTGCCGGCATGCGGCTACCGGTAAGAATGTTTGCACACAGCGTGCGCTGTTGCCATTCAGTGCCTGTGACGTGCCGGCCCTGTTACGGCACGCCCCTCCATCGGCACAAGGCTACCCCTGTCCTTCGGCTGTCCCCGAGTCCCTTGTAACCCCAACGCTTCCTTCACCCCAACCGCCCTCCGCCGTCCGGCGTCCTTTCCAACCCCCCAACCCCCATCCACCCTACCCCAACCGCCACGTTCTCCCTCACTCCCGCTAGCAATCAAATAGCTGTCGCACGCAAATTTTGACTGGTTCGTTCATAAGATTCACCGCTACACTCTTTATTCCCAAGTGGCTTGTTGCTCACTTACTGCCCTCCTTCCCCCATGCATGCCCTCTTCCCCCAGGCACCTTCTTCACGCTGCTCCCCTTGACTCCCGACAACAGGCACCTGCACTTCGCTGTGATTGTGGTAATGTTCTTAAGGTGCACTCGGGAGAGTGCCAATTCCACCGCGTTTTTCAGCTCGGAGTCGTCGCGGCCGCTGCCGAGCGCGTCCGTGTTCGACGACCACCCCACCAGCAGCCCTCCATCCAGCAGCCCGTGGGCGAAGGCCGTGCGCTCCCTGCTCCGGTTCAAGGACGGCAAGCGACCCAGGTCATGGGCAGAGATCCTGACCTACTTGCTGTGGGACCTGGGCACCGGGCTGCTCGGGGTGGTTTTCCTAGGTGAGCGGCAGCTGCGGCACGGGGGTGCTGGCAGTGCGGGGAGGGCTTCTCAGGAAGGGTTCTGGAAAAAACACACGAACAGAGCTGCACGTAACGTGCACAGTTGCCATTCAATGCCTGTGACGCCGGTTACGGCCCCCCGCCCCTCCACCGACTCCAGGCCACCCCTCCTGCTGCTGCCCCCGATGGAGTCGCATCTCACCGCCCGCTCTCCCCCTCGCCGCTCCTCTGCCATCCCATCCAACCCCTCACTCTACCCCAGCAGGCGCTTCCCAGCCGCCACACCCCTCTGCGCGCACTTGACTACCGGTAGAGCGCACGTCCACCGGTCACAGGCCACTAGCCACGCGACCGCTGTTTCGCGGTTTGCCCCTTGCGAGTACATAGAAACTGCCCGACATGTTCACTGTTGCATGGTCGCTCGACCCCCGCCATGGTTCCAACATAACGGTATGTTTTTCTCCTCTCCTGCTGCCCTTCCCCCACGGTTTTAACATGAAGGCGTGTTGTTCTCCTTGCCCCCTGCTGCCCCACAGCCTACACCCTTCCGCGGATCCGCAGTCCGATGGCCGACACCTTCACTATCATTCATTCTGTTTTGATCTTCATGGTGTTCCGCTGGGTCACGCCGCGCCGTTGACAGCCATGGTGGTGGCGGCGGTGGCGGCGGGGCAGCGGCAGCGGCTGCTGCTGCTGCAGCGCAGAGCGCACAAGTGCTGATGATTGCTCACTCCGGGTTTGTGGGATGCATGATGCTGCAACTGTACCGCAGCTGCGTACAAGGGGGCAGGTCAGGAGTGTTGATGGCGGCAGGGTGGAGTGCGGCGGTGGCGTCGTCCGACAGGGGTAGGTCGTAGGTGCAGTGGCGGCGTACCGCTGGGTTATGAAGCGGTAGTGGAAGCGGTAGTGGTAGGTAGTGGTGGGAAGTTACCGAGGCCACCATTGCCATGTGTAATCGCTCGGGTGTGCAACGCTGCAGTTGCGCCGTGTGCCAGGGCAGGAGGGCAACGGCTGCAGGGGCAGCACCGGACAGTGGAGGGTTAGTGCGACTTGCGGGGGCAGCGTGCGTGTGATGGGGTTGCGAAGCGGCGTCGTTGTACGTGCTGCGTTGCGTTAGTGGTTTTTGCATTGGGAACATTTAGCGGTGGCCGCTGCGGGGCGGGGACGGAGGGTGCTCGTCAGCCAGTGCAGGGACGTCAGCTTTGACGAGAAGCAGCAGGGGTCTGTATGTTCCAGTGTCATCCAGTGTGTTATGGAGGTTGCGGTGCAGGAATGACTAGCAATGCATACATTGAGACAGGAACAGCAAGGCAGGGAAGGCGGTGTTGCTGGCGGTTGTAGTAACAGTGGGTCGGTAAGCGACACGTGCTGAGGCAGGCTGCATCCGGTGCCTGGTGGTTCTCATGGTGCGGTACCGGTACAGCACCTTTCAACGGAAAGTCCTTATCCTGCTGTGACCCAAGAATGAAGCAGCGTGTCGGACCAACATGGTGAATTGTGCATGACATCAGCACTGTGGACAGGCTTGTGTACTAGCTTTGCTGACTTGTGTGGTTCCGTCACGGCTTTGTGTTTAGCAGGGTTACAGGTAACTTGTGTGGTTCCGGCAAGGAGAACGCTTCATGCTCCTGGGCCACGGTAGCAGAGTGGGAGTTGTCGCCTTCTTGCTGGCCGCACAATGTTTGACTTTTGGTACCAATACCCGTATGCATGCATGACAGCTGCTCCGTCCTACCATGCCTGTGCGCGGCGGTTGTCGTACCGAACTGCCGTGCGAGCTGGATGCTTTTTTGTGCAAGCCGTTACGGGGTCCCAAGCAAGCAAGTGCACTGTCGCCGCAACTTTGCGTGGAGTTGTATGGACGCAGGTTGGTTGCTTGTGCAATGGCCCGTAAGATAAGGACCCGGCTAGTGGCTGTTGCACCAAAATTGTGTCGGGGCCTGATTGTCAGGCCCCAATGCTGAACCGGTACGGCAACGGATCTAGTTGCCACCCAAGTGGCGGTGTTGCATCATTCCAGCTGTGGGCCCCGACATGCCGTGCAAGCGCTGGGGCCTGCCGCCCGGGCAACCATGACGCTCCTTCGTTCATGGATATCATTACCTGCCTGGGGACAGGCATCACGGCCTTGATGACGTTGACCTGTGCCCCCACGGCCGTACCGCTCATGCTGCTCCCCGTCATCGCAACGCCGAAACGGCCCCACCCTGCCGACCACGCACGTTGACGCCAGAACGAACGTGGTTGACCGCCGTGCGCAGAGCGTCCCCATCCCAGGGCCAGTGCGGCATGCTGACCCATGTCAGCTGCGGAGGCACGTTGTCTCGTGCCCGTCAACGAAACCAGCATTTGCACGGCAGGTGGGCAAATACTCCCGCGCAGCAGTGCAGGTTGCGACGGCGCACGTGGTAGGCAGGACTAGGACTCCCGGCCACTGGACGAGCCGAAGCATCAAACGCAGAATAAAGATTCAAAATATTTAATTTGTTTCGTTCTACAGACGCATGCGCTGCAGCGCGTGGGTGCGGGATTGACACATCGCCTCGGACTAACGAACGTAAGTATGGGCAAACACCCTTCAAGGCCTCAGCAAGGTATGCGCATAGGTTCAACCTACACAACTCTTGCCTCACAGGTTCCCTGCCTAGGTCTCGCAGTGCGCCCAAGCAAAATGGCTCAACAACTGTTGCGCTCGCCAGCGCTCGGAACACTGCAGCGCAGGACGCAAGCAACCTGTGTAAGTACATTGTAAAATGCAGCCCCTGGAGACTACCGCAGTCCACCTCCTGTGCATCCTCAACGCCCAACGTTCTGTCGCGTTCGCCCATCTTAACGAAACGCAGGCCTTTCAAACGTCCAAGCTGCTGTGCATCCGCGTCGCTCCGCAGACAACCACTCCGTTCTTGTCTTCGAGCTCGCCTATCCAAACGGAGCGCGCCCGATGACGAGACCAACAGCCCGTCACCCAGCCCTAACTCTGAGGACAGCCTCCCGCCGCGATGGGCGGTTGACGTTGGACTCATCGGACTGTTTCTCCTGGGTGAGCCGCGGATGCAGCACGGGCGTGCTTGCAGTAGGCGAAGCAGAAGGGTCCCTTTCGCGCGTGGGTGAGGGTTACCAAGGAGGGGTGGGCACACCCTGTGCGGTGCGTGCAGCGGTGCTGTACCGATGACCGATGACCGATGGGAGGCACACACGGACAGAGGCACAGAGCGTACGGCACAACCTAGAGCTGCACACAGCGTGCACATTCGCTTTCGGCGCCTGTGACATTGCGGCCCTTGCACGACGCTTCACCGACTTCAAGGCCACCCCTGTCCTGCCGCTGTATGTCCCATTTTACCCCACGGCTTACTTGACCCAAACGGCCGCACGGCGTGAGGTACCCCTTGCAGCTCCGATCCCTCCGACCCTTCACCCTACCCCAATCCCCTCATTTCCAGAAAGCTGCCGAGCATTCGCACTCGTTTCTATTGGTGACCACTGCCACATTCTGCCACCGCCACATTCTTCCCAGTCAATCAGCGAGTGTGCTGCCTTCGCTCCCCCGTGCCCTTCCCCAATCCAGGCGTCTACGGTGAGATGTGGCTCCCGACGGCTGCCGAGGCCCCGATCCTGACGACGTTATGGGACATCGGCCTTGTACTGCTTGGGATGGCCTTCCTAGGTGAGCTGTCAGCTGAAGCACGGGCGTGCGGGCAGTACGGGGGTGGGCCGCCCGGGCTTCCTTTTGCAACATGCATGCACGTGCAGTGTGGCGGGCCGGGGTGATGACGCCGGAGTGCCAGCACGGGTTCTGGAGGGCGCACACGGACGGACACAGCATTCGGCGCACGGCCCACGTCTTCACCCTTGTTGCTCCCAATCAAGTGAACCCCTCATTCTACCCCAACCGCCACTCATCTCCCCATACATACACACCCCGGTCCCCCGCCCGGTCGTCCCCCTCCCATCGTTCTTTCCAATGCCACCGCTAAGCACCACTTCCGTTTACCCCTTTGCCGCTCCGCGGCTAATTCATGCTATGCTAGTACACAGCTGCCGTTCGCGACCATTGTGGGCCACCTCCACCGTCATCTGAAAACAAGCAACGCTATGTTGCTCTCCCTCCCCCCTGCCCCTTCCCCCCAGCCTACATCCTTCCGCGGTACCCCAGCCCGACTCCCGGCACCTTCACTCCAGCACAGGTCATTCTGACCGTGTTGGTGGTAACACTCGTCAGGTCGCGTCATTGACGGCGGTGGCGGTGATGGTGGCGGCGGCGGTGATGGCGGCGGCGGCAGCGCACAAGTGCTGAAGGGACTCCCTGGCCGCTGGTATGTTGGTGCATGATCCTGCCACGCTGATTTGGCCCCGATCAGGGAGGACCGTAGTTCTTGCGGCAGGGTGGAGTGCGGCGGTGGTGTTGTCCGACAGTGGTGCAGGGCGGCGCACTGGGTTTCGGAGTGGTACGGATAGATAGTGGCGGACTCTTGCTGAACTAACGCCACGGCGCGACGGTGCCGTTGTCAAGCGGCGGTGTGACAGGAGGGCCACGGCGGGGGCAGCACGGTAGAGGGCAGCAGCGTCAGGACAATTACGTAGTCGATTAAGGGTGCCAAGCGGCATTATTGTCGACCGATCTATCTCCGGCGTGCTTGCTTAGCGTGGTGCACGTGGGGCATTGGCGGCGGCGGGGCGGACGGTGCCACCCAGCACAGTGCAGGGTTGAATCCGGTGGCATCCAGTGTGTTGTAGGTTGCGGCGGAGTTGCAAGACAGCAGGATTAGCGACGTGGGGAGGGCGAGGTCGCTGGCGGTTACCGGTACCGTACCAGTGGTGCGGGTAGCGGCTTGGGCTGAGGCCAGCTGAGGCTGAGGTGGTATCCGGTGGTATCCATTGTACCCAACCTTCAACTGGGGCACCCCACGGCAGCCTGCTTCGAGCAAAGCAGCAGCGTGCCGGACGGACCTACATGGTGGTTAGTGCATTACATACATCAGCACTGTGAATAAGCTTGTGTATTAGCTTTGCTGCGTGCCTTGTGTGTTACCGGCAAGGAGAGCACTTCTTGCTCCCTGGCCCTTGCTTGTGGTGGCAGACGTGGCGTTGTCTCCAGTTATCTCCTGCTTGTTGGTCTGACAAAGCGTGACTTTGGGCTTTTTTGGGGGGTGGGTGCATTTTGTGCTGCAGTTTAGATGGCGTGCGTGGCCACGCGGTTATTAGTTCTTACAGCAGCACGGCACGGCACCATGCCCTTCTGATCATGCCCACATGCATGGCAGCCTCTCCTGGGTCCTAGCGCACCTTCGAGATTCTGTTCGGGAGATCCTGTTGTGGTACGTTTACAGTATGGAGGGCGCACGGCTGGCTCGGGTCCTCTACCATGTCGGGCGTGGCCCTCCCTGCCCTGCCTGTGCCTCCGTCCCGCGCACAATTGGCTGAGGATTGTTTTGGCAACTCCGTAGGGTGTAGAACGTGTAATTCTTTTCTTGTTGGTATTTGGGTTCAGGTTGTTGGTATGACTGTGGCACGTCCGGCGGTTGTACTACTGAGGTGCCATACAAGAAGGGCACTTTACGTGGTTGGGGAGGGCCGCGGTGGCTGGTTTCCCAAGCAAGTCCACTGCCCCGGCAATGCCACTTTGTTTGCGTGTCGCTAGCTGCACGCCGTACCTCACTGGTGTTATATTGGACCAGAGACAAGCAGATTGCTTGCCTGTGCGCTGGCTTTGTAAGGACAAGGAAACAGGGCCGCTATGATGGTGCGCGCATGTTGCACCGATTCCGGTGTGGGGCCTGGCAAGCGCACGTGTTGGCGACCAGCACCTTGGCTACTTGAGGCAGATTTCGGTAGCCCCCAAAGGAATCTTGGCTGTCACCGGACCCATCGGGCTCCTCCGGCGCGCCGCTGGCGATGCCATCAGTACGTGCTGGGGCTTGTCGCCTGTGGCTCCTCTGCAAGGAGGTTGACCGTACGCCTGCAGCTCGAGACATGCGGGTGCAGCCCCTAGCACGAATGCCGCCCTCCTGAACCTGTGCAGTAATATCCAATTCATTACTTGCCTTGCTAGATCTAGCGTTGGTGTACGCAGGCACGATGGCCCAACAATTGTTGCGCTCGCCAACGACTGCAGGACCGCAGCGCAGGACGCAAGCAGTATGTGTAAGATTTACACATTGCATTTGCTTTCATATAATAGCTTGCTCCATTGGCAATCAACCACAAGGCGACACGTCCTTTCGCGGGCCACCCACACGATGTGCAGGCCCTCCAAACGTTCAAGCTGCTGTCTCTCCGTGTAGCTCCACAGAGGATCACTCCATTTGTTTCTTCCAGCTCGCCGGTTCAAACCGCGCGTCCGCTGTCGCTGCCGCTACGGAGCGCCTCCGATAACAAGCCCACCAGCACAACGCCCAGCCCTCCTGCAGCGCCCCAGGGCCAGGACAATGGCCAGCTGCTGTTCTCCATTGGGATCGGAGCCCTTTGGATCGGACTCTTGGGTGAGCTGCAGCGGCAGCACGGGCGTGTGGGCAGAGCAGGGGAGGATGGAGGGGGCCGGGCAAGGCACGCATGCGTTCTAGGGATGCAGGGGGCAGCCCTCTGGGACAAGGCCTGTGCATTTCGTCAGAGCGTATGGCAGCACGGGGCACATACCGAGGAAAACGCAGCGCGGGCATCAGCACCCTCTGCACGGCCTTCGCGTGCATATTGTCACGGCGGTAGCCTGGCAGTGGCGGCCTGCAATAGGATGTCTTCCGTACGGCCTGTGCCAACCAGACACCCTCCCCCTTGCCGCTACTCAGCCTGTACCAGGCCCCACAAATCCCACTCCAACGCTGCGAAGCGTGTACGCATGCGTTGGGCTCCCCTGACCCCTCGCCACAACGATTCGCCCTACTCCCGACTGGACTCCATCGCGACTCCGTGCCCATGACCATGTGCCCTCTCTCCTTGCCCTCGCCCGCAGCCTACATCTTCCTGCTGGGCCCCAACCAGACGCCCTACCGCGACCAGATCTTCATCGAGCGCATCCTGGGCATCGGCCAGCAGGACGGCTTCAAGGTCAACCCCGTGTACGTGTCCGTGTTCTGCCTCATGGGCGTCTACCCAGCCATCTACGCCTCGCTGCTGGTCCCCGCGGCTCGCTCCGAAAACAAGGTGAGTTACCGCCATTAGTGTGCGTGAAATGTGGGTCATGTTATTGCGACATGGTCCTGCCTCATGGGCGTGTACCCGGCCAACTACACGTTCCCTGATGGTCCCTGCCGCTCGCTCAGAAAACAAGGTGGGCGTGGGGACTCGAGACGGCAAGAGGGTGCATGCACGGCGCCCTAAGCTAAGGGGAGGGGATGTTCTGCCCCTAAGATCTTAAGTGTACATGGACTCTGCATGCCTACACGCACCCTGGCTCTCCTATGTAATTCTGTATTTCCCCCTCAGTTCCCCCTGCTGCACACACGACCACCATCTTGCTTGCTTGTGTTGTAGCACCACAATTGCGCCACCCTCCCATGCTCCTTCCCCACGACCACGCACGTATTCTGCATGTGTACAAACCGTCCCGTATCCTGATAGAATGCAATCCGGCAGGCTGTCTAGTTGCGATGCCTGCCGCTCTTCGTGCAACGGGTCCGCTGTGTCCACCCAGCCAGGTGCCTATCTGGGTGATCCTGCGTAGCCGTAGCCGCACTCTGGCTTGATCACCCGTGTGTCGGCCCGGTGTGCACGTCGCGTGTGTCCCTGCGAGCGTGGGCTGGGGGCTGCTCCCTGCGGCTGCGGCGGTTCCGTACGGCACTGCGGCACTTGTACGACACTGGACCTTACTGGACCTAACTACGACACTGGAACATTCTCACACTCGCAGGTCCCTGCATGGCCCTTCGTGACGGCCTCCTTCGCGCTCGGCGCCCTGGCGCTGCTGCCGTACATGGCCCTGTGGCGGCCCAAGGCTCCGGGCACCAACCCCTGCCCGCCGCCCTCGGAGGACCTCAAGCCCCTCAACTGCCTGTTCCTGCGCGGCGCGGAGACGCCCGTGCTGCCGGCGGCGCTGCTGGCGGGCTCCATCTACTACCTGGCGCAAGCGTTCACGCAGGTGCATATGTTACCTAATGTGACGCAAAGGAAATTGTGTTTGTTGTTCGTAGGTTGAGCCATGACACTAGATGTGGTGCTGCCGGCGGGGGCGATTTACGGTACTACCCGGCGCAGGCGGGGACGCGGGTGGGGACGTAGGTAGTGTGTGACCCTTGGACAGCAATCGACCAACTGCACCGTCCTGCTGTCTGCCACAGGACTCCTCCACGTCGGTTGTAGAGTGGTTTAAGAATTGCATAGGATTCCTGCTTGGCGCACGTGACCATCACCACCACCTGATACGCAACACAATAGGGGCTTTGGTATTAGACTGGTACACAACACATTACGGGCCAAAACACATGCATCTGACCCAGGATACCGCCGTGTGGCTTACCTACCTCGAGCTGAGCCTCGTACACGTGACCGCCGCCTGCAAATACACCAGCTGAAACGCATGCACCTGGCCCCTGCCTCACAGGACTCTGCCGTGTGGCTTGACTACCTGAAGCTCTTCGACGAGTCCCGCCTCGTGCACGTGACCACCATCACCTGCTAATACACAACACACCACCAGCTGAAACGCTTGCACCTGGCCCCTGCCCCACAGGACTCTGCCGTGTGGCTTGACTACCTGAAGCTCTTCGACGAGTCCCGCCTTGTGCACGTGACTACGCTGGACTTCGCGCTGTGCACGGCCCTGGCTCCGTTCTGGATGGACAACGACGCAACCGCTCGCAACTGGGACAAGAGGTGGGCTAAGCGGCATGTTGTTGGAAGTATGGGTTAAGGGGCATGTCTGGATGCACGGCCTTGGTCACCACTTGATGTGGGCAACGACGCCACCGCACGCAAACGCGGCAAGAGGTGGGTTAGGAGCTGTCTAGGTGAGGGTGTGCAAGTGCACTGAATGCATGTTATGGGATGTGGCTACGTGCGCCGTCTTGGCTCGGTTCTGGGTGGACTACTGCGCACAACCGGGACAGGAGTTGGAGGTGCAGGTGTGGGTTAACGTGTGCTGGGGGTCCAGCACCACGCCTTGCTTGAGCCCGGGCTTGATTACTACCTCTGGGTTGGCGCCGCTCCACACGCCACAACGCTCGACCCTTCATTGGTTGGTTCGCCTTGTGGTGAGACCTGGCGCCCTGACTGCCCCTCCTATCTGCGTGCTGTACCCGATACACGATTGAGCCCCGTGTGCTTGGCTACCTGCCCTGTGCAGGGGCCAGCTGCTTCCCATCCTGTCCCTGCTCCCCCTGGTGGGCCCCTGCATCTACCTCATCCTGCGGCCAAAGGCGCAGCAGCCTTGAGCAGCCGCGGACGTACGCGTTGCTGAAGTTGTGTGCTAACACACACCAGCTTGCTCGTCCTTCGGCCGCAGCAGCCGTAAGCCAACAGAACGCGGGGTTGGTGTGGCATGGTGTGGGGTTGACACACAATCGCAAACACGGAAGTGCAGGGAGCGGTGCGGTCTTCAGCGGTGTGGAGGAGCGGCGGACGGGTGGTGTGATGTTGGCGCGCACGATAGCGATGAGGAGGTGGCAGACGCGTGAGGCGCAGTGGGCCTCATGCGGCTATCGCGCATCCTCCGCGTTTTGGATCTTTTGCTCTTTGCATGCGCAGGCACAACGATTTTGTGGGGCTGTAGGTGGCCAGTTGGTGGAATGGTGCGTGGCTATGGTGCGACCGCGGTGTTGGCACACGCCGGCTTCCGGCAGGCTTCAGCTTTAAACCGGTTGAGGTACGGTACGGACTAGCCGGCGTGTGCGACGCGTAAGGAGGGGCGGTGGGCCGGCGGCGTGGTGTTGGAACACACACCACGTGGGCCGTGGAACGGGCGCGCGGTGGTATCGGACTTTCGGACACCGGCTGGTGGCTGTGGTGCAAGACGAGCGTGCATTCACCGCTACTCCGCTAGCCAGGCCCGGACAGGCTCAGAACAGCTAAACTGCAAGGGTTGTGGGCTGCTGATGGCAGTGGCAACATGTAACCTTGCTTGGGAAGCACGGGGGCGCTCGGCGATTGGAAGCCGTGACATGCATCACGGTCGTGTGCTGGTAACAAAGGAAGGGGTTTTCCGTTTATGGCGAGGCCAAGGCAAGCAGAGCAGGTGCATTGTAAGTGTGGGACCTTGTGGACTGTGCATGGTGAACACCAGAAGTGCGGAGACTGGTCCCCACACGCATACCGGTACTGTGTACGAGCAGCACCGCACTCGTGCCGCGTGCCATGGCCACGTGGCACCGCGCACCCTGGCACGCACGCTTGCCAACCCTAGCTCGGTGCGAGACACGCGCTCACTGATGCTTGCTATGGCAAGCAACGTTATCGGCAGGAGTTGTGTTGTTTCACCGCCTGGAGGTACCGGTATGTGCACAGCGCATCATGATTTCGAACTGCACGCCCCGTGCCATGCCATCTATCCACAACCTTGTATCTTCTGTGGCGTGCCAAGCGAAAGCACACTGCGTCCGCGCTTCAGTGCCGTCACCCGTCAGCCAGCACATCCTTGATTTGCTGACGCGTCGGTATGAGTATGAGTTATGATGGCTACTCTGTCATCTGGACCCTGGCTGCTTCGTCTACATGGGCGGCGGTGACTGGAGCGGGGTGCATCAGTGGGGAGCAGGGCTGCGACCAGGGTGCAACACCCATTCCCACCAAGCTGACACGCTTGCACGAGACGCTGACATGCCATAAGGTCAAGGAACGCCGCAAACACTGCCTGACGACATGCAAACTCATGTAGCCCGTGTATCTTAAAGGCCATGCCGCATGATGTCTTTTGCAGCCCTTATGCAGCCTCCTTACTTTACAACATCAAATACCGAGTACCGTAAGGTCATTCCGCCTCAATTCGAGCGAGCAGTTCCACGTGCATAACAAAATCGCATGTATCAAGCAGGCAATCATCAGGCCGTCACCAGGGCGCCAAAGCCCTGTACGGTCACCGTGTATCGACTGTACGACCGGTCTTCTCACGCAATCTGGTCCAGCCACATTTCATAGCTCCTCATGTTTCACATGCAAGGCGCTTGCAGTATCGACAGTCGACACGTCAGAGTGACATTTCAACTCAACACGCACCCCAGTGCCGCCACGGGCCCATGATTAACAACGAACAATGCAGCACGCACGATGAGCACGAAGGCCGAAGACACCCTTGCGCCCGCATTGCAGCAGCAGGTCCTGTTCTCCTACACCGTTCCGCCGGGCATAGCCCACACCCCGAGGCCGTGGGCGGCCGTGCCCGTTGGCTGCACGTGCTCAGCTCTACGCTGCACTACCCTGGACCCCCACTGCCATCGCCACGTCTCTGTGCAACACACGTGCCATAGCTAACCGGCCCCACTCACGCCCCACGTCCTTTGCCACCGGCAGGCACCCTGCCCCCACGGTGTGCATGACCGCTGCCCGGCAACACCCATTCCCCCGCACACCCGCGTTGCGTTAAAAACGCCCGCTATCCACACGAAGGTTGCTCTACCAGTCCCCACACCGTGCCATACCGGTAGTGCTGCCTCTCAGCAGTTGCCCTTCAAGCACGCTAACAGCGGCGCAGTGGCCCTCGCTGCACCCTACCCAGCGCGAACGGCAGCCCCCGCTCCACCCCTCACTCCGTGCACACTCTCGTCCGCCCCGCCCAGCGCCCCTCCGCCGCCGCTCCACCAGCGCTTCGCCCCGTTCACAACAGACCGTCAGTTGCTGCAATGCCACAGGTAGTCTGCAGCGCACCGCCGCCCGACAGGCCAGTCCGCCGCCGCTGCACCGCCGCTCCGTCGCTGCCCGCACCTCATTACAGGCAAGCCCGCCGCCCCTGCATCACCCCTCTGGCTGCGCCTAGCCTCACAACAGGCCGTCGTCGTGCTCCTCCTCCTCCTCCTCCTCCTCGTCGTCGCGCCCCCGCCCCCGGCCCGAGCCCACACCCAGTGCGTCCTCCTCGATCCTCTTCTTCGCCTCCCGCAGAATCTTGACCTTCCAGGGGTCAAGGCGCGTGATGGCGTCAAACTCAGACAGCATTGTGGCGAATTTGCTCTCGTCCTGCTCCCTGCGGGCCTCCACCAGCCCCTCCAGCAGGTTGCACTCCCGGGAGCCGTCAAACTGCAGGTCAATGCCACGGTACTTGTCCAGCTTGTTGAGCACGTCGTCGGGGCGCAGGTAGACCAGGCAGCAGATGCCGGCCTGCAGCAGGTAGCCCCTGGCGCTGTACTTGAGGAGGTTGTTGTCCACCGCGCGACGGGCGGCCTCCTCAAACAGCTCAACCGCCTTGGAGTACCTCCCCAGCTCGGCTGCCATCTCCGCAACCCGCAGCTTGCACTTGGTGGCCTCGGAGTTGGCCCCATCAGTCTCAAACAGGTCAGCGGCCTGCATGTAGAAGGTGACGGCCTCCTCCTTGTTGCCGCCCTTGTCGTTCTGCTCGGCAATCTCCTTGAGCTGCTTCGCGGCCATGTTGAGACGGCCCAGGTCCGTGTAGATGTCCACCGCCTGCTTGAGCAGCTGCTGAGACCGTGGAGGGTTCACCTTGGCGCAAGCCTTGGCTGCCTCAACGTAGGCCCCAGCAGCCTCGTGTTTGCTGTCGATTTTGATGTAGCAGCCCGCAAGCTTCTCGTACGTCTCCGAGCACTCATTGGCCATCTTAGCTAGCTTGTAGTTGTTTGCGGCTTTATCAAGAAGTTCAGCTGCGTCCTCATACTTGCTGCCCCCTCCAAAGAGCCCTCCCAGAACACTTTTGAGCTTCTTATCGGCCTGCTTTCTGTATTCATCCGCCTTGGCAGCAAAGTCAGCCATTATAATGAACGCGGATCAACAGTGTAATAACGACGAAGGCAGAGGAAAGTAGTGATGTCAAGGTTCCTGGCAAGCGTGTCAAAGCAAATAGCAAGGGTTTCAAGCAGGTCTCCTTCTGCCACAGCTGCTGTGCGTGACTGCCATACGGAGGTTGCTGGTTGTGGGCATACTGCCCGGTTCACCCATTGCGGTTTCGGGGCGGGGCGGGGCGGGGCATTTTGAGTTGAGTTGGAGTTGAATTGAGTTGAGTGTGCCCACTCAGCGTAAACCCTGCACCACCAATTTACTTTTTGTCTTCATGAGCAGCTGTCGCCTGAAGATCAGCTGACGGTTACCTACCCCTAGTCTCCTACTTGTCCTGCCTTCCAGCATATATCTTGTGACCTCGTGAACCATGCACTGCTATGCATGCATCACCTAAGTTTGCTGCCTTTCAGACGAGAGCCACTTCGCCTTCTGCACTTCGCGAACCGGACCTATGGCGCAGGAGAGCAGCCACCACAGCCGGCGCGCTCGTCGTTCACTCGAAGAACATGAATTAAGGATAGCTGATAAGCTGCCTCGATCCAGTTTGCACAGCACGTCTGTGAGTGCGGCTATGGGCTGGGCAGGTCATGTCGGGTTGTCAGGTCGGGAGTAGCCACTGCCTCGACACGACCTTGAATCACATTGCTCACGGAAAGCCAACCAAACTTGCCCACGAATACACTCACGCGTAACTGGCTGCTCCTAACGCTGCCGTTCGTCATGAATTGTACTTTTAGTGCTCCAATCGTCCGTCCAACTCGGATGTTACGTGCACCCCTCTGTGTGCCACTGCAGCTCATGCAAGTATAGCAACATTTTTGACAATTAAAACCCTGCAGACACACGAGCATGCCGCGCAGCAGCCGATGGCGCGGCCACGGCCCCAACCGCAACCGCAATCCCGCAGCGCGAGCCCCGACCAGCTGGAGCTCGAGGGTGCATGGGCTTGCCCCAGTCCCCCCTTGATGAACACCCGGCTGAGGGAAAACGCCTTCGTATGGGGTGAGCGAGGCTGAATGAACAGCAAGACGCACGGGCTGCGCTAGCACTCCTATTGCATTTGGAGCTCTGGGACACAGTCATGTCATGCGCACCCTTGAGTGTTAGTTGAAAGCATACCAGCCTGTCAATGTGGCAGAGAATTGCAACTGGTGCAGATGCAATGCTGTCTGTCCCATGCTCATCTGCTATGCTAACCCGACAGCTGCAATGCAATGCCGGCACTGCAATACCTAGCCTTTCCCCCCTTTCCCTCCTGTACGGCCACTGACACCAGGAGACGCCGCATTCAGCACCCCGGCGGAGCAGCACGACCCCTCCCACGGCCCCCGCCGGGGCGATCTCCCCCGTCCCACCGCCCCCTCCTCCACCCCCACCACCTCCCACACCACCACCGCCCACCCCGACCCCGACCCATATCCCTGCTCCCGCTCAGCCTCCCAGCACCCCCACCCCACCAACGACCCACATCACCCTGTGTCCGTACCCGGCCGCTGGGCCGCCCTCAGCCTTGGCGACTCCCATGCCGCGGCCGTGTCATGCAGGGGAGACCTCTACACTTGGGGCAGCAACCGACGCGGGCAACTGGGCCTGGGCCACGAACACGTGCCCAGCGGCGCGGGGCCCTCACTGCCATGGCACGTGGTGCTGGGCTCCGGAGCCGCTGCCCGGGGCTTGCCGGGCACACATGTGGCAGCACACGTGCCGGTCCGTGCCGTGGCATGCGGGGGAGAGCACACTCTGGCGGTTACGGCGGCAGGGGTGTGGGCGTGGGGGGACAACGGCCTTGGGCAGCTGGGCCTGGGTCACGGCGCGCCGGCGGCGGTGTGGCGGCCGGAGCTGGTCCCGGGGCTGCGTGGTGCGGCTGTACGGCAAGTGGCGGCGGGGCGGGCGCACAGTCTGTGCGTCACCGTGCAGGCGCAGGTGGGTTACGATTCGGTGGGCAGGGCGTGTGTGGCATAAGTGAGGCGCCAGTGTGTGATACCGAGGGGACGGAGGGGACGGGCGTAGAAAGGTAAAGCGGGGCAGGGACAAGCGTGTACAGCATACGGTACTCAGGCGCTGGTGAATTAGGACGGGCCGGGATGCACTCCGTCAAACTGGTGGGGGCGGAAAGGGCGTGTGCGTCACCGTGCACGGGCATATGTCTGGATGGGCCAGCCATGTGCGGCATATGGGAGGCGCCAGTGGTTTAGGCGAGGTGGAGCGGGCGTGTATGGTATAGGGGTACGCGTAAAGCGCGAGGAACCCGTGTAAGGCGTCAGGGAAACATGGCATAGGGGATGCGCAAACAAGGGCATTCCATGTTGGCATGGGTAATAGCATGGCGGTATAGGGCAGATCGGCGAGTTGGTGTTTGGTCTTGAGCCCGGCAACCCGCCAGACCAGCCCTCCTCCCCCGTCCTTCCCTGCCACACAGGTACTGGTCTGGGGCGGCAACGGCTGCGGGCAGCTGGGCCTGGGCGACCGCCGCCCCCGCCCCGCGCCCGCACCGGTGGACGGCCTGTGGGCCCTGCCCGTGGTGGCGGTGGCGGCGGGGGACGCCCACAGCGCTGCCGTTACCTCCAGCGGCCATGCCTTCATGTGGGGGGCCAACCACTACGGACAGCTGGGGCTGCTGCCAGACCCCTCAGAGCACCCTGCGGCATCAGCAGGAGGGGCAGGAGGGGCAGCAGCAGGGGCAGGGGGAGGGACAGGGGTAGGAGGAGGGGCAGGGGGAGTGGGCGGGGGCAGGGTGACGTTGACGGGGTATGAAAGGTTGGCCGGGCTTGATGCGGGAGGGGGAGGGGCGGCGGCGGCGGGGGTGATGGCGGCGGCTCCTGGGACGCTGCGGCGCTCGACTGTCAGGTGGGTGTGGGTGGGCGGTGGGCGGTCGTGGGTAAACCAAAAGGCAGTCTGTCGGCGATCAGCACCCAGCGTGCCAGAGTGTGAACAGCCGGGCTCGCGGCACTGCCCGGGGCTTCTGGCGCCCAATGAGGCACAGGGGTGGTTCGGGCGGTGGCAGTAATGATACTGCAAATGTAGCTGAGACGCAATGTGCTTCAGGGTCAGTCCAGGGCAAGTGACGACCTGGATGGGCATCGACAATAGCAGACCTCGGGGACACCTCTGGGAGATTGCCGCGCAACCAAGCCGACCCCTGACACAGCTGCGCGGTCCTCTGGCAACCCCGGCTGCGCCGTCTTGCAACCGCCCGTTAAGACACATGCGTGCCCCTGCCCCATTCTCCTGCAGGCGCCACGCGGGGGGTGCGGCCGCACCCTCCTGCCGCCCCAACCCGCAGTGGCTGCTGGCCATGCAGGAGATGGGCATACCGCGGAGGCATGCGGAGGTGAGGCGGGGACACGCATGTGTCTTAGTGTGTATTAACTCGTGTAGTCGGGTAAGCGGGTGGCTGCGGGCCGTGCAGGAGATGGGCATTCCGCAGAGGTGGGGCTGGGTGTATCCTTGCGGCGGTGGCAGAACCTTGCGACAGATCAGGTAGTGGGTGAGGCTGTTTGCATGCCTTAGGACGACGGCGGTTTTACCGTCGTGTGCGTTCGTCCTTTTGCAGGTGGCGCTGGAGGAGACAGGCAACGCAGGGGTGGAAGGTGAGGTGGCTGCTGGGTTTGGCAGGGCGCATGGAGGTCACCCTGCTGCTACTATTCATGTCACCGCATCGAGGGTGGGCCCGCCCACCAGCTCACCTCACCGACCGAGAATGTGCTCCCGATATGGCAAAAAATGGTCGCGGCACACCGCGACGCTAGACCGGACAGTGCGCTGCATTGTTGACACCCCGATCTCGCTCCCCCTTTAGTCACCGTGTTGGTCTGGTCACAAATGTCCTCTTTATGCGGCGTTCCCCCCGTTTCCTGCTCGCAGTCGCCACCGAGTGGCTGTTCGCCAGCGACCGCTCCGCGCTGCTGGACGAGCTGTGCAGCGACACACGCACCGCTAATACACACCCCAGGGGCATGAGCACCAGCAGCACCAGCACCAGCGCCCACCACCACCACCACCACCACCACTACCACCCCAGCAGCGGCAGCAGCCGCAGCTCCCGTACCACCAGCGGGGCAGCACGTGTCACCCCAGCCCCGATGCCGTACGGCGCCCGCCACGACGGCGTGCGGGGCAGCAGCCGGGCGGACGAGCCGCAGGCACGTGCCGGCGCCGCCGCGTCGGGACGTAACGCCAGCGGCAGCGGGTACGGGGACAGGTACGGATCAGGCGCTGCCGCCGCAGAGGGGCTGCAGCACCTGCAGCGGCGCCTGCAGCCGCAGCAGCAACACAGTCAATACACGTGCAGCACGCCGCCCAGGGCGCCTGCTGCGCCTGGTATGGCAGCGCGTGCTGTTACGGGGATGGGGCACGGGCACGTGCCGGGGGGTAGCCCTCGGCACCCCAGCGGGCGCTGGTCTGACACGGGCTGTGGGGCGGTAGGCGGGATGGGGGGCAGCAGCCGCAGCAGTGGCGCCTGGGGTTGGCAGGTTGTGGAGGTGGGAGGTGGGGCACACGGGGAGGGAACAGGGGGCAGCGGGGTGTGTGGGGGGCAGCAGGACGATCCGCTGCTGGTGCTGGAGCCGAGAAGGGTGCCGCTCAAGGTGGGGGGAGGGTGGGGAAGGGTTCAGGGGTATTGTGTGGAACGGGAGAATTGTGTGCGTGGATGGCACGGGTTGTCGCGGGACGACCTGAGTAGTCTGGGGCTGAGGTACTTCGCTGTTAGGGGCGTGCACTGTTGCCATCCAGTTCCACTTCATACACCCAAGACATTCAAACGAAGTACTAGAATCATGCCCGCAGGTTGCACGGCAGATGTGCGCCGGCTAGTGACACACACAGCCGGCCCTTTCCCGTTTTTACACAGCCATACGGCCCCTTCATTACCACCTGCAGGGCGTACGGCAGCTGTGTGCCGGATCGCGGCACACCGTAGCTGTTACGGACGGTGGCGTGTTCGCATGGGGCGAGGGCCGCGAGGGCGCCCTGGGCCTAGGAGACACGGAGGACCGGGACCTGCCGGCACGGGTCAACTGCCTGGCCGTGTCTCATGCGTCGGTTGGACACGTGTCAGCCGGCACGCGCGCCGGGGCGCGGAGCAGCGGCGGCGGCGGCGGCGGCGCGGGCGGCGGGGAGGTGGTGGGGGTGGTGCGGCGGGTGGCGTGTGGGTCGAGGCACACGCTGTTCCTGGTGGAGGATGGGAGTGTGCTGTGGTGCGGGACCATGCGGGGGGTGGCGGCAGCAGGTGTGGGGTGCCAGGAGGAGCAGGAGGGGCAGTGTGCCGAGCGTGTGTCGTTGGTGCCGGTGAGGCTGCGGGGGATCGTGGGGATGGAGGGCGCTGGTGGAGCAGCACCCACGGGCGCTTCCGCTGCACATGGGCCTGGTGGTGCTGTGGGTTCGGCTGGTGGCAAGACGGCGGCGGCGGCGGCGCCTGGCGGCGGGGTGGTTGTGTACGACGTCGTGGCACGTGGCGGCGGCAGCGGCGCGCTGGCGTGCCTGGCGGGGGAGCTGTCGGCGGAGGTGGGTTAGTGGGCTGATGGGTTGGTGGGTTGGTGGATGGGTGTTCACCTCGGGTGCGGGAGTCGGTGGTGGTGGGAGGAGCCGTGCCTGGCGGGGGAGGTATGTTCGTGCATGTGCGGGCCGGACGGCGGGTGGCTGCCCAAGCTGGAAAATGAGACGGAGTTCGCCTTAGTTCGTCGAAGCAGTGCCTCGGCCACGGTACCCTAGCACCAGGCTGGCTCACCTCGCGGCATCCCGCAGGGCCCTGCACGCCTTACCAGCGCTGCGGTACACATGAACAACCCGCAGAACAACACCTACGAACCCTCTCCGTACCCCACCCGGGCCCCCGGCACAGGCCTCCCTGCCGGCACTGACCGCCCTACACCCACCACCTGTCGCCCAAACCCTGCAATCCCTACCCTCTCGTGTGCTTACCATGTCGCAGGCCTGCCAGCCGGCCCTCGGCGGCTGCCCGCTGCTGCCGCAGCTGCTCACCACCCTGGACTGCGCGGCTGAGGCCCGGGCGGCGGGGGTGGACGCACCCACACTGGCAGCCAGCCTCAACGCAGTGACGTCAGGTGGGCTAATCACAGGTTGATATAGTTGTATTCAATGATTGCGTCGAAGGTGCAAACTCCGGGCGGTGGGGATGGACGCCGGAGGGCGTGGGGCACCAGCCTCGATGCTGTGGCGTCAGACGGTCTGTAGTGTGGTTGGTAGAACCTGCGTTCCAGGCTCTGCGTTCCAGGCACGCACAAACCCAGCCGTAGCCTTGAGAGACACTCCTGCTTCATCTAACATTCCAACTTGCGCAATCCAGTCCCTTGAACAATGTCCGCGAACTTGTCCCGCGAACTGTCCGCGAATCCCTCTCAACCCATGCGCTCAGCCTTGGAGACCGTCCTCAGCTCTCCGGCCGCCATAAGCGCCGCCTTTGGTCGCAGGCCGGGCAGCGGCGGTGGCGCGCCGCCGCCAGCCGCCACCGCAGGCCGGCCACGGATCGGCAGCAGCAGCAGCGGGGACAGGAGCAGCAGCTACACGAGCAGCACCAGCGGCAGCGGAAACAGCAGCAGCAGCAGCAGCAGCTGGTGCATGGGTCTTGACGGGCCACTGTTTGAGGGCGTCATGAACCGCGTGCTGGCGCTCTTCAGCGACAGCGGCGCCGAGTACGACACCTCCGCCGGCGGCGCCGCCACCCATGGCGTCGACGACGCCAACCGGGACCGACCCGGCGCCCACAAGTCCTCGTCGCAGCGTCAGCTGGAAGGCGTGCCTGGCGGCGGCGCCGCCCGCCAGGGCCGCAGCAGCAGCGCAGCTGCGGCGGCGGCTGTCGCCGACGCCGCTCCTGTGGCTGCCGCCGGTGGGAGGGGCGGCGGCGGCGGCGGCCTGACGCTACACCGCTACCGGCTGGCGGCGGCGCTGGAGCGGTCGCTGGGGCTGCTGGCGGAGGACCTGGCGGCGCACGCGAGGCAGCTGGGCGCGCCGGAGCGGGCACAGGTGCGTTAGCGGGCGCTCCTAGCACACATCCGTCGATGAATCAAACGTGAATATGAAGCAGCTGGGCGCGCCGGAGCGAGCCCAGGGGGCTCCATGGCCACATACATCCATCGATAAACATGTGCGGCAGCTGGGCCCGCTGGGTCGGGGCCCGGCAGCTGGGCCCGCTGGGTCGGGGACAGGCGGCTGCAACACCCGCTGCCGGCCGATCCAAGCTGGTCCTACCTCCCCGTTCCCTTAACCCACACCCCCAGGTGCTGCTGGCGGCGCTGCAGCACCCCCTGCTTGCCGACCCCGCCTGCTGCCGCCGCGTGCTGCCCCGCCTGGCTGCAACAGCCCTCGCGGCGCCGCCTGTCGTACGCACCTGGCTCGTACGGTGGTGGGCAGACTACCCGGGTGAGTGCACGCGGCTGCGTAAAGCAGGCAAGAGGGAGCTAGACAGGGGTGCTGGCTTGTGTCCACGTAGATGCAGTTTCTATACAACAGCAGCCGTGCAACCTGCCGCCACCCCTGTCCACCTGGTATCCGCTCTTTCCACGCAAGGCCCGCCGCTGCGAAACCCCGTGGTGGGCCCCCGTGGTAGCGCCACCATGCAACAGTTGCACGTGTACCTGGGCAATATCCCTCTTTGCTTATTCGTGTGTTCCTTTCCCCGCGCCCCCAGGCCCGCTGCTGCGCTCCCGCGTGGTGGCCCCCATGCAAACCTACCTCACACGGGAGCTGGGGGCGACCAAGAAACTGACGGTGGGTGAGGGGAGTGGTGGCCTAGGGTAGGGGTATGACTTGAGCCAGGATCCAACGAGTATCTGAGCATACATGCACGGGGCTCCTATGCTGTTGTGAAGCGTCTCCCGCCTGCTGGCACCTGCCCCTGCCAGTCCATCCTGTGTCCTGATCCGAACACACACACCTAGTAACCCGCACCCACCGTCCCTCCACCAGACGTCTGTCATGAACGTCATCCGCTTGCTGGCACGTGTGGCGGAGGCAGCTGCCCTGTCGCGCTCGCTTCCCCCCGAGGCGATGTACAACGCCCTCATCTCGGATAAGCTGGACGTGGCAGACCATTACACGGCCTGGCGGCAGGCGCGGGTGGGTGTCGGGTGTGGGTTACCTGTTAACATACACGGTGCATTGGGTGGTGCTGGCTGTCGGATACGCTGGATGTAGTGGACCACTACACAGCCTGTAGGCAGAGCGGGGGAGGGGCTGTTCGCGTTCGCCCCTGTTCGCCCACGCCCTGCACCTGACCAGCTCCGGACCCCCTCCCGACACCCTGCTCGTCATGTCCACACTGTCACTGAACTGGTCACTCTATTCTTTATAACCTCTCGCCCCCCTTTCTTGCTGCCTCGACCGCCCTTGAGCAGGAGTTGGCTGCCGGCCCCGACCCTCCTGCCGACGCCCCCTTCTCCTTCTGCTCCTTCCCCTTCCTGCTGGACGCCCGGGCCAAGAGCCACCTGCTGCAGGTGGAGGCACGCTTCCAGATGGAGCAGGTGGGCCAGGTGTATTAGCGGCTGCGTGTATTCACACGTGCGTCACCCGTGGGTCACCTGCTCGAAGCGGAGGCGTGTGGACACCAGACGGCGGAAGCGGACACGTCTAGTTGACCGACATCCTGGGGGTTAGGATGGCTGTGATATGCCTACCTGTTTTTGAGCCATGCTTTGTAATTGGAAGTAAGTTTGTGGATTTGGATGATCGGCCTCTCCCCATCAGAGCGTGGCACACGCCCGCATGGAGGCCCAGCTGTACGGCAGCACCGCGTCGGCATCGGCACGTGGCAACCAAGTGGCAGGCGGCACGGCCGGGGCCACGGGCAGGGGATTCGGCAGGGTCAGCGGGAGCGGGGCCGGGACCGGGAGTGGCAGAGGAGGGGCGGGAGGGGGTGGTGGTGGTAGGGCGGAGGAGCTCCGGGTTGTGGATTACAGCCCGGGGCGCAGGGTAGGAGGGGCATGGGGCGGCGCTGGGGCAGCCGCTGTGTACTACGGAGCGGGAACTGGCCAGGCTGCTGCCACCAGCCCGTTCAGCAGCAGCAACGCCAGCAGCAGGAGCGACAGCCCTGGGGGGAGCAGCAGCAGCAACGGCAGCGGCGGCAGCAGCTGGTGGGGTGCTGCTAGCAGCAGCAGCAGCAGCAGCAGTGCCGCGACCACAAGCAGTGCGACACCCTCCTCCTCCACTGCCTCTACAGCCTCCTCCTCCCCGTCCTCTGCCTCCTCCGCGACCACCTCCACCGCTACCAGTGGGAGGAGCAGCCTTCGCAGGAGCACCAGCAGCAACGGCAGCGGGGGCAGCAGCAGCAGCGGCAGCGGTAGCAGCAGCACAACCACCGCCACAGCCGCTAACGGTCGGCCGGCATGGGCAGGGGGTGGCGGCGGTGGTGGGTTGGGTTCGTATTCTCGCTCACTTCGGAGCCTGTTGTCGTTGTTGGGGCGTGCTGGTGGTGGCGGCGGGGGCGGCAGCAGCATGCGGCGCAGCGCGACGGGCGGAGAGGGGCTGGGGCCCTTGCAGCAGCAACAGCAGCAGCAGCAGACGCTGTGGGTGCCAGGGGCTGGTGTGGCGGGTAGAGGCCGCTCGGCGTCGGAAGGCACACGGAGCAGTTACGAGGTGGGTAACGCCTGCCGTCCTGCCGTTCTGCTACGATGCCCACACTCGCCAGAACCAAGCCGTGGGCCCTGTGACCCTGCGGTGCCCACGCACCTTTAAGAACGTACGGGAGCGCACGGCACTGCACTACAGCATGAATCACCCGACCAGTACTGCGCATTTCACACAAGGCCCTGCCAACACCATTGCTCGCTGTGTCCCACATGCTCATTTTCGGTCTCATCTCGCCTTCTTGGTTTCAATGCGCCCTCTCCTCCCTTTTCAGCTGCCCCGCCCCTCCGAGTGCTCCATGCCGGGGGCGCACAGCGACGTGTGTATTATCCGCGTGCGGCGAACGCACCTGGTGGCAGACGCGGCGGAGGAAATGGGGCGCCAGTTCCGGCGGGACCTGCTCAAGCCACTGAGGTCAGACATGAGAGTTCAGGAAAGCCTTTTTAGTGTTTCAGGCGCCTGGATGTCCAACGGACAAAGGCAAATGAAGGCAATGGCACACCGCCCTGCTGTCTCTTGGCGGTGGGACAACAACGTGATGGGTGTGGTAGATTGTGTGTTGTCCTAGTACGGCAAGCATGACCTTGAACACCTGTGGCGTGAACGAGGCTTTCACGCAACACAGCTGCGTCTGTGTGTATTAACAACCACCCACCTTTTAACACATCCAGGGTAAACTTCATCGTCGAGGAGGGCATCGATGCCGGCACTGTGAACAAGGCCTTCTTGCAACACATGCTGGTGCCTCTGTAGTAACATCCATCCCGCTGCTCCTTTGTTAATACACACGCAGGGTGCACTTTATCGGCGAGGAGGGCATCGACGCCGGCGGCGTCAAGAAGGAGTTCCTGCAGCTGCTGGTGGGGCGGCTACTGGACCCCGCAGCCGGCCTCATGGCGTACGACGAGGACAGCAGGACGTACTGGTGAGGCGCCGTACGACACGTACGACACTGTTGCACGACCGCGCGCTCGCTGCCCACCGTTCTCCATACCATCCCCGTACGGCACGGCTTACGTTTTTACCCTGGCAAGTATACCAGACCCCGATAGCCACCACCTGCTGGGGGGGGGGCCTTGCGCACCCACGTCCACCTCACCTTAACCCACACCTCACCTCACCTAACCCACATCTCCCCCGCCCCCAGGTTCAACCCCTCCTGCCCCGCGCCTCACGACGGCCACCACCTGCTGGGTGTGGCTGTGGGCCTGGCTGTGTATAACCGGGTGCTCCTGGACCTCCCTGCGCCGCCCCTTCTGTGGGCTAAGCTGCGGGGAGGCAGGGAGATGGGGCTGCGGGACCTGGAGGGGTGGCGGCCAGAGCTGGCGAGGGGCATCCGACAGATCCTCGAGGTGGGCAGGGGCAGTGTGCGCGTACCAACCTTCTGGAAGCTGGGTTGTCGTGCATGCCGTACAGCAAGTGCAGTGCCAGCACACACTCGAGTGCTTGGATGTGTGACTTCGTCCCGCATGCATCGCGACACACCCGCTCTGACCACAACAGCCCCGAGCCCAGCCCCCCGTACCAACCCATTCATGACCGACCCTGCTCCCTGTCTGACCTCACGCTCGCCGTGCGCCCTGCCCCCTGCCCCCTGCCCGTACTTCGTACGGCACGCCTTCACACAGTACGACGGCCCCGACCCACTGTACGACGTGTTCGGCCTCACGTTCGCCGTGGACGTGCCGCGGCCCGGCGGCGGCATGGCTACAGTGGCGCTCAAGCCAGGTGTGGGGCAGCGCAGCGCAGGGCAGGGCAGGGCAGGGCAGCGCAGGGCAGGGCAGCGCAGGGCAGGGCAGGGCAGGGCAGGGCAGCGCAGGGCCGGGCAGGGCCGGGCAGCGCAGGGCAGCGCAGGGCAGGGCAGGGCAGAGCAGGGCAGCGCAGGGCAGCGCAGGGCATGGGCATGGGCATCTTTGGGACACGTGGTACGAGTATTTGTGGAGCATGCATGATCTGTAGCAGGTACCTCGAATCTTGTGCACCCTGTGATGCGTGTGCGTCGTGCTGGCGTCACATCTCGCCGGTGCAGGTGCGCCGAAACCAATAGGCTTTGGACGCAACCCCCAAGCAAGCCCAGACCGGTTGCCTGATCCCCTGGTGCGACCCACAGGCGGGGAGCACATTCCCGTGACGGAGGACAGCCGCGCTGAGTATGCCCACCTGCTGACAGCCTGGCACACATATAACCCGTAACACACCTCTGCTTCACTGCTTTCCCTTTGCCCTGCCGCACAGGCGGCGAGCACATTCCCGTGACAGAGGACAACCGGGCCGAGTACGCCCACCTGCTGACAGCCTGGCACACGGGCGGCAGCGTGGAGGGGGCGTTCGAGGCCTTCGCGGGGGGCTTCCGCCTGGTGTGCCACGGACCTGCCATGGAGCTGTTCAACGAGCAGGTCCGTGATGTGTATTAGCGTGAGGTGTGTATTAGGTTTGTATCTGGATGCGTGTGGGGCGCATCAGGCTGGTGCGCCACGGGCTCGCCATGGAGCTGTTTAGCGAGCAGGTGTGTGCTGCAGTGTATTAGGTTTACCACTGGTTGCGGGTGAAGGGCTTCAGGCTGGTGTGCCACGAGAGGGATTGCATGAGGCGTGTGCAAGGCCTGTGCGATGGAGCCGGGTTCAATGGCGGGTGTGGCACTTGATGCGGGCGCCCCAAGGCCAGTTACACACACGCACACACACACCCCTTCACCCACCTCCCCTGATACACTCCTCCAACCACAGGAGCTGGAGCGGCTGGTGTGCGGCAACCCTCGGCTGGACTTCCATGCACTGCGTGGCGCTGCTCGCTACGAGGGGGGATACACGGCGCACACACCTGCTGTGGGGTGGCTGTGGGATGTGGTGCTGCACGACTTCAGCCCGCAGGTGTGTTAGGGCATCCAGCTGTCCGCGTGCATGAGCGTTTGGGTGGGGGCGGGGCGCTGTGGGTGGGTTACCGTATGGGTTGGCTGAGGGACGCTGTGTTGCGTTATGTTAGCCCACATGTGGGTTAGTGTACGCCTGTGTTTAAGCGTGTGGATTGGTGCGTGGGCTGTTGCGGAAGTAGGTGTGCAGCGCTGCGCGCCGGAAGTACCGTGGGGAATGGTGCTGCACGACTTCAGCCCCCAGCCCCCTGAGCACACATATGTGCTCTGCGTTCTAGCATGTGGGTCGGCACCGGATACCACCGTACTGTACCGCCGTACTGTACCGCTGTACCTTACATCCATTGCCGATCGCCCCGTCCCCACTTATGTCCAACACATTGTGTAGTAACGCTACTCGTGTGCGTCACACGGATGATATTTTCCGTGCTGCAGGACCAGCGCGCCTTCCTCAAGTTCTTCACCGGCTCCGACCGCGCTCCCATTGGCGGGCTGGGCACGCTGCGCGCCACCATCCAGCGAGACGGGCCCGACTCCCACAAGCTGCCCACCAGCCACACCTGCTTGTGAGTTGAGGGGAGCGGGGACAGAGCGCTGAAGACTAGAACGGGGATTGGGCAAACCCACTCCCACCAGCCCTCCGCTAGCCACCTCGCTACGTCCGTGGAGCTGGCGGCCGCCAGGTCCACCTGCCCCGCTGCCCTGGCCGCCACCCCCCACGCGGTCGACCCGATGGCAGCCGAGGAAAAAGAGTGTGAATGGAATTGAGGGAGCAGAGTACTAGGACAGCCGTGCGGGAGACATGGTACCCACCAGGCACACCCGCCGGGGGTTCCCACAGTGTCCGCGTGTGCTGCGCAATGCCCGTGTGCCTCCGTGTGTGACTGAGGATCCAGCGCCTTCCAGCGAGCTGCCCACTGGCCGCACCTGCTTGTGCCACAACATAATGTGCAGATGGGGCTTGAGAGAAGCCAACGTGTATCGTACCTGCAGGTCCTGCGTGCGTGCTTGTTATGGTTGGACATGCAGGGCACCCGGTGCCCCTTCCTTTGCGGCGCCTTCCCTTCCTACGCCCATTAACACACCTGTGCCCGGTGCCCCCCCGCCCTTAATCCACAGCAACACGCTGCTGCTGCCCGCGTATGCCTCCCGCGCCATCTTGCTTGGCCACATCCACAGTCATTCCATACCTATGTTTGATGCGCTCCACTGCTTGACCCACACCTTGGACCCACACCCCTAACCCACAGCAACACTCTGCTGCTGCCCGAGTACGCATCCCGCGACAAGATGGCCTCCCTGCTGCGCCTCGCCATCAACAACTCGGAGGGCTTCGGGCTGCAGTAGTGAATGACACGTGGCACGTGTGACGCATGGGCGTACGGCACCGGTGGTACGGCGAGCGCTAGTTGTCGAGCTGTGTGCGGACGTTTGGTTGGGTGTTGGTGTTGGACTGGGTTGGTGTTGGGAACCGGGCAGTGGGGGCATGAGCAGGAGGGCGCTGCAGCGGTGGCGGTGGCAGCAGGCGTCCGCTGTGTACTGGCAGGGGTGTATACTTTGGACGAGCAACAACATGCCCTCATTACACCATGTGGTGCTGGTGCGCCGAGCTGCTGGTGCGCCCACGGATCCTGCTGCGTGTGTCTGCGTTGCCGCAGCGGTGGGCCGTACGGGACGCTGTTTGTTGTGCATTGATTGCGTGTGTGTTGTAGGGGGCCTGCAGAGGCCTGTTGTCGTGGCAGGAGGTGATGCATGTATTATTGAGCATAGAGATGCCAGAAGGTGACCTCGTTGGCGCGTTGCCAGGGCGTGTTGCCGTGCAAGAAGGGGTGTTGCTGGCTGATGCAGCCGAAGGCTACGGGAGCTGAGACCGCTGGGCACTAATGATTATTTGCTGCATAAATGAAGGGGCTTTATCACCCTTTCCTGCCATGCGTGCAAGTCACCATAGGCCGCTTTCCGCGGCAGGTGTGCGGGTTACTGCTGCACCGATGCCCCGTAGCACGGGGTTCGTAGGCCCGTGGTCCATGCATGGGCATGCTTAGCTTCCATTTCCAATTCCTAGCCGATTGATGTTGTCTGCGTGCTGATTGATTGGTGAACCTCTGTATAGCTTCATAGACCCCTTGTACGTGTGCGAATGGGTGGCACTTGCGAAGGTGCAATCAAGTCGCATGGGTGCTCTTGCTTTACAGCGGTCCGCATGCCTCCCATGGACTCCCCTGCTCTGCACTCACCTTGTCCTACATGTTCGTGCACCGCATCACCCGGTTTCTCGTCCCTGCATTTTGTGCGCAACATCTTGCCCCTTGCGTGGGGCGCCAGACGAAGAAGGCATAACTTTGTGTCTCCGCACCCGATCTGTGGGTGCCAGTTTGTGGGACCTGTAGTTCGTTCCTTCTGGTGCCCTTCATCCTAGGCCCCACCATCACCGTAACCGGGCGACCAGCCCTTACTCTTTTTCTGTGACCCTATGAAACTTTCGTAGCAGCGGTGTGTCGAGGTAGGCCAGGACGCCAGCTAGCGTTTTGAGCTGCGCGTTAGTGTGCTGGTGACGGCTGGGTGGGCTATATGGCCTGTCGCCAGGATGTGTCATTCCCAGATCACGGAGTTGCTGGAGCAGGCCGGAGACGCCCTGGGACATGCTGCTAACCTAATGAATTAACAATAAAGCGAGTATACCGATGTTGTATGTATGGTTTTACAGTTTTGGTCCCCTTCCAGAGCCCAGCCCCATCCCGCTCGACACACAGAGCTGGTCCCGGCCATTAGGGACACGGGGTTTCCCACCCTTCTCGCAGTACGGAAAGGAGCGACAAGCTCCATGAAGTACAGGCCACGACGTGCGGGCCTCGAGTTCACCCTAGCACAGCCTGGTCCCGCCCCCACAAAGCTTCTCCACAAGACGCACCCACAGAGCACCCCTGTCGCGGCTCCCAACCGCCCTTCTGCCCAGGAGGAACCGGATACGAGGCAGCTGTACGGAGGAATTAGCCAGTATCGGCCCCCCAGTTGCTGCTTTCGCTCCTCCCCCATCGAAACCCCAAGGGCCTCCCACGAACACAGGCCACAGGTGCCCTATAACCGCCCCTGCACAGAAGCACCCCTCCACACCAGGCAGGCAAACAAGACAGGGTAGGCGCAGTACATGTACTAGTTCCTGCGCAGTATCCACCCTTGCATCAGTTAGTGTTAACGGCCTCCGGCCAGGTGCAAAGAAGGCCGCCTTCCACTACCCGAAGCCAGGGGTGGGCCGTGCCGACCTCATCCCAGATCCCACCCTGTGCGTGGCAAACCTAGGCTTGCAAACGCCCGCAGGTGCGCCCACATGCATGCAACTGCCCGGCGTGAGGCTTGCGACACCAGGGACTGCCACTGGGGAACTGCTGCACTGCCCCTCAGCTCTCGCATGCGTGCGTGCATGAATTGCCTTCTCACCTCCATGGCCTCAAGGGCCGCCAGGGCCACCACCTCCCACACACACTGCTGTACCCCCGAAGGCGCACTAGCCAGCCACACATGCTCCCTCCGTATGCCCTCCCCTGCTGGCCACCCATCCTGCACGCTCCCCACCACTGCTCGAGCCACCTGGCAGTCCCAGAAATGGTGCTGCCTGGGTTGCTGGCCCCAGTCCTCTGGTCCGCCGAAACCCCCACACACGCACACCTCTGGCGCAAACGCACAACACCGTTCCGGTGCTGGGCTGCGCACTTGCTTCCCCTTCAGTGGTGAGTTGATGTCCGCTGTGTGCTGGCTGGTATGCGCAGGCGGAGCTGGGCCCCAACCGCATCTACGATACGGGTACACTGGCACACACCCCATTCCCCACAGGTGCGCCATGCCTGTTGACACGCAAAAACGTTTCAGATCTCCCAAGAGATCTCCCCTGGACCTCACGGAGTGGCATCTGGTCTGATCTGGTGGTACTGTAAAAAACGTGGATCACCGCACGCACGAAACCTCTTAATACTGCCGTGTACGGTACGGTGCATGGCGTACATGCCTTCGTCTTACACTTCAGACAGTGAGGCTGCACAAGCTCACGGCTTCCTTCCTGCAGACGGTGTACTAAGGCAGATGGTTTACCTCCACTCCGCCGCTCCAGAGCCCGGGCATCGGTGACGCCTGAACAGGACTAGCGACACACGCCACCAACATTTGACATTTATGTTACATTCCAGGTAGTGTGGCCAGACGATCCTTTCTGGTCCCGGCCACACCTGTCAGGAATACGAGTGCTTTGTACTGCTTCCCTGGCGCAACAGCATTAGGGATACCACCAGCTGCCATCAGTTCGGCCATGACTGTTGCATGACGTTATACAGTAATGCACACAGTTCCACTCTCAGGCGTTGTGCGAGTTACCACGCAACCCTCCCAGACACAACGGCGCCTGTTACGTACACATCAGATCCATCCCACAGTGCTGGGCCAACCGACAATCAATGAGCACAAATTTCGTGTTCGTTCGTGCTCCCGCCGCGACGGGCTGCGGGTAGTAGCGATGTGAGCTCGTTCCATGACAGTACAGTGACAACCCACACTGCCGACCAGGAGTCAAGTACCACAGTGTGCTGCCCTCACAGCCCATTCCAGCACGAGAGCTCAGACGCCAGACCGCTTATGCCAAACGCCGTCCCATCAGTCACTATTTGACACGTTAAACAATATTCGGAACAAAGCGGTAACATCCGCACCCGCTCCGTAGCCGGCACGCAAGGCATGTTGCACTACCGTAGGCCAGGACCCAGTCCAGCGTTCAACGGATATGTCCTAGCGTTGCATCAGCACATACCATGCGTTCCTATGTGAGGCAAGTATGGCGTGTCAAATTGCACATGCAGTCCGCAACTGCAACGTTTTAAGCATCCAAAAGTCGTGTACGTGGAGTGAACAGGTGTCTTACAGGCTCCTGTAGTTCCGAAGGCCGTCAGTCAATGATGCAAAAGGCCACTTAACCATGAAGAAATGATGTTGTCGCCTCGCGCTACCCCACGAATTAAACGTCGGCAACGAGGCAGCGATGTAAGGGGAACCGGGTCAATCCTCATGCCCCCGTGCTCCGTGTGCTGCGCGCAGGACCGCCAGCGCTGACGGAAGAGCCTGGGGGAGAGGAGCAAGCCGCAGCACGGCACGTAAGAGCAGCCGTGTGACGTTGATGGCAGAAGCACAACCGCACCAACCGGCAAGGCAACGCGGATTTCAAGTGTATTGTAGATGGCATCAGGACAAGGCGTGCCGCTTAGCCCGACATGGATTGCACAAAGCCGACCTCGCGTGCGTGACACCACACGGCGCAGTCCAATTGGGCAGCAAATGACACGGCGCGCTACACATCTCGGCATCCCTAGCGTGCCGCATTGTGGCCCATGTCCCACATTACCGATACACAGTCCCTGCCCTCCTTGCCGGCATACCACCCTACCCTACCCTACCCTACCCGGTTCACCCCACCCCGCCCCAGCCGCACCCCACCTGCCGGCTTGGCGTCCGCCCCTAGTCCCAGCACCTTCTGCACGCCCTGCGCCGGCACCACCTTCTTCGGCCGCCCCGGCCTCCGCTTCCCCGCCCCGTCAGGCGGGCTCAGGAACGGCGCGGGGCCCTTGCCCTGCACCATACCCCCGGACGCGCCCTCCCCGTCCGCCGGCGACGACTTGCGCGGCCGCCCCGGACCCCGCTTCGCCGGCCGCTCCCCGTCCACCGGCCCCCGTCCCGACGGCCCCGGCCCCGCCCTACTGGCAGTGGTAGCCCCCGCGTCCGCCCCCGCCATCAGCGAGCCCTCCTGCCGGGCGCGCTTGCCCCCCGCCGCCGCCCCGCCCTGCGACACAGCCTGGTGGTTGCCGTTGCCGTTGTCAGCGGGCTCGCCGGCCGCCACCCTACTGCCTGCACCCCTGCCCACCTGTACGGAGGCCGCGGCCTCCTCCCCGCCCTGGCCCCCCGCATCCGCACGTAACGGCCCCGCCTCCGCAGCTGCTGCAGCTGGGGTAGCCTCCTTCCGTGGCCGGCCCCGCGGGCGCTTGGGCGGAGCAGCAGCCGCTGAGGGGCCTGCGTCCTGCTGTGCGGAGGCAGCAGCCGCCTTTGGCGGCCGCCCCGGTCCCCGCTTGGGCGCGGCGGAGGGGCCAGCCTCCCCTGCAGCCGCCTTTGGGGGCCGCCCCCGCGGGCGCTTGGCAGGCGGCTCAGCAGCTGCACCACCATCCTCCTGTGCCTCCTCCTTGCCAGCAGCAGCAGCAGCAGCAGCCGTTGCTGCCTTTGGCGGCCGCCCCCGCCCGCGCTTGCGGGTGGCCTCCCGCTCAGGCGCTGCTGGTGCTGCTGGAGCGGCAGCGGGAGGAGGTGGGGTTGGCTTCCTGGATGGCCGCTCCGGGCGCCGCACGGGCACCGCGGGTGCCGGCGCGGCCGCCGCCCCTGCCTGCCCACCCTCCTCCACCTTAGTCTCCGTTGCCGCTGCGGGCGTTGGCGCCCTCGGCGGTCGCCCTGAGCCCCGCTTCGGAGAGCTCACCGCAGCAGCGGACGCCGCTGCTGGTGCCGCTGCTGATGGACGCGATGCTGGCTTCTTCGGCGGCCGCCCCGGTCCCCGCTTGGCCGTCACAGCCGCCGGCGCCGCCGCCTTTGCCTTCGGCGGCCGCCCCGGCCGACGCTTGGCACCGCCCGCCGCCCCCGCCCCAGCCGCTGCTGCCGTCTTTGGCGGTCGGCCAGAAGCCCGTTTCGCAGGAGCAGCAGCCTCCCGCTCCTCCTCCTCGTCCTGCTCCTCCTCCTTTACTGTCCCAACCGCTGGCTGCTTCTTAGGTGGCCGTCCGCGGCCACGCATGGCGGGCGCGGGCGCGGCAGCCGCTGCCTTCTTCGGTGGTCGCCCCCGCCCCCGCCTTGCTGGCGCGGCCTCCTGCGCGTCCTCCTCCTCCTTCTCCTCCACCGCCTCCGCGTCCTTCCCGTGCCTCCCCCGGCCCCGCTTCGCTGCCAGCTGCTCCACAACCGCGGCCACCACTGCAGAACTGGCCCTGCGCGGCCTGCCCGGACCACGCTTCTGCACGCCTCCCCTCACCGCCGCCACCCCTGCGCTCTTGGGCGGCCGCCCGCGCCCACGCGTCACCGCCGCCGCGCCCGCCTGTTCCTCGCCCTCCTGCACCCCGGCCTGCTTACGGGGCCTCCCTGGCGCCCGCTTAGCCCCTGCTGCCGCCGCCCCCTTCTGCTCCTTCACTCCCGTCTTGGGCTGAACTGCCTCCTTCTTCGGCCTTCCTGGGCCCCGCTTCGGCGCTGCCGTCGCCACCGCAGGTGCGGCCTCCGTACGCGGGCGCCCAGGCCCGCGCTTGGGTGGAGCTGCCCCCTGCCCCTCCGCACCCTGCTGCTGCTTCGGCGGCCTTTCACGCCGCCTCGCGCCCGCCGCCGCCGGCGTCACCGCCGCCTTCTTCGGCGGCCTCCCCCGTCCACGCTTCTGCACAGGCTCCTCCTCCTCCTCCTCCCCACTGCTGCTCTCCTCCTCCTCCTCCTCCTCCCCTTCCTCACTGCTCTCGTCCTCCTCTTCCTCCTCCTCCTCCGTATCCTCCGTATCCGGCAGTGGCTTCTTACGCGGCCTGCCGGGCCCCCGCTTCCCCGCAGATGCCCGACTGGGGCCCTTTGCCTTAGCCCCTGCCTTTAACGCCCTCCCTTTACGCGCCGGGCCAGCCCTAGCCAGCGCCTCCAGCTCCGCGTCCTTGGCATCCAGCACAGCGTCGTACTCCTCCAGCTGAGCCGCCTTGAGGCTCAGCTTCCGCTTCCGCTTGGGCAGCTTCTTCCCCCTGGTAACCGTCCTCCCAACCGCCACGCCCAACGGCTTCCGTACGGAGCGCCGTACGCTGGGCGACCTGCGCGAGGGGCCGGTGCCGCCCTCGTCCTCCGAGTCACTTCCATCAGACGGTACGGATGATGAGTCATCCTCCGCCTCGTCGGAGGTTTCGGATTCGGGGGGAGCGGCTGAGGAGCGCCGGGGGGCGGTGCGGCCGGTGCCGGCGCGAGAGGCAGTGCCCGCTTTACTGGCTTTCTTGCGGGGCCTGCCGGGTCCACGGCGGACTGCGGACGAGGGCCCGGCTGACGCTGATCCCATCAGTCGGTATGCATCCGCCCGCCGCATAGCCTTGGTTGTGCGGGTCTTGCCGCGACTTGCTGCTGCTATGGCCTTGGCTGATGAGGACTTGAGGTCTTTGTCCATCAGCTGGTACGCAGCGGCCCTCCTCATGGCCATTGTAGCAGCGGCCTTTTCGGGGGGCCGGGCTCAGGGGCGCTTAGGATGCACGCCGGCAGCCTTGGCGAGACTGGCGGACCTGCGGGGATCATAGCCACAGCGAAGGATCACTGGCAGGCGATTCAGGAGGACCGTTGCTGTACGAGGCCAACCTGCTCGTACTTGCTAATGCGCTTTGTGCAACGCACGTGATCAGCGCGCACAATATAGTGGAAGAAGGAGTGTACGCGGGCATGTGGAGCGACAGTAGGTCACATGCGTACGGAGTGTTAGTCAGACACACCTGCCAGCGTACGTGGAACGATAACGCCCTTTCCTTGTGCGCTCTGTAGAGGGAGGTGACAGGGAGTTGGCCATATGACGTAAGATTGGATCTTCCTTCTGGTTCTCATGGTCGCCATGAGAACGCCATAAAGGCACGTGTCCTCACGGAACAATAGCGTATCGGCTGCGCATTGCGTTCAAATATACCACTATGAAACTGAATATGGATGAACTGGATACGGACCCACATCAGGTGGCAGTTAACCGGACCACACAGGTGCGTGTGCAAGCCCCACCGTAGCGTCAACTCAGCTTCATGCATCCATACATTACGGGCGGTGTGCATGTGTTGTTCCATGCTAATGGAAAGCAGATTGCCGTAGTTGCCTAAGGAGCCTTTGACAGGAAGTGCAACAGGCACGCAGCGGCTGCAGTTGACACGACGTACCACGCCACGCAGGATCTCCAATGCGATCTGAAAAGTACTGACTTGCTCACAGCTACGATCAGAGCGAGAGGAAGGACAGTGGGCGGCCCATTTGTGCTGAGCTAAACGTGCAACGTGCAGGCATCAGTGCCTCCCGCAGTATGACCGCGTCTACGCAAGCTGTCCATATTACTTGTAGACTTTCCTAGTCAAGAGATGTGATTGGTTCCCACAAGGACGGTAAACATCGGTTTTCTGGCCTTGTAGCTTCAGTGAAAAGCGTACGCGACAGGACTGGGCGACTGGCCCCAGCTTTCCTGGGTTACTTGAGCAAGCCTTCTTGGATGCTATGCAAATCAGACTATTAAAACATATTTTTCACAATTTTCCTCCGTGGTCCTCTTGCGGCCGGGCCTCTGAACAACAGAAAAAAGCCAGATAACTCCAGCCTCTCGGGGCCTAGCGTCACATCATTTAGGCCCCCACCTTGGATAACGGCTGATAAATTATCCTTGAGCTCAGTTTTGAAGTGCTCTGCGAACAGGGTATGCGGTCGGCGCGTCAGGGCTCCAAGGCGCGAGGACTTGGTCAAACGTGTTGAACGTAACTTGGGCAAAACGGACTGATCCCTAAACACCAAATTCAAGCATCTCTTCTAAGCTTACATTGAGCAAACTGGTGTTGGCCTCGCGCGGTGCAGCGGTGACCAGTGGCAAATGGGTGTGGCGAAATCCAATTGTAACGAGCACCACTGCTGGAGAGTCAGGTCCATCACCCCGCAATTATTTAAAAGCAGCTTGATGGCATGGCGAAGTGGATGTAAGCGAGGAAGGCGCGTCAGGTGCAAAAATGCCTTGGTACGGGGGTGCAACTGTCCGAACCGTCGTGTAGTGAGTGCTGCATGCTGCGCGCCGGGTGACTGACTGCATGCTTGAACATTCTATGCTCTAGGCCCGATATCCTTGACATCACCTTCCTACTTGGCAAAGCTGCCCGTGGGCTTCGTTCTTTCCTGACAAGCGTGCATTTGACATAATAGTAGAGAAAGATTGTAGTATGGATGGAACATAGTGATAAATGTTGTGCGTGGAGACTATGCCCATACCTAGAAGGCAGGGCTGCTTGAGTCGGTGCCCTGCACTGCTGCCAGCATCACAAGCTCTTGTGCGAGCCCGTAAATAAAAGGTACACTGCGAAATATTGCAGCTTCAGCTGCGGAGCCGCGGCCCAGCACGCTCCACTACTTCACGCTCTGGCATGGAGACCAACTTTGCGCAGCACTGCTGCGCCTTCACACGGGAACGCACACTGACTGGCAGCATCTGATAAAGGCACAGGCTTAGCTCCGGACATGCAACGTCTCGACTTGCTCGCGCAACCCTACACATGGCATGCATGCGCGCCTGTGCTCTGCTACGCTCGACTGGAGCGTATACCCATTGCAGCCGAGCTGTGCATGGATTTCTAATCTTATCCAGTCCCGGCCGTGGCGTCCATCCGTTGCAGGCTCCTCGCCATCGTATGTTCGCTCCTCCGGTCAGCGCACTGGCCTCGGGCATGGGACCCCCGCCAGTGTCTCGGGGCACTGTGGCCCTGACCCCCCTGGACGGCATGCGGCCAATGCCGTCCGAGGGCTCCTTTTCAGGCGGCTCCTTCACAGGCATGCCCGGGGCTAGGGGCCGGACCGCCTCCGCCAACCAGCGGCCATCCCCGCTGGCCACCACCGGCCGAGCCACCACCGCAGCCCTCAACGCAACCATGCAGACCAACGTGGGTTCGGGTTGACGCTCGCATGTCATTTTACGCACACGCTGCGCCACCGTACAGCATAGCCATGCAGAACATTGCGGGTTTGAGTCGTTGCCAGCGTTGCTGGCAAGATACAACAGACACCCCTCGACTGCTCGCACCGCGACCGTCTACACCCCACAGCACCCCCACGCCTCACATACTCCAGCCCAGCGTTGCTGAGCGGAACACTACTAAATTCCCCCCCGCAGCTCAACGACGCGGACAACATCAAGGTGGCGGTGCGCGTGCGGCCACTGTTCCCGCACGAGACGGACAAGGGAGGGACCACCGTTGTGCAGGTCAACAGCAACACAACCATCAAGGCGCGTGGGGAGGCTAGTTTGCAGGGCATCAATAGGCCTGCCGGGGCGGGGGCTATGCGCGTGCAGGGGGTACCTTCGGGAGGATGTTTTGGGGGTTGGGGAGGTCGGGGGTGGGGGCGGGAGGAGAGGGTCGGAAGCTTGCCGGGCGCGGGACCGGCGCGCGTGCAAGGGGCGCGTGGTAAGGAGTTGAGAGGAGCACCACCATGATGCAAGTCACCAGCGAAAGGCCCATCAAGGTGCGTTGGGAGAGGCTGGCTCGGTCGTGTGGCTGGGGCTGGGACGCAGGGCTGTGCGTAGCAGGGTTCGATGAGGGGAGGCACAACGCATGTAGAGCGCTGTAGCACAGGCGGCCCTTCCAGCAGCATGACCGCTCGCTGCTCGACGCGAGTGATGGAGCAGCAGGGCCGGCGGGCGGACTGGCGGCTCGCATGCTGCTGGTCGCCCGGCGCCGCCACAGCGGCGGCCGTGGAAGGGAACGGATGAATGGGGCTCAGAAGCGGTGGAGCGGTCACGAGCACAGTGGCCCGCCAGCAATGATGGGCCTTGCTGGGCCCCCAGCGGTTGCTCGGTTTTGGGATGCTTGTCCTCACAGCAGCTGGCGCCGGGTCGGTGGGGGCCGTGATCAGCTGGCGATGGCGAGGGCCTGTCCGGCTCGGCGCTGGGGCTGGTCTTGGGTCTGTTACGTGTGGGAGACGCCAGCAGCTGCGTTTGGGGACTTCGTCGGAAGATTCCTCCTGAAGCTGGCATTGGGTCTCTGCGGGCTACCAACGGCCATAAGGGCCAGGGCTGCGGCTCTCATCTAGGGGCCGACAGGCGTGCCGTTGGTTGACGGCGCTTAGCACGCCTGTGGCGCGGCCCCAAGCCTGGGGAGGGCGGAAGGTTGGGCAACCTTGTGTGATAAGCGAACAGCAGCCAATGCCCTCGTGGCGAAGTCCGCACACCAGGGCCAGGCCTAGGGCTAGCCTACCAGGGCTGCTCTGCGGCAAACAATGCTACCACTGCACCAGCCTCCGGATGGGCTGCTGCAGCTGCATGTGTCTCTAGCAGCAACACGCCCTAGCAGCAACACGCCCATGGCCGGGACGTTATCCTTCCCGCCACAGCTTCCTGCATGCACGCGGCGTCACCATTTCAACCATAACGCGTTCCTCCCTGGGCCCTGGATTACCCCCCGCGCAGGTCGTGGTTCCCGGCCCCGCCGGCGCTAGCATGCAGCGCGACTTTGCCCTCAACGGCTGCCGTCGCGCCATTACCCCAACTCCTCCTCTCCTCCCTGCGGCCTGGCTAAACTCTTATCTGTCTTGCTTCCACCAATCCCTGCCGCCCCGCAGGTTGTGGTCCCCGGTCCCGCGGGCACCAGCATGCAGCGCGACTTCGCCTTCCACGCCTGCCTGGGCCCCGAGGTGGGGCAGGCGGACGTGATGCAGCTGTGCGGCGTGCCGCAGCTGCTGGACGCGGCGCTCGGGGGGTACAACGTCACCATCTTCGCATACGGACAGACAGGTGGGGGAGCTATTTAAAGGTTGGATGGCTGATACGTGCAGCGTGTGGTTAGGCATCCGGGGGCGTGCCGTGGCTGGGTGGGAGGGCGAATCGCAAGATGCGGGGGCTCGTTAGAAGAGTTGGCAGGCGGGGATGGGACGGCACGGCTGGATGCTGCATGGTGTGGCGCATGGTACCATCAATTTTGCGTACGGAAAGACAGTTAGTACGAGTGTGGTACGCTGGGATAAGCAGCCGCATGGGGCGGGCCGTTCCGCGACTGCTCGCCGCACCTGCTGCACGCTGCAATGGGGTTAGGGGTGGGGTGAGAGCGGGCAGCGTCGTCATAATTGCGCGAGGACAGGCGCCGTGGACAGGCGCGTTCTGGTGGGACTGGGGCGGGGATGACCTGGGATCACAGACGTAAGCCCTGGTAAGCCCACTGCCTCATGAGGTAGGGGTCACTGCTGTCAATGGGAAGTGGGTGCACAATCCTATATGCGTCCGCTTTCCCTCGTGCCGGCCAGGCTCTGGCAAACCGCAACATACGTTCCTGCTGCAACATACGTTAACATTAACCCTGCTAAACACAAAGCCGTGACGTGGTAGTGCGGAACTTGGTCTTGACGTGGGGGTGGACATGTCCGGCTTCGGCTCCAGCGGCAGGGCAAGCAAAGCTCGTGCGACTGCGCCCCGTAGCTCACCTGATGAATACTCACCTTGGGAGTCCCATTGATAGAAGCGAATGGCTGACGTTAACATTATGCACGTGATTTCTTTGCCTTGGGCAGTATTCCAAATAGGTTGGTCCGCCCATTAAACAGGCTCGGGCAAGACGTACACCATGTCGGGGCGGGAGGAGGTGATTGCCGGTGACGGCTACACGGGCGCCGACACGCACGACGGCATCATCTCGCGCGCCGTGCAGCACCTGTTCGCGGCAATGGCCAAGAAGACGGACACCAAGTACGCGCTCAGCGCCTCGTACCTGGAGATATACAACGAGGGCATCTATGACCTGCTCAACCTCAAGGTGGGGCTACAGGGGAATATGCCAGGGTCATGGAAGAGGGGTTGTGGGGGGCGGGGAGAGAGGGGGAGTTGTGCATCTGCTCAAAGACGTGCGAGAACCTTGTGTGGTCTCTATGGCTACAGCACTGGCCCGGGAGGCGGCCAACAGGGCCGGAACGAGCGCAGGGCAAGGCGTTGCATGGGGTTCGTGCTGGTTTGCAGTATGGAGTCGAGGTACCATTGTGAGCTCCCACTTGTCCTGCATCGGGGTGCTGAGGTGTTGTCCTGGCCTCTAGTTCGCAACATCAGCTGATATGTTATCCTATCTTCGCTGAGATGTTCCTCCTCCGCACAAACCCCAAACGCCCAACAGGCCAAGAACCTGCCCGTCAAATGGGATGCCACGCTGGGCTTCTTCGTTCCGGGGCTCAAGCAGGTCACGTGCAGCAAGGTGGACACCATGGCGGAGGTGCGTGTGGGTGCTGGTGGGTTGGGGAGCGAGCCGCTGGCTGCTCTTGGCCGTTCGTTCCATGGCCAACGCTAGGTGCACACGTGTTCAGCAAGGTGGACACCAGTGCCGAGGTGGGTTCGGGTGGGGGTGTGGGCATGGTGGGTGTGGGTGCGGATGGGTTGGGGGCCCAGCCGGTTGCTGGTTGGTTCTGGCCTTGAGATGAATGACCAACAAAGCATGGTGGTGCGCGCATGAGGCTCAAGCAGGTAACGCGCAGCAAGACCCATGAAACCAGTCTGTTAATAGATGACAACATTTTGGGGGTGCTGATAAAGAGATAGGGGTTGCGAGGGATTTGACAAGGGCGGCCGGGGACGCTGGCCGCGGTGCCGGTACCACCACTACTAAATGTGCAGGTGCGAGGACGCGTGGACACGATGCCCGGGCCGGGGCTTGCCGCGCACTTCACCCCTTTAACCGTCCTGACGTGTGCATGCGTGGGCTTGCGGCACAAGGCACCACAGATGTCAGACCGCGTTGCTTCCGCTCACGGTCCCCACGCCCCTTTCCTGTGTTCCCCGCACCCTAATCCCACCCGGCATGCGTCATCGCCACATGGGCAACAGCCAGCACAACGCCCACCCCATCTAACAGCATGGATGACACACTGGCCCCCTCGTTCCCTTTCCCCTTCGCATCTATCCGAAGGTCATCCGCACGGGCATGAACCCCAACTTGAACCTGCTTCTCCTTGAAACTATTCTCGTTAACCCTGTAGGTCATCCGCACGGGCATGCGGCACCGGCACGTGGGCAGCCACGAGCTAAACATCGAGTCCTCCCGCTCGCATTCCATCATGACCATATTCGTGCAATCCACGCCGTCCGACCCCGGAGCCGCGGACTTCGGCACGCCGCGCATCGGCAAGATATCGTTCGTGGACCTGGCGGGCAGCGAAAGGTGAGGCTCGCTGGGATCACAGCGCAGGGTATGGATATATGGTCTGCGGGGACGCGAGTCCTTATGTGGCCTGGCAGCCAGGGATAGCGGGAGTTGGTTTGGTGGCAATGCCGACCCGCGCGGACGCTGACTTTGGCACGCTGCGCATCGATAACATATCACTCGTACACCTGGCGGGCAGCGGAACTGAGTTGGTTGGGGTGGTTCAGGTGGGGATTTGAAGATGTTGGGGTGCATGCAGGAGTGCCTTCTGGACCGGGCGGGCAGCACGAGGTTATAAGGCATTGGGTGGGGGCTTGCGTAGAAGATATGCAGCATGTCTACAGGGGTAGGGGAAGAGTGCTGAGAATGTGGTGGGTTGACATATTTGTAGACCTGGCGGGACAGGCGCAGGTGGGTTACAGCAGGGTTGCCTCCGGGCTGACGACTAGAGTGGGGCCATGGCAACGGGCTTGGGAGTAGGGTGTGGGTGAGGCTGGGGGCCCGGTGTGCGGCGAGTTCAGCGTGGGACATGGCTCAATGACGTCAGTAGCTGACGGAACAGCTACAATGAGGGTGCGAGGGTGTAACGCGCTTCTTTCCTGGCCGCCTGCAGGCTTGAAGGCCTCCAAATGATGAACCGAAAACTAACGAATAAACATGTTATAATCGGTTCATTTTCGGCATGCACCATCAGGCTGAAAGACTCCAAGTCCGAGGGTGCCATGCTCAAGGAGACCACCAACATCAACAAGTCGCTGTTCGTGCTGGGCAAGGTGATCAGCGCGCTGGCGGAGCGGGAGAGCTCCGGAACCACCGCGCACATACCCTACAGGTGCGGAGGGGTGGAGGCTGGTGGCATGATGGGCTGGTCGAGTCAGGACGGGCCCAATGCGGCGGGGTGGAACGGAGCCGGGTGCCAAATTGCACTCCCTGTGTTCTTTCAACTCGAACTCCCTCTATGCGATTATACGTGGTATAAACATATAATTTTCTCTTTTTACGCATCCCTACAGGGACTCCAAGCTGACCAAGCTGCTGATGGACTCCCTTGGCGGCAACGCGCTGGCGCTCATGATCGCCTGCTGCTCGCCCGCCAGCACGGCGGTGGAGGAGACGCTGTCCACGCTGTCGTACGCCACGCGAGCCAAGAACATCCAGAACAGGCCCACCGTGCAGTACGACCCTAAGGTGGGCGGGGGAGGCAGATGCCCCTCCCATGCTGTGTTCTCTGTACGGTACTCTGCGGAGGCGTTCGTCCTTGGGGTAGGATGGGCGGGTGTGGTACCTTGTACGGGCAAACTCAGCCCCTCTTGCCCACACCTCGACTCCCGCCCCTTCCACCCCGCCTCCAATCATGCCTCACTCGCAGGAGGCCCAGATCGCCAACCTACGCCGCGAGATCGACCTCCTGCGCCAAGAAAACACCTACCTCCGAGAGCAGCTACGCACAGGGGGCGGCCCCCGCGGCGGCAGCGCCGGCACACACAGCGGCTCCTTTGGCGGCCTCCTGACCGACTCGTTCCACGCGTCGTACGACACAACCGACCCCGGCACCCCGACCACCAACCCACACTCCAACCCCTCCCTAATACACACCAACAGCCACCTCGCTGCCGTGCTCTCCGCGGCCCCGCACCTTCCCCCCGCGCGACTAGGCTCCCCGCGGTTAGCGACCGCGGCAGGGGGCGACCTCCGAGCGTCCTTGAACGCAGGGGGAGGGGCAGGAGGGTCGGGGGGTGGAGGGCATCATTTGGAGCCGCTGCGGATGTCGTTGGAGTCGGCGGGGTTGGGGGCGGGGTCGCCGGGGTTACTGGGGAACCTGCGGAAAAGCGGGCAGGCGAGTGCGAGCGCGGCGGCCAGCCCGGATGTGGCGGGTGACCGGGGGCCGGACGACCTCATGAAACGGCTCATGGAGACGCAGGTGGGTGGCGGGTGCGATGCGGGAATTGGATGTTAGAATCCAGGACAAGCAGGCAAGCAGGAATCTGCAATTTCCCGGAGGAAGAAGACGCAGGCGGCAGCAGGCGGGTTCGTTTGCAGTAATGCGGTTGCCGGACAGCGGTATGTGCGTTTGAGGGTTACGAGTGTGATTGCAGAGGGGTACAGTAATGAGAACGGAACTCGGTGGAGGGTTGTCGGATGGTAGGGAGGGGAAGGGACGACCTCGTGAAGCGGCTCATGGAGACGCAGGTGGGTTGGGGCATAGGTGGATAGGGGATAAGGCGCAGTGTGGACGTAAGGTCAGGGGCAGTTTAGGGGCAGGTCAGGGGCAGTGTTCGTGCGTAGCGTTGCTGTTGCGGGGATGGCGATCCGTACGATGACGAGCTGTACGGCATGTGTCTTAGCAATCCTGCCTTGTTGCCCCCTACCACCTTCCTGCAGACCCTGCTCACGCGGTTCAGCGAGGAGAATGGGCGTCTGGCCAAGGAGAACGACCGGCTGCGGGCGGGCAGGCAGATGCTGTCGCAGGAGCACGGGGAGGTGAGGGCGAAGGGGGTGGGCAGGGCGTTGGGAACACCCCTGTCCATCGTAGAAGTAGGTATGCGGCCATACGGCCGGCTGTGGGCGGGCAGACAGATGCTGTCGCAGGAGCACGGTTAGGTGAGGGGGCGGGGAGGGCAGAACGTATGTAAGCCTCGGAAAGTATGAAAAATGTGGCAAAGTGTTGCAATTGGGATCTTGTGCGCCGGGCATGCGGGCGGATGCGCATGAGTACGGTACGGTACGGTACTGCCGTACTACCGGATTTCCCTTGCTTCCCTTCACCCCCGGCTTCGGGTGCCGGACGAGATTGGAATGCTGCGCTCTAAGCTTCCGTAGGCCCCGTGAATTCAGTGCAGAATCTTTAGTTTTAATCCTTGTTAAGTCTTACCTGTATTTTCAATGCAGCACATATGTCTAGACCCTATCATCTCTGATGTTTCCTTTGCTTCCCGCCTGTAGGTGCTGGACGAGATCGAGACGCTGCGCTCTAAGCTGGTCCAGCTGGAGAGCGCCGTGCTGTCCGGCACACAGACACCCAACGCAGCCAAGGCCGCGCTGCACTCCGCCCTCGGCACACGCTCAGACAGCCCCCTAGGCCGAGGCCTCTCCACCTCCTCCTCCTCCATCTCAGGCCACCTCCGCAACTCAAGCTTCACCAGCGGCGGCGGCGCCCCTGGTCTGGGCCTCGCCTCCCCTCTCAGCTCCTTCGGCCCCATGTCCACCTCCCACTCCGTCGTGTCCACGCCCAAGCACCCAACGCAGCTTAACCCACACCCGCTAACCCACGCGCCGCAGCAGTGGCCGCCGCTGATGGCGCACACACCGCTGCCCGGCATGCCGCACCCGCCCCTACCCACGCCGCCGGGATCCTCCGGGCCGCCCCGTACGGCACAGTACGGCGGCGCGGAGATGCCGTACGGTGCCGCACCCGGGTCAGCGATGGGGATGGGAGGGGGCATGGTGATGATGGGTCCGCCGGGAAGCGGGGGAGGAGGCATGATGATGGGTCCGCCGGGAAGCGGGGGAGGGGGAGGTGGTTACGGAGCCACGCAGCCACAACCGCCCCCCATCGGAGGGGCAGGCGGGGCGTACATGAATCCCCATGCAGTGGGTGTAGGCGGGGGAGGGCATGGAGGCGTGGCGAACGTCATGGCAGTTGGCGGCGGTGCAGCGGCGGGGGCGCGGACACGGACCAAGTACGGCAACGGCGGCGCGCCGGGGTCGAGTGGCGGCGGCGGCGGGGGAGACGATAGCATCATCGTTGCGGACAAGTGAGCTGGGGCGGAGCGCGCTCGGGTGCTAGGTTGGCAAGGTGGTTGGGGGCGCTGTGTTGCTCTGCGTTTGGCAAGGGCCGGAAGGGATGGGGAATCGTGCATGGTGGTGCTCAGTTTGCAGAGCTGGTACATGTGCCGGAAGAGAGCGTGGGACTACTTTCACCCCCACCGTGTTGCGGAACAGTGGGTTGCCTCGGGGCGTGCTAGGGCTGGGTTGGGAGGGAGAATGGAAAGCGTGGGGCCGCCTGCAGTTGCCCCTCCTGCAGCAGGGGAGGTCCGGCGCTGCTGCAGGCAACGGCCGCACTACCATATTGCCCAAGCCTTTACGCCTGAACAGTTTTCGATGTCACCCCGCCCACCTCACCTCCCGTTTGCGGCACGTGTGGCTCTGCGCCGCCCTAGCGCTGCTCTGTGTGCGCCTGCTCACGTTTAAACCCACGCTCCTGTTAACCCACGCAGGGGCAAGCTCGCCCTGCTGCTGGGTGACGGCCCGGTGGAGCCCGCAGTGCCGCTGCGCCCCGTGCCCATCAAGCCCTCTCAACCCACATACGCCAACCCAGCCAAGGCGCACCATGAGCAGCTCATACAGAAGCAGCTAAACAGGGGCTCCGGTGGCGGCGGCGGTGGATCCAACCCTTCCTCGCCACAGGGGGGCCCGCCTGGAGCGCCGCCGTTCGCGGCCTAATGGCTGGGTTGTGGTCGCGCCGTTGGGCTGAGTTTGCTGCCTTGGAGCTTTGGGGATTATTTGCTTGCTTGGTTTGGTGACGTGGGGGGTTGTAGTCCTGTTTGCAAGGGTCCCGCGTGTTCTGCCGCGCAAGGCAGGCCGGGGCTTCTGTTGGTTCTGTTCCGTGTCCGTGGCTGAGGGTGTGTGATGGTGGGATGGTGCCTGGACAGGTGGTCATGAAGACATGACATCTACACTTGATGCTAGGGGAGGGAGGAGGTTGGGCAGCAGCAGGCGCCAAGCGTTAGCTGTGGATGGTGCATGGAGCCGGCAGATCCCTGCGCGGCATCGCTGGGGGGCTGGGACTGGTTACGCATCAAGCATGGAACTTTGAACACGGCTAAACACAATAGCCTTGAAGTGGTGGAGCGGAACTGGGCCAGGCATGCAACTTTTGTTGTGCACGAGGCTGGAGGCGGGAAGGGCGGAAGTCGAGGAAGTCTTGGCTGCATACGCTCGTTGCAGACCGACTTGGGGAACTGCGACTGGTTACGCATCAGGCACGTAAGACAGAGGGCTTGAGGCATGAGGCTTGAGGCTGGGAGGGGCCAAGGGCCAACCCGCTCCCTGCGGGCCGGCTATGCATTGCCTAGCAGTGGCAAGGCAACGTTGTGGTGATGGACACGTGTGGGTTGCGTACGGCCGCGTTTATTGTGGCTGACACGTCTTGGGTGCAAACGCAGCCGACGTTGAAAGACTGGGAGGGTGGCGGGCGGGAGGCGGCATGGGCAGGACGGACGGCGTGGGCCTGGCCTGTATTAGGGTCGTGAACGAAGCTGCGTGAAGCTTTGTGTGCGGTACTTGGGCGTGGCGTGCCGTGTTGGCCTGCTGCTGCAATGCACTGACGCTGGACTGTGTTTGTGTATGCAAGCAAGGGTGCATGGACCTACCGAGCATGTTGACAATGCAGTGTAACTTGTTGGAAGCGTGGAGACGACGTGGGCTCGTGCACTGCCATGGGTCATTGTATCTCCCCATGCTGGGTTGTCACAGCGCATGCGGTGACGAAATAGGACAATGCACTGCGTGGCACTGACTGGCATGATGTGCTGAAGGCTGGGCATGACCTACCAGAACTACCCTCGCTAACGCTGACGCATGAGGGGTGCGCCAGGGGGGGCTGCCCGTGGGGGCTGCCCTACCCTGGAAGAGACCATTATTAGTGGCAGCTGGCGTGGCCTAACCTACTGCGAGAAATCCTTATGCGTGAAGGTCAGAGGCCTTTCGTCGTGTTTTTGTTTGTTACAGGTGACTTGGTGTTGCTCGTGACTTGGGGCTGCTGTTCCTGCCATGTCGGTCGGCGTGGTCGGCGTGGCTGAACGTGCGTGGTGCGTGGTAGGTGTGGATCGATGGGCGGGACAGGTAGGAACCAGCTTGGCTGGCTGGTGCCGTGATTGCAGGGCACGGAAGGCAAGTAGGCTTCACCTGTGAATTATTCCATAGGTGTGCATGCAGTTGCAATGGTGCATCCAGGTGAACCCATCGTCATGCTGCCACGCACCGGTGCCATGATCCTGCACGGCGTTTACCCGTCAGTACGTAGTATCGATTCAGCTCTCATGTCAGCAGCTTCAGGCAGCTCCTTGCTTGCTGGTCCCCTGCAAACATGATAAATGACGCATTGCTACACCGGCATATATTGCATGGTTGCTCAACGCGGACCAGGCTTTGGCGGGGCCGTGAACAACGTTGGGTTTCCCGGCGCCAGGGGACTCCGTCCCTGGGCTGCGGCATTGAAATGCACCTGGGTGGGACAAGGCCGATGCTGTCAACCAAGCAACTTCTAACTCATGTGATCTGTTATGCACTGTAATATGGCAGCGCTGAGAAACTGACCTTCATTTTTGCTTCTCGAACACGAGTTAAATCCGACAAGCGCGACACATCTCTGACCAGCCAATTGCAGACTGCTAAATTCTATGTCCACAAAGAATTAACGAGTGAATCCATGTCACACTTGTGAGCGAGGCTAACCACCCGCCTGCCTTTATTTGTCGAACGTAAGTTCCTGATGTGAGGTAACCAAAGGAAATGCATAAAAGCAGTGCGCCAGCAGATCAACGACAAGTTGTAAGTATTAGACACCTCGGCACAATGAGGGATCTCTCAGTTATCTTCTTATGCTCAGCTCTAGCGGCAGGTGCGTTGCTGCCGTTGAGCGATCGATGCAGCAACACTGCCCAGCTACGGCGGATCTCTTAGGGCGTGTTTACATGGGCGAACCGGGTGGACCCTGGTTGGCCGGCAGTTGGCCGAACCGCGTTTACATGTGCTTTTGTGCACTGGTCGAGGTTCGGGGGCCTGCTGGTGCCCACATACGGGCTCCCATGAACCTGTCAATACTACAGGATTTTTCTTCGGGCAAATAACTATGTCGTATTCAGCTACATAGCAGCGCACTCCATTCTGCCTGTCCTGGCGCGCGCACTCTCCGCAATTTGAAATCGCGATCTTGCAGAGCGGAAGAGAAGGTCGCAAAGAACTACCCTGACGAGCATCTTCACTACCAGAGGGAGATACAATTGCTCGAACCAACCTGGTTGAACCTGGTTCAGCTCGAACCGACCCCCAAGGGCCCGGTTCGGGTCGGACCTGGTTCGGGCTGGTTCGGTGGCGGTTGGGGCCGAACCAGGTCGAACCAGGTCACATGTAAACACACCCTTACACCATCAAGCTCGCCACCATCTTATGCACTGCCATCTGCGCCTTCCCACAGCAAATGTGAGTCTGCTGGCACGTCTATGGGCGTGGTCCGCACGCATAGGCTCAAGTCTCTGGTCGGCTTTGCGTGGACCGGCAGTAAAGTTATGCAAACATAACCGACCAGCGGCCTTCCCGCTGAAACGACATGGCATTAGAACTGGACCGCAGCGGTGTAGGTGTTGCAGTCCGAGTTATGTGCGCGACTTTCAGCTGCGTTTCCAACAAAACCTGCGTCTTGTACAGTGTTATTGGTAATTTCAAGTGCTCTCATGCGACATGGGTGACGCTCGGCGCGTTCAGCTGGACATGTACTCTTCGTACGGTTGGTGCCGGCTGTCGGGCACGTCCCGCCCATGGTTTCCCCTACACCCTGACGGCCCAGCACGCAGGATGCAGCCTGGCTCTTCCTCCGTCTGAGCGGCTGCCCTGATACTTTTGTAACACACACCCACATCCACACGACCTGGCATGACCGTCTGTCCGTTGCAACAGACAAGTCCTACCTGCTGATGCTGTGTCAGGCCCCCCGCACGTCGGTCCAACCAGGTCCCCTGGTCCTGACACCACTCCCATTCCGGCCTACACCACATGCTTATGGAGCGAGCCCCAGCTTGTCTACCAGTAAGTGACGGGCCAAGTGGTTGGGCTGGCTACTGGTGGCTGCCTTGCCACACATTATCTGCGGGAGCAGCTGCTGGCAGCCTGCACTGCTGGGTGTGTAGTAGGATAGATGCCGTTGCCCAGCCGGCTCGGAGCGTAGCACCAGCACGCTCAGAAAACTGCGTAAAATAACCACAAGGTTAAGGCACTGTGGAAACCTCACATGTGCCCATGGTCCAACAAACACATGATCCTCCTGACCTGTGACCGCACCGCCTCGCTAGCACTCATACGTGCCAGCCACGGCTCCGCATCCGCGCGTGGCCTGCGTACCGGTACCTTCCTTGCGTGGTGTCTGCCCGCTAGCTCTTATCTTCCATGCATCTTATTTGTGACTAGTAAAATTTGCTGATCGTGTTCATTCGTGCAGGACCAACCAGACCGTCTCCAGAGCCAGCTGCTTCCTGCACGGCTTGTGGATGGGGTCGCAAGTAAGCGGACACGCTGCGACCAGACGCCTCGGCGCTCGCCAGGTACCTGCCTGTCACACAGGCCATATATGCACACACCACAGCCCTGTGCCGTGATTCGTTGCTACCGTATGTGGAGAGTACGTTGGGACATCGGATGGCTAGCCCTTCAGATTGCGTGTGTGCTCCAGTACCCGTCATCCAACACCCGTTGACCAAATCAAGAGCCGTGTTGCTTGCTTACTTGTTTTCATGAGAAGGGTTACGGGGCTTAACGTTATCCTGCTTTGCTTGGCAACCCACCTGCGCAACATGGCTGGACGCCGTCGGTTTGCAGATGCGGCAGTCACAGCGCCTAGACCTAAGCACGTGCACGTGCCGGCCAAACGTGTTCCTGCCTGCAGGCGCGATGTCTTCAAGTCCAAGTACGATGCCATCTGCTACTACAAGCACAACTTCTCCACCCCCGAGGGCAAGGCGTCGTGCAGGGCAGACCGTGAGAACGGCTGCTATCCGGTGGGTGCGGGGGTGAGGTGCGTGGGGGTGGGAGGCGAGGGCTACCCAACGCAGGCCCCCTGCCCCACGCACCCCCTGACCACCAACAACATGTCATAGTTTCTCTGCCTTTCAATGCAGCCCCTGTGCTGCGCTGCACGGCCCAAGAGTGGCCTCATCAGCCCCATGCCTCCTGTCCGTACGTATGTGTTGGTCTCTCCTCATGCGTATCTCATCAGGCCCCACAACACTGGCCCCGCCGTGCTGCCTCAGTGCCCCTACCGTATCTCTGCCCCGCGCCCCCTTCAATTACAACGCCCACCCTTGCACTGCCCATACAGCGCGGTGGCCTTGGAGGGTGCTACTCCGCGATGGGCGACAAGGCCTTTGCGGACGCCATCTGCAAGGGTGAGGCCCCAGACAGGCAGGGGGCATGGCGAGTGGGGGTCCGGAGAACCGGCCGACTGGCACGGTCCCTCAGCCCCGCTGCTCTAATGACACACGTACGCTGACGCTCCCCTGTTGACGTTGCATTTTGATCCGTCTAAGTCCAAGCTCTGCCGTTGCCGAACGGAACTTGGTCTTGGCGTAGCGGTTGACATGCTGACGTTGCATGCTCCCCCATGGCCCCGTTGCCTCCGTACGTGTTGCGTTGCAAGGATCCGATTACCAGCAGCTGGCTCTGTGCCTCTCCAAGACTGTCACGGCGGGCGCACAGGGCAGAGCCGATGCAGCAACACGACCCATTGACGCCCAACTGGCACGTGCCTTCGGCCCCGCTGATCCAATGACACATGAGCTGATGCTGCGTGTTCGTTCCGCCCCTTTCGTTTGCACCCGTTGCCCCTTCCGCGTCCGGATCGCTTAACGGAAGGCTCCGACTACCAGCAGCTGGCTCTGTGCCTGTCCAAGTTCATCGACGAGTGCGGGGAGCCGACAGCAGTGTGCCCGACGCCGACGGCTGCGTGTGGGAGCCGCTGATGGCCTACAGGGGTGCTGCTAACTACGCAATGCGGGCTCCCTTTGAGGCACGCGAGGTGAGCGAGTACGTACTTTCGTGGATGACTGAATGGCGCGGCTTGCTAGCACGTGCATGTGTATGGCACCGGCGGATGGGAGTTAGATGCGGTGCAGAGAGCACGGGGCCTCACAAGGGCAGGGCCTACGCGTGAGTAGGTGTACCGATATGTCTGGTTGTCTTGTTGTGGTTCCTCGGCGCGCCCTGACGTCTTGATGGGAAGCATTTATTGGGCTGCCACCGGGCTGGCAGGCAGGCAGGCAGGCAGGCAGGCAGGCAGGCAGGCAGGCAGGCAGATGGGCGGGCATGGCAGATGGGCGGGCAGGGCTGGTGATGGTGAGCCAAACAATGGTCGGCACGGGGAGGAGTCCCGGAGTTCCGGTGCTGACGTACGCACGAGCTGTAGAGCCGTACGGTGGCACCCTGTTGTGTGTGCAAGCCAGTCAGCCGGCAGCCTGCAGTGTACGGCACGGCGGTAGCAGGCATGCAGCGGATCGCCGCAAAGGGCCGCAGGGTGCATTCAGGCCCTGCCTCCGTCAGGCAGTCATTTATGTACCTGATACTGTTTGCATTTACTTACATGTGCTGCTACTGCCCTCTTCCTGCCTGCTTGCAGGGCGGTCCGCTCATTTACGGTGCCTGCGTCCCCAAGTCCATGGTGCGCCGCCTGCTACTCTAGCACCGGCTTTACTGCTCGATTTCCGATGCCTCATCACGTGGCATCTGTTGCCTGTGGCTCTGACGCACGCACGTGACATGTGTGCTTGTAGCCTGCACACCCTGTCCTATTACTTGTGGTGACGTACGTACCGGTGTGCACCTTGCTTGCTTGTGCATGTGAATATGCTCCTACCTGCACACACCCAGGCCGACTACGTACTGGATGAGAATGGCACTTACAGCATCGCTAGGTACAACCAGTGGTGAGTAAGAGCCAAAGCGTGGCGCGGGACGGAGCGAGCTGCCGTGCTGCTGCACTGGGCGGGACGACGGGAGGCGGTGGGCTGGGGAGAGCGGTGGGTGCAGGAGGGGCAGCACTGTGGAGTCACGTGTGGGAATACGCCGATTGCAGCATGGGATAATGGTAGCGGGACGGGTAGGGGGACAGAAAGAGGTAAAGCATGGGGAGGGCGAGGGTTACCGTAAGGGGAAGAGCAGGGGGCACGATGAGAGCAGGGGGCACGATGAGAGCAGGCGCTTGGGTGTGTAAGAGGCAAGCAGGAAGGAGGCAAGGGAGGGGTATGGCCAAACGTACATGTGATATCTGTTCATCGGGCAATGCACGCAGGAACCGGGACCATATGGGAGACGCAACCAACGCGACGGACTTCCTCCTGAAACGCGGCAACTGCTCCTACGCCCGCATGGCCTTGGCGTGAGCTAATGACACGTGTCCGTGCCGTGCCGTGCGGTGGCGTGTCGTGCGTGCCACGTGTCACGTACCATACGCCTGCTGCACCGCGGCAACTACTCCTACGCCCGCATGGCGTTGGCGTGAGCGGGCTGTGCGGTGACACGTGTTGTGCTGTGTCGCGTCGTGTTGCGCACGTGTCTGCAGTGTGTGCGGCGCCACGTGTATCACGCGTGGCATGCCGCCACAGGGCTTTGCGCCGTGCTGTTGTACAGTGCCTGTGTCAGATTTGCTGTATTGCATATGAAGCACTCCCTCTTGCTCGGGCTTTAGCACAATGGACATCTTCGGCCCTGAGTATCCGTTCCGCCCTGTCCGTGCCTGCGACATGCGCCACACGTCAGGCTGCAACCATTTGATGATTTAAATGATCACGATCAACTGTTTACCAATCAACGTCCTTGGCCCCACCTCGCCCCACCTGCCCGTACTTATCACCCTGTCCGCAGGCGTGCGCAGTACACTGCCCGGTGCAGGGCCGTCAACACCCTCGCCCTGCCGCCCTCCCCCCTGGACCCCTACCTCAACACCATTGACTACAGCGCCATTGCCTCATGCGAGGCCGCCGGGTGCATCGTGAAATGGGTGGGTAGCGAACTAGCGGTGCGGTTGCGGGGACACTACTGTAGTGTATTAACAAGCATGTACAAGGCACTAGCGTGTACGGTACGCCCAACGCCCCGCAAGGTGGGTGATGAGTGAGCTGCGTACGGCAGTGGTACGGTATGTAAGATGCATGGAATAGCGTGTGGCCCACTGGGGTGCGGAGCTGCGGACCGCTGGGATGAGGACGACTGGGGTGAAGAGGCGGGCGGACTGGGGCATTTGTTTCGAAGTAGTCTGGACGGCAATGTTGTTACTGTCCAAAACTTGGGCCCGTGTGTACGCGATACCTGGACAGGGGTGGGGAATGCGGGTGGGTTGTGCAGCTGAGCGGGGAGCGGGCAGCGGGGCGCGGAGAGGATGGATGGCGCTGGGCTGGTGGCTTACTGGGTCCAGCACGCAACTCCTGGCGGCCACCATACCAGCAAACCCCCACCTCCAACCTCCGCATTGGCACGCACGCTGTGCCTCCACCAAATGCAGGCCTTGCCCCGTTAGCAGGAGAGGCTCCCCTGGTCGTAAGCCGTGCCCCGTTTGCTCGCCCCCTGTGTTTGCCCCCCCACCTGTTGCAGGTTGACGGCGCGATCAATCGCAACCGGGTGAGCGGCTCGTGACGGCGGCGTTCGTTCGTTGGCTTTTTTTAGAATGTGGCCCACCGCCCGCAACAAGTGCCGTGCCCTGCAGTGCCCTGACCTGCATTTGTTTCCTAGGTTCCTAGAAGTAGCTGCATGCCGTACGCTGTGTGCAATCACAATCAATTTAACCGGGGCGTCTCTGTCCGTTCCATGCTATCACGAAGAGCGTTGTGCCAGCACCTAACTTCCAACAGACGCACCTGCACATGCCGTGTGGCAGTGCTAGGCTGCTACCGGTATGCGTCAATGCTAGGACATGCGCTCGCTCCTTGCTTTCTTGTCGCTAACTCCACCTACCGTATTGTTTGCAGGGTTCCCCGAGTCCCGAGAGCTATTGGAGCTGCGTCGCCGACCCGGTCATGAATATGAAGGTGTGTAGCGGGTGCGGTGCAGGATGTATAATAATGTGATATATAGAGTTCCTGACAAGCAAACAGATTGACAATTGAATGAACATGAAGATGCGTTTACGGGGGTCGGGCATTGCTGCGCTTGTGATCCAATGTTACACGCAGATTCGAGCTGGATGCTGTCTCGGCGGCCGTCCGGGCCCCACCCACCCACCACGCTCACGTGCTACTCGTTGCTGCTCTGCCCTGCCCCTGCGCCATGCCGTACTGCTGCGCCGTGCAGCGACGCCCGGCCCCAGCCACACACTACCGGTATGCTTGCGTGTTTTACGCCCCTGCGCTGTGCCCCGCCCCTGCCCCTGCCACGAAGTACTTTTACGACGCCGCCACGGACGGCAAGGTAGCGCTCGCGGCCCTGCTTTGCTCCAGCCAGCACCTGCAGAACGACCAGGCCGCGTGTGAGGCTGTCGTGCTGTAAGAGGCCTTGCAGCGGTAATGGTCGGGACCCTACTGGGACACGGAAATGGCCGCTGGGAGACTCCTCCTGAACAGGACCCCTCCTAGGGCGCGCGAGGCCTGGGCGCTGCGGACAAGTAATGATCCGTGGGACTCCAGGGAAGGTCCTCTCCCCTGGCGGGCAGGGCTGCAGCCGTGCGGGGAGGTGCACGGCTCAGACCATGGGAACACCATGTAAGACGGTTTCCGCCTGTACACCGGATGGAATGCGCTGGGGTGCGCCACAGGCTATGCGTGCCGGCCGCCGCGTACGTGCGTGTGTGTGTCTTTTGCCACGTGTCGACCCCACGCGTCATGACACGTGTGCCCCTGCAGTCGTGCGGTTCTGAGGCGGCTTGTTGCAGTCTTTGCAGTCTGTGCAGTAGGAAGCGGTGGAAAGTATCGAATGATGTGGTGCGGCGGTCTGAGTGCATGCGGCTTGCAATACCACTCTGCTTTACTACATGTAGTGCGTGCAAGTGGTTGCTCATGTAGGTGGTATAATAAGCCTCGGCTTGCTTGTTGTCAGCAGCAGCTAGCGCTGGAGGCCCGTGGGGCTGTACAAGGGTGCCATGCATGGAGCAAAAGACAGGATGTGAAGTACGGAGAAGGGATAATTTGATGGTTGGCCAATGAGTGGTGTTTTCGTTTCGGGGACATACCGGTACGGCAGCTGCTACGGGCAAGCAATTTCGCAGTGCCGCACGTACTGCTTAGCAACGTGGCCACCTTGCTCGTTCAGCAGGTCGCACGCATCCTCGTCGTGCTTACGCATGTCGCAGGCTCGCAGCCTCACAACATAGACGCTATGTGGTACGCGTGTGCATAGCTCGTGGACAACACAATGGGGTCGAGCTCAGCTCCCCTTCCACTTGATGCATCATATTGGCTTATCATATGGATTGGGTGGTGGACCAGTCAGGATCATAGTCCCCCATTGCCGCCAGGGGAAGGTTATTCCCCCACCATGTTCTCATGTTTTAGAACGCTCGCCCAGTGACCGAGTTCGAGGACTCGCTTGCTGCCTTTCGTGCTCACGTTGTGGCGTGAAGTAATGGATCACGCCACCCCTTACCTGTCATCATCAGTGCCATGGGAACTGAACCGACGGAGGCCCTTCAAAAATCAGGTGAAAAACCGCTTTTGCAGTGCCAGACCATTACAGCGTTCAGTGCCACGTTCGACAGCAAGCAAGGATACGTTGACCGGCAAGCCCTTCGTCGGCAGCAAGAAACGGCAAGCAATCAATCGAGCCCAGGGGCACTGGGGTACGTACGACAGGTAGATAAGGTGTTTTGTTAGGACCGTAGATGCATGGGCGCGAGCGAGATGAGAGCTGCCAGCTGACTGGTCCGCCGCGCCAGCCAGGTCAGCAGCAGATGCGGGGGCTATGGGTAAGCTCAAGGGTGCAGAGGGCCATGGTTGTTGGTTGTTGCTGATTGCCGAGAAATAACTTGGACGTACACCGACCATTCTGAACTAACGCGACTAACGCATCAAGGCGTTGCAAACCCTTACCCTCACCCTTACATGTACACTGTCCGACCACGTCACGGCTTTGCGTTTACCGTAGCAGGGTTGAAATGTACACTGTCAGAGCCCTCTGGTTCCCGCTCTTGCCTCCAACCACCCTGGCCGATGTGTCATACAGTCACACATGTCTGGCCATGGTTTCAGGGCTGTCTGCATCCAGGTGCATGCGTGGTGGGGCTGGGATTCCGTGCCGGGTGGAGCACCTGGCTGGGACCCCAGGGCAGTGGGTTACCCAGAGGGCTCCCGCTATTGCCTCCAACCACCCTGGCCGATGTGTCATACATACACACATGGCAATTGGCATGTTGACCAGTGTTGACCGATAAGGCTGTTACCGTACCGTATACTGTACGGACGATAATTCACCTGGAATTACGCGTCAGCCCCTTTGACCTCGCTCGCTCAAGGCCTTTTCCGTATGGCCCCCGCCCGGTCCACCCACGGTCCAAGAACGGCCCATTATGATGGTTCAAGACACGAAGCATGCCAGGATGGATGCGTGTCAGTGTCAGTGTTCCTCTTCGGCTGCCACTTGTTCGGGGGAGCAAGCACACGGAGCAGGACAAAGACTGACTCATAGTACCGACCGGAGTTTGGCGATCTCCGTTGTAACGCAGCCAGTCAACGCAAAAGCAGTCCCCAGTGTCAGCTGTAGCGAGTCCCATCAATTCGCTGGGGCGTGTGTGTTACCAGAGCAGAGCGTATCCCACATGTCACCACATGCACTTGTTACGCCAGTAGTACAGACACTCAGTGCTGCGACGAGGATGGTGCATGCACCAGCCGCCTCCGTACAGTGCCGTAAGACCAACCTCAAGGTCAGCGGCCATCAAACGTAACATGAAAGTTGAAGTTGGAGTCAACAAGGCGCCTAGCGAAGCCTGGTCGTCTCTACTGCGTCGGTGCCACATGCCCCCAGCAACACAAGGACAAACAAAACCCCATACCGAAATACAACGAGTCATGACATACAACCTAGCTAAGCAAATTGGTGGCCGCATCTGCCTCCGCCAACAAGAACCTACAGGAAGAAGCGGTAAGCGTGTCACTGCAAACGGCGGGCACGTGTGGACGGAAAACCGCCCTTGGCGTGACCTGTTGGGCCTAGAGCGCCCTGAGCACCCCAAGCAGCATTACCATTCAGTATCCCATTGGCGTAAGGTCACGTCTGACATCGCGTACCATGAGCATCATGCCGCACCAGTGCTTCAGCGTTAAAGCAACGTGCTTGATCCAGAGGCGACCAACGCCCAGCACAACATACAATGCTGCAGTGTAATAACGCTTCATGAGAAGTGTGTGTCGATCCAAGCCTAGAGTGCACTGTTGCAGCACGTGCCGCTGCTGCTGCCGCTGTCACAGCACCACGTCAGTTGGCAAGAGTCTCCCCTGACTCGTGACCCGCATCTCACGCCAGCGCCTCGCTCATTCGTGTGGCAGCAGAGCAGCAGCGGAAGCACAGCAGCAGCAGAAACAGAGAGCGCAGCACACCAACAGGTTGTGACGCAGAACTACCACGCCGGTGAGCCGCTGTGTGTGGCAGCAACCACGGGCCAACCCAGACACGGCCAGCCAATCCACAAGTCATCCAAGAGACTTCGCAAGCACTCAGCTCTCAGCCCACCACCCCTTGCGCCCAGAGCTTTGCTGAGAAATGAGACACGACAGCGCAACTGTCTCACCGTCCCGTAAGTTTCCGAGTTGGTGCGTGAAGACTGCAGACAATACTGCAGACAGTCACAGGCACATCAGGAGGAAGGCCCACGGGCCCCTGGCAAACGCCGCCAACGTTCGTTGCCACGAAAGCAGTTTATGGCTGCAACTGCTGCAGCTCCCGTGCTTTACCCTTAAAAACACACCATTAAGGTTCAGTCACCAACCATTAGTTGTAGCTATAGAAGCTCCATTGCGGCACAGGCATTTATTGATAAGCCAGGTGCCAGCGGGAATGGCGTTGGGCCGTCCCGCATAGGCGCATTCAGGACCCATCGGCACGAGGGCCATGATCACCAAAAGAGCCAGCAGGTCTGGCCAGCGGCATAGTTTCAGCCGAGGAAAATGCCATTTTGAGCAAACCAACGAAATGCGGGTTTTATCGAATGGTCGCCACGCCACTCTTGCTGACCGGGTGTGCACGAGCGGCAGCATGTTCTGCCAGAGTATCTCGTTCAAGACAAGTTCCCCATTGAGTACAGTCCTGCCGACTTCCTCTGCCCGCGGATACGGGCACCCCACCACACATACAACGCGTCGCAAGCTGCAAGGTCAGGTCACCCTTTGGCGCTCAGCCTTCGCCGTCCCTCACCGTCAACTCGTCCAACGTCCCCCATGAACCCAAAGGAGCCTCGGCAACCTCCCGTGATGATACCAGCCGCCCCAGCCCCTCTCATGCTGTTGGCATCTTCCACCATACTGGTGCTATGAACCCACCCACTCACCCCACCACGCTACCTCGATGCATTCCAGACCCCAAGCAACACGAAGCGTCCAGTCGGATGAGCTCAACCATATCCCCCAACTCCTCTCCCAGCTCCAAGCCATCTGCTCCATACCAATCCAAGGACTGTGGGCCACACGGTACCCTCACCCGCAGATCGACCAGGCGGTAGGGTTGGCCGGGGCCATGCAATCTGCGAGGACTTGGCGTACCCTCCGCACCATGCCCCACAAGCCCACAACTCAGCCCGGCCCCCGCCCCTGCGCCCTCCGAAGCCTAGCTGCCAGCGCGCCAAGCGGACCCTCCGGGCCCACCAGCCTCTCGCCCACCCCATCATCGCTGGGGTGGTCCGGCACTTCCACACCACTAGCACCAGCACCATCCTCTGTGCCGCTGCAGCTGCCCCGTGTGCTGCTGTGCCTGCTGGCCGCCTTGCTCCCAGGCCGGCTGCCCACGCCCAGTCCCCCCTGGCTGGCACTCCTCCACTCCACCGGCGGTGCCAGCACCATGCTGCTACCGCTCAGGCCCCCTGGACCCGTACGGCTCTGCTGCCGCATGCCCATACCCATGCCCGTAAAGGACGTGAACGACTGGCCCGATCCTGCGACCATGCCCCCTGGGCCGGGACGCATGCCCATGCCCATGCCCGTAAAGGAAGTGAACGACTGGCCGGACCCCGAAACCATGCCTGCTGGGCCTGGCCGCGTGCCGGTGAAGGACTGGCCCGATCCCGAAACCATGCCCCCTGCTGTCGTACTGTTTCGCCGGAACATCCCGGACAGGCCGCTACGTTGCACGGCACCGATGCCGGAGTCGTTGTCGTACCGGGAGCCTCCGGCGGGTGCACGGCGGGCGCCGGGGCGCTCGTACGGCATGAGGCCAGCGCCGCCGCCGCCGCCGGGGCCGCCGTGCGCGCCGCCGCCGCCACTGACGATGGAGTCGTCGAGCACGGTGCTGGCGGCGTGGCGGATGCGGTTCAGTTGCGCCGCTGGCGGCGGCGCCATTCCGCTGCCGGCCAGATCTTCCGTTGTCAGCATGCCCGCTTGGTACAGGACCAATGACGCCCGGCGGCCGCGGGGCCCGGAGGGTGCAGCGGTGGCGGCGGCGCCTGTGGCGGCCAGCGCAGCTGCCTCCGCTCCAGCAGAAGCGTCCGCGGCAATGGCCGCGGACGGGTCTACACCCTCGGACGGGATGTTGTTGCGGTGGGAGCGGCGGCGGGGCCGGGAGGCGGCGGGCGAGAAGGTGGCCCCACGGAAGCTGGCGGGGGGCAGCGCGCCCACGTACGGGTGGGCAGGGGACGAGGCGACGCCGCTGCCGCTGCCGCCGCCGCCATTGGATGTGAACAAGGCGGGGAGGACGCCGTCGCTGGGCAGGTCTGACGGCGTGGAGATGTTGTACCCGTGGCGCAACATTGAAAAGGCGTCGGCATCCAAGGAGCGGCGGCGGTTGTTGCCGCCAGTGCTGCCGCCGCCGGGCATCTGCGGCACCAGCGCCGCCGCTGACCTAGGGCTTGGGCTCACGCAGCGGGTGCCGCTGGTGCTGCCGCTGCCTGCTGCCGCCGCCGCCACTGCCGCGGCGGCGGCCTCGGCCACCGTCGGGTTGCTGGCGCGAGACGGCCGTCGCCCTAGCATGCGGCCGGGCGAGGTAGCGGCCGCTGTCAGGTCCGAAGACTCGGCCTGCTCCCGCAAGCTGCCCATACCGGAAGCAGTCCCGTTGCGCATGAACGAGCCTGCCGGCGATATCCCGGAGCTGCCTGATGGACCAACCGCCGCCGGCCCGCCTCCAGCCGCCATCAGTCCCGCTGCAATCATGTTAACCGTAGGCACAGCCTGGGCGCGGTTCCACGACCCACCCGCCTCCCTAGCCCTGAACCGCCCACTGCCGCTCACAGATGGACTGGCGCCGCCCAGAACATCCTTCCCTGACGTAGCAACGGCGCCCGCCGCCGCTGCCCTGTCGTACACCCGGCCGCCTCCGCCAGCGTACTCACCGTCCGAGTCGCTCGAACCGTCCTGCAGGTCGGGCGCGAGGACGCCTTCTCCCGCCGCCTCCGCCACCGCTCGCTCGATTGCGGCGATGCGGCGGGCGGCCGCCGCCAGCGAACTGTGCAGTTGGGACACCTGCACGGAACGGAAGCATGGGATGTGGGAGGCTTCAGGAACCCAGACGCAGTCTAGACCTTAACACGGCCGACGCTGCACAAGAGTGAGCACCACGCCAATGCAACGCGCGACAAGCAGGGAAGCTGTATGCACCGGTGTGCGACTCCGTTAGCATCCTCGTCCTCCTCCTCCATCCGACGCCTTGCCCCTGCCCCACCCCTTGCAACCCCACAAGCTCACCGTGGCCCCTAGCACCTCGACGCTGCCGCCAACCCCCGCCAGCACACCACCCAACCGCTCCTCCGCCCGCCGGTGCGCTTCCAACCCCCGGGCCTCCAGCAGCCGGCCCACCGCCGGCAGCCCATCGCTGACGCCAACGCTTGCGCTCCCGCTGCCGCCGCCGCCGCTGGCACCGGCGGCGGCGGCGTTCCTGGCTGCCTCGTGCGCCACCACCGCATCCGCCAGCGCAAGCAGCAGCCCCCTGCTGCCGCCGCCGGCATCCAGCAGCGCCGACACCGCCGCCGCCAGCGCGCCGCCGCCGCCGGCGGTGGCGGCGGTCCCCATCTCGCTGACGCTGCTCCGCGGCAGCGTCAGGCCTCCGCCTGAGCGCCGCCGGGCAATTGCGGCGGCGGTGGCGGAGGCCCCGACCACCGGGGACCAGGCCGACCCATGGGTCGTGAACCCTAGCGCCTTGCCGAGTGCCTCCAACGCCTGCTCTGCAGTCAGGAGCTCGTGGTCCAGCGGCAGCCGGTCCAGTGCTGTTGCGTCCGCTGTTGGCGCCGCCGCTGTTGCGGTCTCCGCAGGTAACCGAAGGAGCGAGTGTGCCTTGTTGGGGAATGCCCGGCCGCCGGATCGGGATCCGCCGGCGGCTGCGAGGGCTGCGATGTTGCTGTTGATGGTGCGGCGGCTCAAGAGCAGGTCTGCAAGGGCGGCGGCGTTGCTGTGTCGGGAGATGCTTGCCCCGTGGTCGGACCGCAAGGTGGAGCCACCGACACCACCATTTGCGAATGCGGCCGCGCGCTGCTCCTGGTGTCGGGGGGTGTCGTCTGGAGATGCAGGACGGTGCGGGTGGTACGCCGGGTCGCCGGCTGGCGGCAGCGCGACGGCGCCGGGTGGCGGCGGCGGCGGCGGCGCGGCGGCGGCCGGTGGCGCCTCGAAACGGGAACGGCGGACGACAAGGCTGGGCACGCCACGTGCCTCGGTTGGGGGTGCAATGGATAGCTGGGGCGCGAGGCCTCGGACACCCGTTGCAGCGCCCGGTGACGCGCGTGGTGACGTGCCTTCCTGTGTATTGGCCACCAGCACCAGCTGGCTGTTGCTGGCCCCACGCGAGTTCGACGCGGACATGAACCCCGAGATGGACACCACACGGCGGGGCTTGCGCTGGCCGTTGCGTGAGTCTGACACCTGTAGCGCTCTTGAGCTGCCGCCGCCGCCAAGGCCGCGGCCAGCGCTGTCACAGGTGGCAGACGCAATGTCGAGATCAAAGCCGACGGTCTTGGACCCCGAGGAGACCAGGGTGCGTCCGCCGCCGCCGCCGCCGATACTGTTGGCGGCACGTGCGGACGCGGCGGCGTTGGTGTCGGCACCCGGCATGCCCTCCTGGGTCAACCGCCGGAGATACTCTGCCGCCTGCTCGGCTGACATCCGGCGGCTGTGGTGGCCTGCCGACGGCGCCGCCGTCACCGCCGCCGCGTCTGCCGCTGACGGCGAGTCCGCAGCCTCCGCCACCGCCTGCGCCGCTGACGTGGACGACAGCGACCTGCGTGGTGGCGGCGGCGGCGGCGGCAGCTGCGGCGGTAGCGGCAGCGGCAGCGGCAGCTGCTTGCTGTGGCTCGACACCTGGCGCGACGGCGGCGGGAGAAGGATGGCCGCCAGGGAGTCCAAGCTGTCCAACAAGGCGCCGGAGCCGCCACGGTTCGTGGAGGCGGAGCTAGGACGGTCATCGTTGTCAGCCGCGGCGTGTGGGCCGGTGGCGAGCAGCTCCCCCGGCGCGTGCTGGCTGTGGAGCGCAGACACCAGCTCAGTGTCCAGGAACATGTCCATGACCATACCGCTGCCGCTTTCCCTGCCGCTGCCGGCGTCCGCCTGTGGGACGCCGCTGTCCTGCAGCTGCTCCTGTGAGCCGCTGTGACCCACGGGTCGGTGGACCTCCCCCGCTGCTCGTGTTGCCCCTTCCACAGGCGACACGGATCGCGGCTGTGATGCCGCCGCCGTACCAACCGCCTGTTGGGTGGGGCTCAAGGCCTCTGTTCTTGGGCTCCGCAACGCCACCGAAGCACCTGGCCCTGGGGCCCCGGGGTGGGTTAGGTTGAAGCTGCTGCTCTCGAGCCCTAGGCTGCTGCTGAAGTGCCGGATGGCCGCTTTGCTGCCGCCGTCCTGTTGCGGTCGCGGTTGCAATTGCTGTTGCTCGTCCATGTCGCCACGCAGCTCGTACGGCACCAGCACCTTCTCGATGAACCAGTTCCACTGCGTCCCGTGCAGCAGGTCCTCCAGCTGCAGCATCAGCCGCTCCTGGGGTACGGCAGCGTACGGGTTTACGACAGCACAGGTGAGTCTTACTGATGGTACGGTAACACACAGTTCACAGCGGACCCACCGTCGGCCGCCATGCGTCACAGGTTGGACACCCGCCCACACGGATTCCCATTCCCCCTTCTACCTGCCCCCGCCAGCCCCAGGCGCTCAGCAGTCACTCGACTGAATGCGAGTTCTACACAGTTGCACAGTGTGACTTCCGCCCACCTGTACCAGTGACCCCGACGCCGGGTGGTCCCTGGCCACCATACCCCTTCATCAATCCAGTAAAGACGTAGAAAGTGTGGGTTACAATCTGCCTACCTGTACCAGTGACCCCGACGCCGGGTGGTCCCAGGCCGACAGTGCCAGGCTCCTCCCCGCCACACCCCTTCGCCAACCCAATCAGACGTACCACGGACGAGCTGAATTCTGCTTACCTGCACGAGCGACCCCGACGCCGGGTGGTCTCTGCACGCCAGCGCCAGGTCCCTGCACGCCAGCGCCACCACGTCCGTGGGCTTCAGCGCCGTGGCGGTGGCGGGCCGCCTCCTGGCAGCCAGGTCCGGCAGCAGCGCCAGCTGCCCCATGCAGTCCCCAGGGTGCAGCAGGCCGGACACGTCGCCGGATGCAGAGGCCAGCACCACGCAGCCCTGTGCGTAGCGTGGAGCGTGGAGCGGATGAGGCATGTGGGTTAGCAACTATGCAGGGTGCAGTAGGCTGGGTACGGTACCGGAGGCAGAAGTCAGCACCACGCAGCCCTGTGCGTGTTGTGGAGCGGGGAGCGGGTGGTGTGTGGGTTGAAGCGTAGAAGGTTGGAGTATTGTGGGAGGAAGAGCGCGTGGAGGAGGTCGCCTCTTGCACGCTCGTAGCCCTGACAACACCTACTTCAGGAGGGCCAGGTAGGACATACGGCCGGCCGGCCGATACAGCCAGCTTTCTCAACAGCTGACGGCTGCACCCACCTGCCGCACCAGGTACATGTGCTGCCCCATGTCCCCCTCCTTGAACAGCACCTCCCCGGGAGTGAACGCCAGCAGCGTGAGGCGGGACTGGGGGCAGGGCAGGTCGGTGGGCAGACGAACAAAAGCGGTTCAGTTGGATGCGAGCCATACCAAGGCAACGTCATTTCGTAAGATGAGTGCAACTCTGGTGGGGAACGGGGGCGCAGTTACACCAGCACAGTTTGCCCTCCCGATAATTTTATAGGCTTGTATGGACGGGCAAGTCAAGAGCTCTATCGAGACCCGCCCAAGAACGATACGTTTTTAATGGGTGTGGCCAATCCACCGGTTTGCCGGATCCTGCTCCCACCTGCAGCGCGGCCATGAGTTGCTCCTCGCAGCCCTGGGCCTTGGTAGCGCTCACATGCATGCTACTCACGTCCCACATCACTGTACACAAGGGCACACCGACGAGCCCCCGTCCCCTGCCTCCGCCTGCAGCGCTGCCTTGCAGGGCTCCCCGCGTCTCATGGCATTCCTTCACCCACACGCACGCTCCCTCACACCCAATCATCGACCCACATCGACCCACGACCATGCATTTCCCCACCTGCAGCGCGGCCATGAAGGGCTCCTCGCATCCCGCGAACAGCGGCAGGCGGCTGAAGGCGCTGCTGTGGGCGCTCCACTTGACGTCTTCCACCAGGGCGCGAGGCAGCTCCGACAGGAAGGCGTCCGCCTCGGGGCCTGGAGGGGGACAGAGGGGGGCGTTGACGGTGGAGAGGCGAGAAGGCAAACGGTGTGGGGAGATAATGCATGAGGGCGCGGGGCAACCGAGACAGGACGGCGTCGGGACCTGAGGGCGATGGCCGATGGGGAAGGAACGTTTGCAAGGGGTAAACGTGGAAAGGAACAGGAGGACGTGCGCTAAGGATGGGGTTGTAAGGAACGATGATGAACCACCCCGGCGGCCGTCCCTCCTTGCATGCATGGGCCCACGCACGGCTAGCTGATGTGCAACAGAAGAAGCCAGGTCTACGGGTATCGCTGCATGTGCGTGTGCAGTGCCACGTGCAGCTCCACCCTGCAACCACCCCGTGCTCGTCCTGAAGCCTGCAATCGGCAGCGCCACCCACCAGGCTGGTCGCGTGTGGCCAGAAAGTAGAGACAGATCCGGACGGCCACCCCTCACCCCACTAAAGCGCCCACACGCAGGAACCCCGTATCCACGACAGGCTCCACCAGGTATGCATGGTAGCTGCATAGAACGTACCGTGATGGGAGCTGCACAGAACGTACACTACACGCAGATACCTTGTTGTACCCACCCGGATGGTCGTGCGTGGCCAGGAAGTCGTAGTAGTCTGCCACCCTGTTGCGGGTCTCCTTGGGCGCCCCCATGTAGCGCAGCACGTCCCCCACCAGGTGGGACTTGGTGCGGTAGCGCGAGGCCAGCGAGTTGGTGTCCGCAACGAGCGCCGCCATGTTGCTGATCTGCGTGTGGGCAAGAATGGGCATATGGTACGGCACTCGTAAGGATACGAAAGAAAGGAACAGCCCATACGGTACGTCAGGAAACAACCCATACGGCACGGCACTTCTCTGGATAAGGAGGGAGGGGTTTGAGGGATTGCAGGGAGCTGGAATCCACGATAAGCGCAGCCATGTTGCTGATGGGTGAAGCACAGCAATGTTGCAGGCAGTGCGGAAGGCGAAAGGGAGGCCCGGGTGGAAGGCGAAGGGCCTCCCAGGCAGCAAGAAGCACGGAGTGGAGGGGGCCGACGGTGTGATCGCTGTGTGGCGGTTGGAGCGTGTCTAGCTTGCCGTGCCGTGCCGTGACCCCACGCACAGCCACGGGTGTCACCGACACTCGTGTACCTGTGGTAGACATGTGCTGGAAGAGCCAGTGCCCTGCCAGATGCCCTGTCCCGACTCACAACCAGTGCGTACATAACGGCCCCGGCGATCAGCATTCGCACGTGGGCGTCAGACGACATCAACAACCCTGCCTGCTGTGCGTGTGTGTTAACACACACCGCAGACCCGACTCACAATGAGCGCGTACATGACGGCCCCCGCGATGAGCATGAGCACATAGAACACCCTTTCCACGTTGTTGTAGGCGGGCAGGTTGTCCGACCCAACCACCAGCACGAACGCGTAGTACAGCGCCGCGCTGTACTGCGAGGCGAGCGAGTGCGGGTTGTACCCGGGGGCGTCCACCACCAGCTGGGTGAAGATCCAGGGCCAACCTGCGGGGTACGCGTGAAACGCGATGAAACCGTGTCTGGCGTCAGGGAAGCACGCGAACGCCGCCCAGTGCAGCGGTTAAGGAAGATATGCTTCTACGCGATCCCTGCAAGTCGAGTTTCCCCAGTTGGGAATCTGGCGGTGTTGGAGTGTGGTAGGACGGGAGAGGAACCAGGCCCCGTGGTGGTGACCCACATGCATACTGGGCTATTGGTCACGGGGTAGCCCCGTTAGTTACCCTCCGAAAAGCAGCAGCTTATCCCACCACCTTTCCACAGCCGCAATCCTGCTATGATAACAGCACAGATGCCAGCCTCCGCAATGATCTACTGCCACTCCAGCCCCCCTGCCCCTCCCTCAACCAGCACTGCCGTGCAGCCGTACGCCTTCCTCACCGGTTATCCATTCGTACATGCCGTGCCATGCGCAGGCCGTCCAGTGCGCCACCAGCACCACGAACACGAACAGCCGCACCAGCCGAAGCACGTTAACCCACCGCCACCGGTCCAGCAACCGAAGCACCCTGCAAGGAGTGGGAATGGGGACGGATGAGCAAGCTAGAGTCTCACAAGGATTCAGTGCAAGGTAAAGGGGACCCTTCAACCGGTCCAGCAGGTTGCACTGCACTGCACTGCACTAGGTTGAAGGATCGCGGCGGGAGAAGCCGCGATAGGAGGCGTGGAGACCACAAGGATGCAGTGTGGAAACCGCATAGCCGTCTGGAATGCGAATAATAGACACCCTTAACAGCCCTCTTCCCTCCCGCCGGCCTCACTTGAACAGGCGCAGCAGCCGCGGTATGCGCATCAGCGCTGCGAGGTTTGCCAGCCGAGAGTTGCCCCTGCTGGCGAAAATTGCCTGCGCAGGGTTGGCGTGTCCTTGTCCTCAGTGCGCACGAGGTATGGCATTGCAAAGGATGAAGGACAGGTTCATTGGCAAGGATGGAGTTGGAGCTGCGCCCTGCCTGCGCTTACTCAAGCCATCCGCGCTGGCCAGGCCCTGCGGCTGCCAAGTGCCCACGCTGCTAATACACCACCACCCACCCTGAGCATCTCGGCCCACGGCAGGGCGCTGACCAGGTCCAGGGGCAGCCACGTGCGGCTGTAGTGCGCCGCGATCTGCCGCGTGTTGCGGACCAGCTCGCCCGTGTCGCTGATGTAGGCCGTCCTGGGGTGTGATACAGCACCGGCAAATGGGAGTTCGCCTTAGAAATGAGCACGCATATGGGCCCCCAGAAACCAGGAGTGCCGAACAGCTTTCTTTAAAAGCCGTCCTCCTGCATCGCAAATGTGCCGAGCCAAAGAAGGCCCACTAACCCACGCCCATGCGTGCAATACACCTATTTGCACGCACGCACCTGAAGTTGACCCAGATGTCCACCCAGAATATGGCCAGCACTGCGCTGTTGACTGCGTCCAGCTGCGGCGAGGCGGTGGCGCGGAAGCCAGCCTCCAGCGGCACAGCCACCGCCGTGAACAGCAGCACCAACAGCATCAGGAAGTCCCAGCTGCGGACAGGGAGAGCGCGTGAAGACACAATGAGAGCGCCAATTGGCAAGCACTCTTTCGGCAGACCCTACCCCAACAACGAATGTTCCTGTTTCTGCAGCATCCTAGAGCAGTTGCAATGGCGGCGAGAAGGCAGGCGTGTGCACGTGCCGCCGTCGTCAAGCAGCGCCAAGCCGGAAGTTGCACACGGTGTCCCGTGGACTTAAGACACCTGGCGCTACGTTTGCAGCTGCCGTACCAGCACCAGCAGCATCGTGGGCCCACACCCTTTCTACGGTACCACGCACCCACCTGGTTCTCCCCGGCGAGGGCATGAACAGCGGCTGGTACTTGTCCGCCGTTACCCACAGGTCCAGGGCCACCACGTACCAAGGAACGCGCTCCGTGTGCAGGGGAGTCTCCGCGGCCGACCCCGGGCCCCCGCCCAGCTCCAACCCACTGGACGACGACCTCAAGCGCGCCAGTGATCCAAGGTGCCCGGTCGACCCGAACGGCCCGCCCGAGCCCGTGCGGTTCTCCCCTGCCGTCTGCCGCCGCTGCAGCTTGCCCTTCCACGCCCCCGCGGCCACCACCGCCGCCAGCGCCGTCGAAGCCGACGGCACCGCCGCCGTACCACCACCACCGCCGTCGCCGTTGCTGCCGGGGCGGCTGGCGCGGCGGTGGCGCTGACGCAGCCCCGGCCGGGCGGACGCGGGTCTCGCCGCACGCCCACCCCCATGGCTCTCCTGGCAGCTCAGGATCCACCAGTCCACCTCGCTTTGGTGCGTCCGAGTCATGAAGTCCAGCTCGTCCTTGTCTCCTCCCCCGCCCCCGCTTCCATCCCTGCTCACCTTCCCCGAGTCCAGTGACCCCAGGCTCGTCCCCGTTCCACCTCTGGACCAGCCCACCTGCCCGGGCAGCGAAAGCGCCACCGCCCCGGCCCCGGAGCCCCGCCGCCCGCCGCCGCCACCCTCCGACACTTTCCCGCGCACCGGCCCACCCGCATTAAGCCGCCGGCTGCGCCACGACACCCACGGCACGTCCCCCGCCTGCCCAGCAGCACCAACACCAGCACCACCAACACCGTCCGCATCAGCACCGTCTCTAAGCGAACCCAGTAAGGCGCCGCCAGGGCCAGCGGGCACGCGGGCCGTGGCGTTTCCGCCATTCGCTGTCTCGCGGCGTACAGCTCCAGCCCCGCTCATTCTGCGTGCCGCCAGCCTGGCCGCAGCGCTCCGCGGTGCCGCCGCCGCCGCCGCCGCCGCCGCCGCGCCCGCCCCGACGTCACCAGCTGTGTCGGCCGTGGTGCTCCCACCTTGATCACCGTCACCGCCGCCAAAGATGGCGGAAGCAATAGCTTCTGCGGAGTCGAGCAGCAACGCCGTCGTTCCCGCGTCTTCAACCCGCCTTTGCCGCGTGCTCCCAACGTGGGACACCTGCCTCGACACCCGCGCGGGGCCGGCAGCGGAGATCCGGTCCCCGTCTCCTCCGCTTCTGCTCCGCCGCAACGCACCCGATCCCGGCTCCACGTGGGCTAAAGAGGACCCCTCCTCCGCTCCCTCATCCTGACCACCCGTCGTTGCACCCGTGTAGGTGCGCCGAGGGGAATCAGCGGGCAGGTGTGGCGTAGGAGCAGACACACCCCGATGCTGCCGAGACGCCCCGCTCCGCGCGTGGCGCGATGGGGGCCCCAGCAGGAGCAGCAGCTGCTGCGACTGGGCTGTTGGTCGGCTGCGGCTGCGGCCTCCCCTGCTCGCGCCCTGGCCGTTCCCGGACACACGCTGACGTGAGGCTGCGGCAGACACTGACCCAGATGGGCGGTCCATGCGCCCGATCCCGTCCTCAGACACCCTTGCCTCGCCTTCGCCCGCGCCGTCAGAAGATACGTCGCTGAGGCTGTTTGCCCTGCTGGTGGGAGGTGCGGTGCCCACACCGGGAGCATGTGGGTCCCGGCTGATGGGGGCTGGGGCTTCGCCGGGTGCTGTGGTGGTGGGTGCGGTACCGCTTGTGGTGGTGGGGTTGCTGAGGCCGTGGGCGTGCGTATGGTTGTGGGTGCGTGCGGCCAGGGACAGGAGGCGCAGCGGTGTGCGGGGCAGGCCGAAGCCAGCAGGCGGGTCCTCCCCCGTGGGCATGGGGGCTTCCACCCAGGAGGCACGCCGCATGACGGGATTCGCTCCGTCCACCTGAGGGCAATAGCAAGTTCATGTCAGTTATAAGGTGTGTTGGGAGCTGCGTTGGGGCATGGGGTGGGGGCCGAGGGAGGTCTGCGGCGAGCGGAGAAGCACTGGCCATGGGCAAAGCGGGCATGTTGATGGACCACCTGCCCAGCACCAAGCTGTGGCCTTGCGACAAGCCCAGGCCTACCTCTGGCACGAACGACAAAACGCGTTCAGTGCGGGTATTGCTGCGTGACAAGGAGCGCTCGACGGAACGAGCACCACTTGAATCGCCATGCTCCTTGCTGTAATTAGTAGCCCCGCCACCGACACCCTTCTTGGTGGCCGCTGCAGCTTGTGTCCACTTCTGCTCCTTCTCATGTTCAGCGCGGTGCTGGACGGCTCCAACCTACATATCCAGTCCAGTCAACTGCGTTTCAGCCGCTGCACCATGTTTAATCGCCGAAAATAAATTATAGCCGTGTTCATTACGGACAAGCAAGGGTAAGGCGCCCGTGCAAACTGAGTCTGCTCTGGCTTTGGGGCAGCCTACCTGAACCCGGTAACTTACCAGCTGGTCCGATTCCTCCTGGTATTGCGTAAGTAGGAATGCTGTCACCTCAGCCATTCCTTTTCAGCATCAGCGGTGCCCGCGCGGCGACTCGGCGCCCCTGCCATGAAGGCTTACTCTAAGCCGTTTCCTGCAGCCGCTAGGCCTCCGTGCCATAAGTGCGGACACACCGAAAGTCCGGCGCTGCACCCTCTAATGGAATGGAGCATGGCAAGTCAGCCCGTTTCTGCCCGGCTCTGCTTGACCGCTCGGCTTCGTTTCAAAATATACTTAGTAGCAGGACCGCAGCGCGCTGTGACAACAAAAGAAACGTGAGTGCAATAGGGGTCGGTCACCAACGAATAACCACGGCAGCAGTAGACGGTACTGGACGAACACGTTCACAGCGGATGTCCGGCACCGTACCAAGCATCCCAGCCTTCCAGGGGGTCTCCCTAGTCAGGAAGGGCCAGAGCTTCTGTCCCAGCATACCGGTGTGCCACGCACCGGTACTATCCTGACCCGCTGTGCACGTTCTAGCAACAGCGTCAAAGCAGGTCAAAGCCGCTTCCAGGAGCCTTCCCTGGCAGATTTTGCCAAGGAGCCAACAGGGGAGCTCCCCTGGCATCAGTGTTCCGGTCTTCTTCAGTACAAAATCCTAAGCGCTTACAATTTTGGGCCCTCCGTCCCAAAAATTGTCTCAGTACTGCTTACAATTTTGGCGGTAAAAATTGTAAGCCAGAATTTTTTTCCTGGGGGGCAAGCCCCCCAGACCCCCCAATGTTACACGCATCGAAGCAGCAAATTGACCCCAAACTCGTTTCCGTGCTTCCCTGACGCCCACACGGTTTCCTCGCGCTTTACGCGTACCTCAAATCCTCGTACGCAAAGCCCTGCCCCAAGACGCCAGGCCAGTAGTAGGCCTCCAGCAGCATCAATATCTCAGGAAGCGTAGGTGCCTGCCTGCACCGCCCTCTCATGCATCACAGCGTCTGTCCACTGACCAAGCAACAGGGTCTAAAGCTGTGGTTTGGCAGCAAGCGCCGTAACTCACAACACCGCCATCCACTGCTAGCTGTAAATCGCGTAACTTCCATGTACGATGCATACCCATCGCCCACGACAGCCTGTACACTGCATGCACCGGCATACTCAAATGCTTGGCAATCCATATGAACTCCTTCGTATATCCCCACCAAGGCGTGTACTGGGTCCTGCCCCACCAGTGTTCCGGTCTTCAGAATTATTATAATTTTTGCGGCCGTTTCGGCCGCGCTTTAGAATTATTTGGCCAGAAATTCTGAAGGATTTAGGATTTCCCTTAATCATTGCCGTGGAAATTCTGAGCAGTACCATCCGAATTCTGGGGAATGAAGGCGAAAATTATTATCAGGTCAGCCCCTCCCATGACACCAGGTAGACCCTAACTGTGCCGGAGGCCGCAATGTATGCCCCCTCCGTCCGGCAGAACGCTAGCCGGCATGTAGGCAGCGCACGCGCGAGCGCTGGGTAGCCGGGTACGGTTCCCCAAGTGGGTGTGCAACTAGGAAGTAGGGCTGGCATCCGCTTAAGTTGCCAGACGCCAACAATGATGCCCGCTGAGGGTCGCACCGTACCCCGTAGTGAATGGAAAGGGGTGGTGCAGGACGCCTGATGGTACCGTTTTTGCTGTTGGCCTGATACGGTACCGGATATGGCATCGAACGCAACGCTGCCTCCGTCCGAAGATAGACTGCAGTGCTCCTGCTATTTGAATGTTTCGCAGTCATTGGAATCATAATTTTTTAGGCCAAAATTATGAGCAGTACTATCAGAATTTTGACTCAAAAGGCCGGAAATTATGAGCGCTCAGAATTTTCCGCCAAATAAGACCGGGACACTGTGCCCCACCATCGCCGAGCCGGTGACAGCAAAGGTCGTCGCGTCCCCCGGAGCTGCTTACAATTATGGCCCCGGGCTTTCCGAAATTGTCGAAGTACTGCTGACAATTTTGGCTGGAAATTGTAAGGAAATTCTAAATTCCCTTACAATTTTGGCCTAAAAAATTCTAAAATCCGGCCTCGCCGGCCGGAAAATTCGTAATATTGTCGAAGACCGGAACACTGCCTGGCATCCACCATGCAACCGGCAGGACACGCCGGTACAGGGCAGCAGGTCGCTGAGGCACCACGGAGACCAGCTGCTGCATACAGCGGGTTCCGATTGCAGCAGGCGTGCGGCAGGGGTGCCCACTGGCGCCGCTGCTGTACCTGTTCGTGGCACAGGCCCTGCTACGATGGCTCCAGCACAATGCCGTTGGCGTGCAGCTGGACCCCGACAGCCCGCAGCTGACCACAGCAGTGCAGTCCGCAGACGACACAGAGGTGCTCCTCAGCGGCCCAGCGGCAGTCCCAGCCTTTCTGCAGTGCATGGAGACGTTCGCCCAGGCCTCCGGGCAGCACCTTAACCACAGCAAGGTGGAGCTCCTTCTGCTCGGAACCCCAGCCCCCTCCGATCCCCCACCTCCGGCGGACGGTCCCTCCACCTCAGCAGCAGCACCGCAGCGCAGCGCAGCCATGCCAGCCGACATTGGCGGCCTGCGGGTCGTGCAGCAGGCCACAGCCCTGAACCTGCCGTTTGCCGACGTCGGCCGCCAGCCACAGGTCGACTGGCAGCCGCGCATGCAGCAGGTGTACGGGCGAATGCGAAAGATCCTGGCCATGGGTTTTTCAGCGTTTGGCCGGGCGGCAACGGTAGCCGCCTATGGACTACAGCTGGTCACCTGGCATATGGAGCACGATGGGATGCCCTCATCTGGTGATGAGTTGGGCACCCTAGAACGAAAGGCGGCAGCCCTCATCGACCGGCAGTTGGGCCCAAGCAGCAAGCAGCAGCGAACTACAGGGGTACCGAAGCGCCTGTTGGTAGGGCACCCACGGGTAGGCGGGTTTGGGGCACTGGCCTTGCGGGAACATGTCCAGGCACGTCATGCCATGTGGGCGCGCAGGCTTGCCCTGTCCGTCTTGTACCCGCCTGAACAGCCGCAGCACCCGTGGCTGCTGGCAGCACAGCTGTTCTTCCGGCGCTGCCACCCCGGCTTCCACCCCCTGGCGGTGCTCACATCGACCTGCCAGGGCCCATGGCTCGGGGTGCGGGTGTTGCCACCAGCACTGCAGCGTGTGGTGGCGGCGCTAGGCCACCTGCCGCCGGTGGAGGACATTGCCGAGGAACCCATCGCCACGGGCCCTTGGTGCTGGGCAGCCCCGCTGTGGGGCAACCCCCTTCTACCCGCCCAGGCAGCAGCACCAGCAGCAGCACCAGCAGCACCAGCAGCAGCAGCGGGGGGCACAGCAGGGGCCGCGGTTGAAGCACGGTCTGGCGCAACAGGGGCAGGGAGGGGGGAGGGAACAGGGCTGGGGACGGGGCCAGGGGCAGGGGAAGGTATGGAGGGCCCTGGCAGGGAACAGCCGGCCCGGCCTGGAGCACCGGTACCCAGACCTGGTAGGGTGCCACGGGTTGCGGACAATCGGGGACGCGCTGACCCTCTATGCCCAGCTGCAGCAGCGGGAAGCAGCGTGGGCACAACTGCCGGAGGGAGAGCGCAGGACCCGGTTGGCCGTGGACCGGCAGTGGCGGCAACATACTGAGGGGCGCCTGCAGCCCCGAACACCGGCAGCAAGGGACCTGTGTGCGTGGCTGGGGGCAGAAACTACGCCTCAGCTCTAGGCTCCAACAGCTGCTGCAGGATATCCCATCAGAGTGGAGGGCGGCCGCAGAAGCCTTCAGGAGCAACTGGGAGCAGGGTGGCGAGGGGGAAGCACCGACGGAGCGGGACGCGCTGCTGGTGCTCCTCCCGCGGTTGGGCTGGCAGGTGCCGGGGATGGGCCGATTGGGGTGTGGGTGTGGCGACCCCGGAATTGTCACCTGAGCTTTTACAGCTCACTCAGCTCAGCCATACATCGCCACAGCTGAGCCAGTACCCTGGGCGGTGGCATCGCGGTCGTTAGCCCTAAACCCAACGAAAGGTGCTCAATTTGGCTTCCCTGATATCCACGTACTAGCTCTGTGCACGTGAGAGAAGTCTGCGAGGGGTTTGGGTCACATGATGCCATATGCGAGAAGCATTCAGGCAGGCATGGGCCGACCCGTTGGTCACTTGGCCTCCTGCAGCCAGCAAGGCTGACAGACGCGTGACTCAACTTCAACCGATTTAATTATCCATCAAATGCTGATTTGCCGCAAAAGCATACCTATCGCGAGGCTTTGGGTTGGCGCCCATGGAAGTGGGCCCTAACTTCGTCTCCTGCCCAGACCAACAATTTATATGGCAAGAAATACACCATAGGAATGCATTCCGTCATTCAGCACCAGCGCACATGCTGTCGGTGCGCGGAAAACTACCAAACTCGGCTGCATGCCAAGGCGCCAAGCACGTACGCCTGGATGTAGCGCTCTGTCATGCAGGTTCATATGTGACATTAGTTATATCATCTTCAGGTTCGGTTGTGCCGTTTGCCACATTGTACCAGACGTTGGACGATGCTTCCCAGGGAGTATCATAGGATGTCCACCGCGAGGCTCTAACAACGTCAAACTCTTTGTCAACGCATATAATGCCGCTATAATGCGACAGCAGCGCCCTTGCGGGCTAAATGAGCCTCTAAGCGCGACTTTTTCCCATGGAATGGTCAAGAGCGTTTCCGCCTGAAGAAGGACTTTTCACAGGCCCCGACCTCCCAGGGGCTGCATACATATCTACAGCATGCATCGCGGCGTGCGAAGCTACCTGGAACTGTGTTGCTGGTGTGAGGCGATGCGGCATGCCGCCCGCTGTTCGTGCGACGGGACATACATGGGGCCATACGCGGCGCAAGCAGGCGTGATGGACTTGCATACTATATATAAGTACTTCGTCGAAGTGGGTCTGCGTATAGCGCCCTGTACAGTGCAATCAACATCGGTTCAGGTTCCGGGGCCCCGCCTGACCGGTGAGTCTCCCCTGTGGTTCTACCCCGCATCACATAAAAATGTCCCGTTTCAAGGATGCTTGCTGTTGTATCACATGCAAATAAGTTGAATGCGCGGTACCAGGTGACAAAACATGCAGGAAGTGAGCGTTATTCCCTGCAATGCCTTGCTACATCCCTTGTACGGCAGCCGCCCTAATTACCTCGGCATACCAACCGCCTAGGTACCGCGCAACACAAACAGATAGTACTCATCAAGCCGGTCACGGTGGTATGCGCCACGTTCTAGGCGGGTGGTATGCCGAGGGGTTTTTGCCTGGCAGAAGACAGGGCCAAAGGGACAAAGCCACACGCAAAGTGGTACGCGCGTGACCCTGCCCTTGAACCCGCACGCAGGGTCCGGCCCGCATAACATTATTGTGATCACTGCTATCATGCACAGGCCAAGACGGCCGTGTACGAAGCTAGCCAGAGCTAGCAGGGCAGTTGCGCGTACGGCGTGGAGGTGAAAGCAGCGGCACTGCGGCAGAATTGCACGTGTGAACCCCGGCTTGTATGTTAGCGTTCAAGCAGGTACCGACGATGTACAGCTGTAGTTGCGCTAGACAAGCGTGAGCATCGTTGCACACGTACAAGGCGAGTTTGATGCATCATTGTAAGTGCATAAGGTGATTGGGGACGACAGTGGAGGTCGGAACGGGAAAGAGTGAGCACGCAGTGGCTGGGTCTGCTGCACAGATTTGGGAGCCCGTGTAACAGGAGACGGAGTAGGAGCCTCCCCTGGGAGTGGGTGGCTGAGGATGGGGAGGCTGAAGGATCAAGGTTTGAAGTGGGTTGAAGGATCTCGTCTCATGGACGGAGGGTGGAGGGGGTGGTGGAAGGAAGGGGGGAGGGGGGAGGGATGGGGGGAAGTTGATAGGTGTTGCGGGCTAAGCCGATGGCAGGCCAGGATGGCACCTGTTGTCATAAAACAATTTAGGTTGCTCATTAGGGTTGTGATCGGCATGGCAGCACATGCCGTCGCAAATTGCCGTTCGCCATGCACCAGTGCCAATTGCCAATTGCTATGCACCAGTGCCAATCGCCAATTGCTATGCACCAATGTAAATGGACAGTTTTAACGACTTCTCTCATCTGCCTCTCATCTGTCTTATGGTCCACATTGCGACAGATGGCGACAGACCGGCTGCGTAGCCCCACAGAGCGAGCACATCAATACCGCACGCCAATGAAAGGGGAGAATTAGAAGCCGGGAAGGACGCTTGTAGGACGCCTGTAGACGCTCGCAGTTTAGTACACAGAGGTGTAGCTTTGGCTACTCCTCCCTTGAAGTTCACTTACACTGCGTTACAAGCAGTATGATGGCTTCATTACGAGGCTCTGCTGGGCCTCACCTTTTGTCAGGAAGGCCTCGACGCAGTGCGATGGCCCGCTTGCCGGCGACTCCGAGGCACATCCAGGCAATCCGGCCACCATCTTGCGCGCCCCCATGCCAACGAGTTGTCGCTCGCTCGACTGGGGGAAGGAGGTGCGACAGGGCTGGCTGGTGCAGCTCGGCAGGCCATGTTCGACTTTCAGCAACCGCAGCCTCACGCTGCGGCGGCGGGCGCATTGCTTACGGATGCACTCCACAGTGCGTTACCTTCGATCAGCTGCAGCATGCGCATGCAGCCAAGGATGTGTGCGATCGACACGTGTCGACCCGACCAACCTGTGCCTGCCTGCTGCCTCTCAGGGCACTGAGAGCACACAGTCGCAATATTCATGCGCACCTGCGTATCCGCACTGAACCTTCCGGCCACCCGTGTTCCCCGCAGCGGCACCTCGCGCGCGGCCCCCGCTGGCGACACTGCCGGGGAGGGCGGCGCCCCCGCAGACCTCTCTACCCTATTGCCCGACGCCAACATGCAGGTGTGTGTGAATGCATGGCTGTGTTGCGCACAAATCAAGACATTGACTTGGCCAAATGCGTGGACAAGTCAGGAGGCGCTGGTCAGAGCTCTATCTGGCACCACTGCTGCTGACATGTCCATGCTTGCTCGGTACCATAATAGTGGCCTCCACGTCTTGTGATTCCTGTTCTCCCCTCCGCTTCCAGGTACCGTTCCGCATCCGCAACCTGCATTCGCTGGGGCAGCAGGACGAGCTGCAGCTGCGGTCGGCGGAGGCACTGCCGGGGGAGCATGCGGCGGGCAACACGCCCACTGGCCTGGTTACACCAGGGGCGCAGGCGCTGCAAGCGGGAGCCGCAGCCTCCAAGCAGCAGGGGCAGGGGCCGCAGCAGCCGGGCGGCGGGGCTGGCGAGGGGGAGGTGGACGAGGCGGCAGCGGGGGGCGGTCTGCCGTGGAGGCGGCGCTGGCTGAGCTGCAGGACGTGCCGTACACGGATATGCGGCGGGAGCTGAAGGAGCGGAGGCTGCGTAGCTCGGGGAAGAAGGCGGAGGTGCAGGTGAGGCAGGGCGGGTGGGTTGACGGGGGCCTGGCGGGTGGGTGCGGAGAGGGGGAAGGGGCAAGGCTCTGCAGCAAGAGCAGGGCCAGGGCAGGTGGGCGTGGCTGCAGGGAGGGATGTGAGCAGGCGCTGGCGCGCGCCGTGGCCCATTCTGCAAGCATGCAGGTCGTGGCGTGGGTGCCGTCACGGGAGATCTCATGTTTCACGGAACCCGCAAGCAAGCGGCTGCCGTTACCACTGTTACCATTGTGGCCGTATCACAACCCTCACCTCACCAACCTTCTTCTTTGCCGTGCCTGCCCCTCGCCTTGCAGCTGCGGTTGGCGGAGGCCAAGGCCAAGGAGCGCCAGGGTGGTGGTGCGAAGGAGCAGCAGCAGCCGCAGCAGCACGAGGAGGAGAAGAGGTGCGTTGCACGACAATCACGGGAGGGTTTACGCGCGCGCGGATCACACTGTCCGGGCTCTGTCCCAGCGAACCGCAGGCGTCTCCGGGCGTGCGTTGTGGGGTCTGGGGCGTGCAACGGCGCCAAAGCCAACCCACCGGCTCACTTGGATCCCATGGTGGTGCTGCTACCGCATGCTGGCGTTGTTCTTACCGGGCATCGACGGGTAGAAGCTGCGTGCGTCAATGTATCATACGACAGCTGTACCGGCCCTTAACCAGCCGAGCCAAGCCATCCAGTAGCATTGTAAGACGGACGGAGAAGAATGGCACCCACCCAAACGGCATGGTATGGCGTGGTGTTGCACGCACCTTCTACGCCTGCAGTCTCCGCCTTCACCAGTTGCGCACACCACGCCACGCAAAGCTGACGACGACGCCCGTACCGCACCCCATGCACACGCGGCCTCACATGGAGCTCGCAAACCTCTTCACCTTCCACCCGCACCATTGCCGCACACAGCCCAGCACACACTCTCCCCGTGCGCCCCCTCCGTGCACACCGCCAATGCAGCACACATCCGCATCTACGCGCACCGCGCGCTGACCCTTCTGGCCATCCCTGGTCCCCGCAGCGGCACCTCACGCGCGCCCCCCGCTGGCGACACTGCCGGGGAGGGCGGCGCCCCCGCGGACCCCGCTACCCTGGCCTCCTGGGAGCATCAAGTGGCGCAGATGCCCGACGCCAACACGCAGGTGTGCGGGAATGGGATATGTCGAATTCCTGACAATCAGACAAGTAGCAAAATATCACTCACAGCCATACCCGCCAACACGCAGGTGTGTGTGCATGCGTGGATGTGCAACGCTTTGCTTACAAGTCGAGTACATGGCGTAGGCCAAACGCGTGGACAAGTTAGGAGGCGCTGGACGACCTTTGCCTGGCACCACTGCTGCTGACATGTCCATGCTTGCCACCCCTCTCGGTACCCTGCCCTCCTTTTCTCTGTAAGGTGCCGTTCCGCATCCGCAACCTGCATTCGCTGGGGCAGCAGGACGAGCTGCAGCTGCGGTCGGCGGAGGCACTGCCGGGGGAGCATGCGGCGGGCAACACGCCCACTGGCCTGGTTACACCAGGGGCGCAGGCGCTGCAAGCGGGAGCCGCAGCCTCCAAGCAGCAGGGGCAGGGGCCGCAGCAGCCGGGCGGCGGGGCTGGCGAGGGGGAGGTGGACGAGGCGGCGGCAGGGGGGCGGTCTGCCGTGGAGGCGGCGCTGGCTGAGCTGCAGGACGTGCCGTACATGGATATGCGGCGGGAGCTGAAGGAGCGGAGGCTGCGTAGCTCGGGGAAGAAGGCGGAGGTGCAGGTGAGGCAGGGCGGGTGGGTTGACGGGGGCCTGGCGGGTGGGTGCGGAGAGGGGAAGGGGCAAGGCTCTGCAGCAAGAGCAGGGCCAGGGCAGGTGGGCGTGGCTGCAGGGAGGGATGTGAGCAGGCGCTGGCGCGCGCCGTGGCCCATTCTGCAAGCATGCAGGTCGTGGCGTGGGTGCCGTCACGGGAGATCTCATGTTTCACGGAACCCGCAAGCAAGCGGCTGCCGTTACCACCGTTACCATTGTGGCCGTATCACAACCCTCACCTCACCAACCTTCTTCTTTGCCGTGCCTGCCCCTCGCCTTGCAGCTGCGGTTGGCGGAGGCCAAGGCCAAGGAGCGCCAGGGTGGTGGTGCGAAGGAGCAGCAGCAGCCGCAGCAGCACGAGGAGGAGAAGAGGTGCGTTGCACGACAATCACGGGAGGGTTTACGCGCGCGCGGATCACACTGTCCGGGCTCTGTCCCAGCGAACCGCAGGCGTCTCCGGGCGTGCGTTGTGGGGTCTGGGGCGTGCAACGGCGCCAAAGCCAACCCACCGGCTCACTTGGATCCCATGGTGGTGCTGCTACCGCATGCTGGCGTTGTTCTTACCGGGCATCGACGGGTAGAAGCTGCGTGCGTCAATGTATCATACGACAGCTGTACCGGCCCTTAACCAGCCGAGCCAAGCCATCCAGTAGCATTGTAAGACGGACGGAGAAGAATGGCACCCACCCAAACGGCATGGTATGGCGTGGTGTTGCACGCACCTTCTACGCCTGCAGTCTCCGCCTTCACCAGTTGCGCACACCACGCCACGCAAAGCTGACGACGACGCCCGTACCGCACCCCATGCACACGCGGCCTCACATGGAGCTCGCAAACCTCTTCACCTTCCACCCGCACCATTGCCGCACACAGCCCAGCACACACTCTCCCCGTGCGCCCCCTCCGTGCACACCGCCAATGCAGCACACATCCGCAGCATCTACGCGCACCTGCGCGCTGACCCTTCTGGCCATCCCTGGTCCCCGCAGCGGCACCTCACGCGCGCCCCCCGCTGGCGACACTGCCGGGGAGGGCGGCGCCCCCGCGGACCCCGCTACCCTGGCCTCCTGGGAGCATCAAGTGGCGCAGATGCCCGACGCCAACACGCAGGTGTGCGGGAATGGGATATGTCGAATTCCTGACAATCAGACAAGTAGCAAAATATCACTCACAGCCATACCCGCCAACACGCAGGTGTGTGTGCATGCGTGGATGTGCAACGCTTTGCTTACAAGTCGAGTACATGGCGTAGGCCAAACGCGTGGACAAGTTAGGAGGCGTTGGACGACCTTTGCCTGGCACCACTGCTGCTGACATGTCCATGCTTGCCACCCCTCTCGGTACCCTGCCCTCCTTTTCTCTATAAGGTGCCGTTCCGCATCCGCAACCTGCATTCGCTGGGGCAGCAGGACGAGCTGCAGCTGCGGTCGGCGGAGGCACTGCCGGGGGAGCATGCGGCGGGCAACACGCCCACTGGCCTGGTTACACCAGGGGCGCAGGCGCTGCAAGCGGGAGCCGCAGCCTCCAAGCAGCAGGGGCAGGGGCCGCAGCAGCCGGGCGGCGGGGCTGGCGAGGGGGAGGTGGACGAGGCGGCGGCGGGGCGGTCTGCCGTGGAGGCGGCGCTGGCTGAGCTGCAGGACGTGCCGGACACGGATATGCGGCGGCAACTGAAGGAGCGGAGGATGCGCACCTCGGGAAAGAAGGCGGAGGTGCAGGTGAGGCAGGGCGGGTGGGTTGGCTGGGGCCTGGCAGGTGCGTCAGGGGTGGCACGCCGGCGTGCGCCGTGGCTCATGGTGCAAGCTTGCAGGTTGTAACGTCAGTGCTGTCGCGGGAGGAGGTTGTACCGTGCGTGGAATCCGCAAGCGGCTGCCGTAACCACCGTCACCATTGGGGCCGTGTCACCCCCACACCTCACCAACCTTGTTTGCCCGCCCTGCCACTCACCCCGCAGCTGCGGTTGGCGGAGGCCAAGGCCAAGGAGCGCCTGGGTGGTGGTGCAGAGGAGCAACAGCAGCCGCAGCAGCGCGAGGAGGAGAAGAGGTGCGTTGCGCGACAACCACGGGAGGGTTTACGCGCGTGCGGGTCGCACTGTCGGGGCTCTGCTTTGCGAGTCCAATCGATCTGCAGGGTTGTTCGCGTTTCTGGGAGAAGCATGGCCCGGGGCGTGAGCAGCGTCCAACACTCACCAGCTGGCACGCTGTGCAAGCAGTTGCCCGGGGCGTAGAGCAAATGGTGACCGGAAACCAATTGCAATCTCAGCGTTTTTTATTGTAGGTGGTGCAGTATGGCATAAGCAGTATAGAAGATCGTAATACATCGATTTTCGATTAGGGAGTGCCATCCTCCGGTCACCTTTCTGGTACTCAGTAAAGGGTCGGAAAAGGTGTTCTTTTCAAACTGGTTTCAGAACGTACCTTTTTTAAGCCCCCTCAGTTTTAGGGTCTTTTTGAATATATTGCAGTGCCGTTCGTGAGCGAGGAAGGGGGTCTGCCAGAGTGCGAGGCAGTGGTAGGGAGGGGGAATCGATTCCTACAGGCTGCATGCTCGGGCTCTTTTTGTACAGGTTGACAGCGTCCAAGCCCAAATTGGGGGTTTTTAAAGCAATCTTGCCGATGGCATGAGTGCTTCATATTGGCATAATTTGCAAAATGGACAAATAACGAATTCTGTATACTAATGGATGGCGGGAGAGGCAGGAGAAATATCTCATTCTGCGAGGAGTGGCTAAAACTGGGTGCATGTTGCCAGTAAAGGGAGTAAAGGTAACACAAGGCTTTCAGCCCCTGGATGGTGCAGAGGTGATGAGGTCATAGTTCTTACTTCACCAGGCTCTCGGCCGGCGGGATGGGGCAGGGGGGCGTGTTAGGGAGCGGTCATCTTGATTGGGGGCTAATCGTGCCCCCCCCCAGCGCCCGGGCCCTGCCTGATGTCCCCGCTCTTTCCAACCTGCGTCCACTAGCAAGTTCCCATGAGAAAAAGCTGACCAACCCCGAGAAGTATGTACTAATTTTGTGGGATCAGCTTCCCTTTCGTGAAATTTTTGTGGGGTTAGCTGCCCTTTCGTGAATCTGGAGTAATATCCAACCGTACCTTCGCCCAATACGATCAACTGAGCCTCAACGTGCACTGTGTCCGACTGTCCTCCTTTCACTGCATACAGAAGTGACGGGCAGCGATGGACAATAGGCGGCCTCATCGACGTGATCGACCGCTTGGGGACAGTGTCGGAGGACTGGGCGGCTGAGGCGGTGATGGGAATGGGCGCCGGCGACCATGTCGCGAAAATTGCAAGGGCGCTTGCGCTGCTGAAGATGGACCTGGAACAGCCAGGCAAGTGTGTGGTGCGTCTCCGAAGGTTGCTGAGGAAAGCGATTTTGCCGATTTCCTTTCAACGTCGGCGATTCTCCGCCAAGCACCCTTGGCGTACAGCCTGCAGTGCTACACTCACCGTTTCGCATTGCATGCGACCGGGCCTTTGGCCGCCTCCAAGCGCCAATGCTCGGTACTCTGTGTGATGGCGTGCACGTAGCCCACGCGAACGAGCAGGCAAACGAAGTTGACCATGACTGGCATGCCCCACACTCTGACACCTAAGCTGTCCTGCTCCCTCCTTTCCATTGCGTCCCATTCAGATGGCGTGACGGCAGAGGCAGCGGCTGAGGGTAAGCTGTAATATCCCTGGAAGCGTGAGCATTTGGGGGCCCTTGGCGCATGGCAGGGTACGTACAGCTGTGGGGTGTCCTAAAATCTTCATGCACCTGCAACGGCCGGTACTGGTGTTTACTTTACAGTAGCGGTGCGGCAGGGCAGCAAGGGGCGGGAGGGGGCGGGGGGTTGAGGGGCGGCAGGCAGGGGTAGAACGAAGCAAGGGGGAGCAGCGCAGCGAGCGGTTCGGGGCAAAGCAAAGGAGCAGCTCTGGCCAGTCAAGTCGCTTGGCGGCCAACACGCACACATACCACGCGCTGGGTTGTAAGCACAAGAGTCTGAGGCCTAAACGGGGTACCAGTAACCCCAAAGCATGGTTAGTTAAACTCTGGTGTCCCACTCCTCTGCTAATGCTCATGCACCGACCTTCCACTTCCGCCCACAAGCCGCATATCTGGAGCGCTGGAGACAGACCACAAGCCCCTCCGAGGTGGACTGGGAGCTTCAGCTGAGCGGCCCGGACCCGCTGCTGCTCAACTGTCGGCCCCATGGGAACACCGGGCTGGATCCTGCACTGGCGAGCCCGATTTTCGGGAGGCTCATCGACAGGCTCCGAGGGGACATCCGGTGGTCAAGGGAGGACATGACCGTGGCGGTGGAGCTGTGCAACGTGGCGTCGCTGTTCCACCCCTACGAGGTGTGTATGTGCGTCGTCCTCTTCACACATTCTATCCAAGGCTTCTATCTTCCTGTAAGGCTATTCGTACCGAGTTATGAAAACGCCTACGATTTTTGCAACCTTTTCGTAAATTTTCTGCCCTACGGGCGGATTGTGACCCGGAAGTCACGAAACGGGTTCAAAATGATGCCCATTTTTTCAGAATCTCTCTGCACGGAGGGTGCTTCCTTTTCATCAAAATTCCCAAATTTTGCCAGTTTTTCGAAAAAATGAAAGAAGATAGAAGCCTTGATTCTATCCTATCTTGGGCGTGCGGCCTATGACAGATTGCACTAGCCGTACTTACTTATTGGGTGTGTCGGGACCTCGAATCCCTCTGGCCACCTTGGCGGTGCACACCTAAGGACAGACTGGCATGGCGTTCGGCTGATGCACAGTGAGGTTCATGCCAGGGAACCATCGCCAAGGTCAGAGGGTTGCCTTGTAGGCTACTTATGCGCCTAATGAGGGTAGCACGGTACAGTTGGGATTTTGCAGTGTGCGTGTGTAGCAGCGCACCTTGGCCAGTGACCAAGTACGGCAACTAGCCAAGCACGTCAGTAGAGGGGCCCAAACCCATGGTTAGCAGACACAGCTGGTACCACAGTTCCCAAGCTGCACCTGCCACGGGGCAGCCACAGGCCACTCATGGCCCGCGCCTGACAACCAGCACATACAGCAGGGTTTTCTGCTGCGGTTTAGGTGCGCCCATGCCCCCTGCATAGTTCACGGTCCCGCACATCCTCCTTTCAGTGCCGCTCCTTTTACTTGTTGTATGGCCCGCACCGTTTCCTGCAGCGGGATCTGGAGGCGCAGTTTAAAGAAGTCCTGTCAGAGTACCTGGGCACGCCAGTGTTCAAGTTCGGGCCGCGGCCTACCAGCAGCATGACGACCGACGGCATGGCGGTGGTCAACCCACAAGCCGGTCAACGGCAGTGGCGGGCGTACGGCTTTGTAGAAGTCGAGCTGAAACAGGGCAAGTCTGGGGACAGCAACTGCCAAGGCGCAGCGTATTATGGCGTCTTCTGGCAGGAACGGTGCACGTCCGCCTTCTACAGGCAGACCTGCTGCCCCGCCCTCCTGTTCGAGGTGGTGGGGGCTGTTGTTGAGTGGAGCTGTGTCCGGTCAGGACTGAACACTTGGACCACTGATCTATGTCGTACATCCCGAGTTGGGTAAACAGTCCCAGCTTGGCTATGTCAGAGAGAGCGAACAATATGCGTATATGAGCCCTTGCAAGTCTTACAAAGCGTGCATGCTCTCATATACGCATATTGTTCGCTCTCTCTGACATAGCCAAGCTGGGACTGTTTACCCAACTCGGGATGTACGCTATAGATCAGTGGTCTGTGTTCAGTCTGACCGACACAGCTCCACTCAACAACACTCCCACTGGCAGGGCTAAACACCAGACACACGTGCAATCAAACCACGCTTAGTGCAGTCCCATCTTCCGGCAGCAGAACTGCAGCTTCTGCTTAGCCACCGGCTTGGTCAGCGCATCCGCGACCATGTCTGCCGTTGGGCAGTACTTGAACACCACCTCGCCCCTGGCGGCCCGCTCACGCACAAAATGGTGAATGACATCAATGTGCTTCGCGCGGCTGCGATGTGATGGGGTTCTCAATCACCTTCAGCGCCCCCTGGTTATCGCCCATCATCTGCACCGTGATAGCGCCTGCCTCCATTCCCAAATCACCCATCAACTTCCGCAGCCACAGCGCCGCTGGCGTAGCACCACCTGCCGCCACGTATTCTGCCTCCAGCGTGACAGCGACACAGTGCGCTGCAGCTCACTCTTCCAGCTCACGGCCCCACCGTTGCACAAGAACACGTACGCAGACGTAGACTTGCGAGTGCCCACGTCACCCGCAAAATCGGCATCGGTGTAGCCGACAAACGACTCTCCTCCACCACCAAACACCAGGCCCTGCTCCACGGTACCCGCCAGGTAGCGCAACACGCCCTTCGCTACCGCCATGTGCTGCGTGCTAGGCATGCTGTTGTACCGCGACAGCAGGCTCACGGGATAGGCCAGGTCCGGCCGCGTGCACACAGCCAGGTACATCAGGCTCCCCACGATCTCACGGTACCGGCTTGCCTCCTTCGCACACAGCGGCTCCTGCCCCTCAGCATCGCTGCCACAACAGCGACATAGTTCGCACCAAACGCTCACAAGGAAGCTCACGCAGTCTTCCCCGCCTCTTGTGCTTGTGACGGAGCACACGCAGTCTCCTCACAGGTGCAACGCAGCAAACTTCGCACCACTCCCACGGGCGCTATGCTGCACAACAGCAATCACATGCTGCCTCACGCCTCTACAGGCAAAAACGCGGCAACCGACAAACGGCTCGCTCGCCCAGCGCTTCACTCAGGCAACCGACACACGGCTAGCCACAGCACTGTTCTCACTGCTGCAACCGACACACGGCTGACAGGCAGTTACCATGCGTACATCTCACATGCGAAGCAAGTTCGTCTGCTCACACAGTACGCTCACGCGGTCGTTCCCGCGACATGTGCATCATGCACCTCTGGAGTCTTGGCAGTCCGTCGCCATGCTCCCACGTTCATGCACCTAGCGGCACCCCATGCCTCACATGCGCCCCCGCGCAATGCACTTGCGCCTGCTATGGCTCCTTACCGACAAACGGCAGGTAATTATCACCAACTGCCCTCTGCTCTACACCGCACTAACCTCGCATGACTCGCACCTAACCGACCAACGGCTGGCACCCACGGCGGGTTACTGACCACCGACCTAGCCTAGCCGACACACGGCTCCCACGGCTCCCACGGCGGGTCACACCTAGCGGTCTCCGAGCCAACTCATGGCAGTTTCCTCACGGAACCACTGACCGTGCTTCTCGAGCGTCGCTGATCCCCGTGCAAGCATATCGGTCACTGGGTCCCTGACACCGCTTGCCGACCCACATGTCCTACAGAAGCTCCCATGCTTCCATGGCCTACTTGCACTCAATGATCAGCGCGATCATCTCGCTCTCGATGCCGAAGCCGATGTTGCCCAGCGCTCTCCACGACGAGGCAGCACCATCCTTCTCCTCAGCACCCACAGGTTGCTCAAGATCAGTCTACTCCTGATCTCAAAGCCCAGGGCTCGTAGTTGTCGGGGCCTGCCAGCAGCTCAGACCGCCGAGCCTGCCTAGACTGATCGCGACTCACTCCGCGTCGCAGCCTACGCCCACTAGAGTAAAGTTCCGACTCTACTCTTTACAACTAGCCCTTATACCACACGCGTTAACGTGGGCTCATAACCTGTTGTTTTCTTGAGGTAAACCCGACCCGAGACTGGAGCTGGCCCCGGTGTATCCTACTGTTCGTTACATTGTAGCGATACGTTATTACGCTCTGTACTTGCTCAAAAGGTAGTCCTAACGCATAGGTCTACTTATTGTTCTCGCAACCACTCATCCTAGGTGCCGTACCACCTAGCGTTCTCCCCTCACGGTGTGGGTCATGACTGGACTGCACCCTCCAGAACAACACACACCTGCGCATTTCAGCGCTTTACTGGATGGGAAAGGTGACGGTGCAGCCGCTCACGATGATGATCAACCTGCTGGACCTCACCGACACCAAATCGTACTTCATGACCATCCTGGCCTCAACCCTCGCCGCTGTCAAGGCAGCGATGCAGGAGCTGCACAGCTTCTACTCACAGGAGCAGCAGCAGTCAGCGGCAGCCCAGCGCGCTGCATTCCTGTCGGCAAGCATGCCATATCCAATGGCGGACTACCGCCAGGCAACGCAGATGCAGGGCGGCTGGCTGCTGGTGTTCAGTGCCTTTTCGAGCACTAACAACAAGCCGGTGGTCGTGCGGTTCATGAGATGGTACGGCGAGGCAGCACACCGCGCCTGGGCGGCTGCGGGCCAGGCGCCGCAGCTGTACCGCGTGGTGCGGCTGCCCGGCGGGTGGCTGCAGGTCGAGATGGAGTGGCTGGAGGCTGCAGACGGGTGGCAGCAGCTGGCACGTGTGGAGGAGCCAGCCGCCGTGGCTGCCGCCAGCGCGGCAGCCCAGGCAGCACTGCAGCGGGCACACAGCGTGCAGGGCAGTGGAGGCAAGTGCTTTGCGCACGGCGACATGCGGGCGCGAAATGTCATGGTCCGGCGGCGTGCTGGCGGCGGCGGCGGCGATGGCAGCAGTGAGGCGGAGGCCTATGACGTCGTGTTTGTTGACTTCGAGTGCAGCGGGGTGGACGGCGAGGCGGTCTACCCCCCGTTCCTCAAGACTTCGATTGAATGGCCCGCAGAAGTGGATACAGATAAGCCGGTGCGCCAGCAGCATGACACAGAGCTGCTGGCCAGGAGTGTGGAGCAGCTGCGGCGCTTTGTGCGCAACTAAGGGCATGAGCTGCTAATCATGCAGCCAACACTGTGGGGTGCCAGAGCGTTTGGCATATGGAAGCGGCTGGCGGGTTGGGCAGGCCCCGGAGGGAACGGTGAGCACACAAGGGACGGGTGGGGCAGAGCGACAGGGTGGGGCAACCGTGGTGGTGGTGGTGGTGGTGGAGTTGCTCCTGCTGCAAATCATAATTGTTGCCGTACGCTCCGAAGATTGCATTTGGCGCTATGCGGGGAAAGAGCACGATCGAATTGTGAGATTATGGTAATAGGGTAATGGTGTACTGGGGTAATGAGGCGAGCGAACACCCCTGAGAGGCCTCCTGCTATTGTTTTGGCTGCTGCTACTGCTGCTCCTGCACCCACATGGCGCTGGGATGGGTGGGTGGGTCTTGCTGCCTCGGGCCATGCACACCTGAGGTGCAGCAGCTTGCACGCCTGCACATGCTGCGCTACCGTGCATCTCTCGCGCGCGCCCCTCTTTGAATTTAGGAGGTTGTTGCGGTGTGAGGGAGCCACGGTGTGGCGGTTATCATAGCATGGCTATTGTGGGCGACCTTAAGCGTGTGTCGCATGTTGACTGAGAGCGGGAGAGACTTTGTGTATTAAACGAGTGTGAAGAGCTTTTTCGTTCTTTCGCTTCAGAGCTTTTTCGTTCTTTCGCTTACTGTGGCGTGCAGTGTAGTCGGATTGCGGTTTCCGCAGGGTAGATATTGAAGAGCAGGGAAGAGAAGAGGCGGTAGGGGAGGGCGTGTAAGGGGGGCCCTGTCCTTTTTTTAAATGGGAAACCACGCCCTGCTACCGCGATAATTCTCACCCCTAACTTTTTACTGGAAGCGGGCCTCCTATGTTTTCCCTGCCTTGCGTTTTCACTGGCTTTCCTGACTGATGGCGTGATTTGTGATTCATGCAAAAGCTGGGCTGCGAAGGACACCACGACCTTAACAGCATGGTGTGTTGTTGCGTGGCACGGCACGGGGCATGTGTGTCAGCGGGCCTTATGAGCATGCCCCGCAGAAGCATGCCGCCGGCAGAAGGATTGAAGGGCTGGTCGCCAGCGTGTCTGTCCAGGTTCCACGTCTCCCATGTGTGCGGATATGTAGTTGTGGCAGCATGTAGCCATGCACTGCAGGTCATGGGCGATGTCCAAGCTGTCCTCGCTCTCTATCTATGCGTCCTGAGCAACCCAACAGCGTGCGCACTGCCGTCGTGAAGTTCAGGGGAGTCACCCTGGCACGGAACTGCGCACACACCGAGGTGCCGAACAAGACTGTATGTAAGGTCCCAGGCTTAAGGGATAAGCGGAAGGATGACCGGCCTGGGCGCTGGGGCTGGGGAACACTTGGGGAAATGTCGGTTCATTCTGGGCCTTCATTCTTGGAGGCGGCTTTTTTCATTTCCGAGAATAGGGACGATTCATTCTAGGCATGTGCCCAGAATGAATGGGGCAGGTCGGTGCACCAGGGTGCACAACAGAATGAACAGCCCAGGACTATGCGTACCACTGGCACGTGGGACGGGAGGACGGGCTGATGCAGAGTGAGGACGTGCATACAGCTGAGTCCAAAATATTCTGGGACACCTGTCACATCGTGTCAAACAGCTGCGTTTGGTCACACAGTAACTTGCTGGTGGTCTCGTCAAAGGGAGAGGTAGAGAAGGGCCACGCACATGATTCCCACAGAAACGCGGCACCGCGCTGTGGTCCACTACAAGTACTTTTTAAGGAGCCTCTCCGCAAAGTGGCTGGTCTGTATGGAGTCTCCAAGTCCTCTCTGCAGCGCTGGCTGACGGCCGCAGGCGTGCCAACTGACAAGACACGGCGCGCAGCAGCAGCAGACCGAAAGAGACCGGTCGCAGCCAGGGTCGCAGAAGTCATCACACGGGCCCTGCACAGCAACCCCTTCACCACCATGCCGCTCCAGACGAGACGAGGCACCGTGCGGTGGTCCACTACAAGTACTTTTTGAAAGGCCTCAGGAAAGTCTCCACAGCCTCTATCTATGGCGTGTCAAAGCCAGCATCCTGCACGCACGGCAACGCTTGGCTTACACTGGCCAACAGCTGGCCGCCCGTTCTTTTGTTTACCACACACTCCTCGGGCGTCTTGGGCCCCCCGCCCGTTGTGCAACGGAGCAGGCACGAAAGCACCCGGTCGCTGTTTTTTTATACGCCACCGTCACACGACCCAGACCATGGCGCGTGCCTACGACCCAGCCTTGTCAGCGCGCCTGGGAACGGTCAGCTGCATTGGTGGGCAGCCTCCGCTGCCGCCGGGCATCTGTAAGGCTTATCGTGGGGATGAGGAGCAGGTCTGGCCGGAGCCGCTTCAAGTCGTCATCCGAGACGATGTCGCTGGGGGTGAGCCACCTAGGCACTCGGGTACCAGCGGAGTAAGGGGGGCTGTCGTTTGCCGCACAGGCGTCCATCACCATGAAACAGCCGCCTTTAGCGCCTTGAGACGGAGTCTTTGTAATGCACTTCACGGCCTTGTTGTGCCTGTCTATGTAGAGGGCCTTCATGCGCGGGTGCTGGCACCCCCCGAGTATGTGCCCCGTGCCGTCCTCCTCGCCGCATGCTGGGCAGCGCCCGTCGCTGATGGAGTTCCGTCCCTTCCGACCAAGCAAGGACAAGCGGTTTCTTGCACCTGCGAGCTATCTTGGCATTCCAGAGGGCCCCGTGTCGGGCTTTGATGGCGTTTAGGGTGGCTTTCCACGGCAGGCTGTCGTCTGTGTGTAGTCGGTGGCTGCTTTTGGGGCAGAGGAGGGGGACGGTTTGTTCGTTCCCAGCCGTCTGTGTATAAGGTGCGGTTCGCATAGCCATGTTGTGTGTGGGGCATGACTGCGCGTTGGATGCCTACATTGAGGTCGGGCACGGAGTATGACTCCGGCTCGACCTGCTCGAGCCAGTACAATTGGGAGTACGGGTTGCTGCTGGCAGTTTCAGTTACCCAGTTACCGCTGTCAGCAGGTGCGGTGCCTTTGGCTACAGCAGTAGCTCCAGAGTCAGCCATCTCGTTTCCTGTGATACCTATATGCGACTTAACCTTGTAAAGATGGGTGCAATGTCCGCTTTTAGCTCTTTCGAGCATGTGGTCGACAATCGCTGCCAGGATTTCACGATGCTTGGAGATATGCATCTTCTTTGGATCATACATCATTTTTCTTATCAGACAAAGGGTAGCTAGGCTGTCGGTGTACACGTTGAGAGTCTCCGTCGAGCCCGTGTGCGCCGCTAGTGCAGCCTTCATCGCGCTGGCCTCCGCCCTGGTGATAGTGTTCGTGGCACCTGCGCCGTTGGGATTCACGTGGGTAAGGGTGTTTGTGGTCGCGTTGTAGACGGCAGCGCCCAGGCTGTTTGGAGCTTCTGGGTTTTGGATGCAGGAGCCGTCTGTGTAGAGCAGCACCCCATCGCCGTGCCGGAGGGGGTAGCGTGCAGGGTACTGCACACCAGGGTTCACGGTGTCCGGGGTTTCAATTCTGCATGGGGCCCGCTGCTGAGCTGGTTGGTCCTCTGAGTCGTTTCGTTGTACGGCGCGCAGGCGGCGAGCAGCCTTGCGGCTGTAGACTTTCTGGCGGGGTGGGGCCATGGTGCTGCCGTCAGGCTCACGCAAGGCAGGCCAGGCGGCTTCGAGGTCGGCGTAGTCCTCAGGTGAGAGGCCGTGTACCGCACGTGGTGGTTCGGGCAGGGTTGCGCCTAGTGCCGGCTTGATCACATCATGGTACAGCCGTAGGCCACTGAGGTTGGCAGCCATTAGGATGTGTACACCTTTGGTGTACGTGTCCGAGCTCCGTTTGCTGACCTGGGTGTGCCCAGCCACATAGCTGGCTTGCTGCAGCTGAGTGTCAGGTAGGTCTTGTTTCAGGACGCCCAGGTCCCAGACCAAGGGGTGGGAGAGGTGGCGGGTGTAGGGGCCAGTCGGGTTGCGGGGCACAGTCAGGAGGGTGAGGCACGGTTCACAGTTGTGCAGATTGGCGTGGGCGCTCAGGGCAGCCCATTCGACTGCTCTTTCGGTCTGTTGTGGGTCTGGGGGAGGGTGCGCTGCGGAGACTCCTTGCCAGAGTTCAGAGTACGCATCGCACTGTGCACCAAACAGGTCGTCCTCGGCGTATGGGGTGAAGTAGGCGTCACAGTCGGGTGTGGCGTTCAGGGGGGACGCAAATCGTTCGGTGACACGTAACCCTGGGTGTATATGCTGCAGGAGTCTGGCTGTCAGGGCGCGTTCGTGTTGTGCTACTACCTGGGTACCGTCAGGTAGGGGTGCCCCAGGGGTGTAGCGGTATAGTAGTCTGGCAACGTTTTCTTCAAAGGACCTGGTTTCATGCACACGGGTAGGCTGCTGGGCCGCCCGGTTGTATCTGGTGCGCAGAGCATGCAGGCATAGTGTGTTGATGCTTCCGAGCCATCTGCCCGTTGGGCTGTAGACATGGGCGAGATCTGGTTGTCCTGCTGCGGGGCGTTCCTTTGTCGGGCGCGTGCCAACTTATATGGTGTACGTCCCAGGTGGGTGGATGTCAAGGTCGGGGTGGCAGGGCTCCATGTGTATGTTTACCTTTTCCGAGAGTAAGCGGCGGCGGGTTGCGACGTCGTGTTAGGGGTTCGGTGCGTGCCAGCGTCCTTGTCGCTGGTCGTTGGTGAGGTGGAGGTCTGTCGGGGCCGGGCGTTTAGGGGCGGGTGGGGCTGCGCGGGCACGCATGTCGGCCAGGAGCTCACGCCAGTTATCCTGGGTAGCTAGGCGGGATTCCTCATCGCGTGTGTCGCTCCAGTGTACTCGCGGAATAAGAGCACCCATGACGCTTCCCCATTTCCGCCACGAGTTGGACAGCTTCTGCGGCGGATAGCCCATAGCTTTGTAGCACGCGAGGCAGCCGCGGCTGGCTTCCCAGGGCTTCCATCGCACCGTGTAGTAGGTGGCGTGGGTTCCAGCCGCACCCTCCTCCTGGGGGTCTGGCCGTGGAGGGCTGCGTGCCGTCCGTTTGCGCTTGGGTCTGGGCGGGTCGGGGGGCGGGGTTTCGTCGGAGGACGCGTCGCTACTTGCGCCCGAGCTAGGGCTGTCTGGTGCTGTGCGTTTAGTGTATGAGGGGCCCCCGTATGCTCCTTGCGCTTGGGAGGTGGTTTGTGTTGCTGCAGTCGCTCTGGGTTGGCGTCGGCTTCTCCCCTTGCGTGTTGGTGGCAGGCAAGTCCGTTGCCGTGCGCAGTGCTGGAGGGCTTCGATACGGTCTAGCTCGCCGTATAGGTTTTTGGTTAGTTTCTGGGCGCGGCGTTTGGTGTCTAGCTCGCTGTCTTCTGGGTGGGGGCTCCAGGATCGCAGAGCTTGGTCGCGTGCGATCCACCAGTGCCTTTCGGGGACTCATCAGGCTCCTGGCTGGGTGGGTCTTGGTTCGTCTGGGTAGGGCTGGGTGGGGCTGGGTGGGTCGGGGTGGGTCGGGGTGGGAGTTGGGCAGCCTGGCGGGTAGCAGGTGCGGGCGGTGGGGGCAGTGGCCGGCCAAGGATCTTGGCGGGCGGTGGGGGCAGTGGCCGGCCACAGATCTCGGCTATGGTGGAGGCGTCGAGCATGGTGCGGGCTGTGTAGCCTTCCGTGCGCTTTGGGGCATTCTGTACGAGGGCCGTATTCTGGTCGATTCGGGCCTGGAGGAGCGGGGAAATGGCGCCTGAGGGCCCTGGTCCGCCGGCGTAGCCCGGGCTTGCTGGGGCCGGGGTTGGCTGGGCAGGCATAGGCCCAGTTGTGGGTCGTCTTTCATGGCACCCGTCCATACCTCTGGGGCATACATGCGAAAGATGGTGTGGCCAGCTAAGTGTTCGTTGTCTGTGATAGGTTCCAACATGTGGGCAGTGCGCACGCCCACTGCCGTACGGGTGTTGTCGCGGATCCATTGCTCACGTCTTTGGCGGGCGTTGGGACGTTTCCTGCTAGGGGGTGGGGGGCTTTCCGGTGGGGGTAGCTCCGGTTCTGCCGGGGCGCGGTGCGTGGCGCCCGCGGGCGTTGCACCAGGTGGGTTTTCACGGAGGTATGACGTGATGGCTTTCTGTGTGGCGGGTTTGGGCAGGGAGGAGTGGTGCAGAAGGCGTGTGCCGATCAGGTGCGGTGGAATGGCGCGCAGGTGTGCGGCGAGTGGGGCAGTACTGGTGTACAGGCGTGGGTTGATAGTGTGGGGGGGCTGGTCGTTACTGTCGCTGCATATCCTGCTGAGGGCTAGGCTGAGGCGGTTGAGGCAGACCATGTGTTTGGGTTTTAGCGCCGTCCGGGGGACCAGGCACCGCAGTTGTTTTGTATCGATGAGGTGCGTACCAGTGTTGCGGTCTAGCAGGCTGTGGGCATCCAGGCCCAACTCCGTGAGGGGTAGGACGTACCGCAGGGCTGTCTGTGGCGTCGGGTCGCCGTTGCAGGCTTGTGCTCCAGCGAGCATTGCCCGGAGGCTATTGACTGCTGGGGCCCCTGTGGCGCTTCTCCACGTTTGCCGTAAGCCGTGGTCTTGGAGAACTGTAAGCTGTTTCAGAATGGTATAGTGGCGGCATACAGTGCGTAGCTCATGCGCTTTCAGGTTTGCAGCGCGGTGGCACTGGAGTTGCAATAGGGCCTGGGTGATTACCCCCAGGCGTCCTTCATCGTTTAAGGACAGCTGTAGGCAGCGGGCTGCTCGTTGCACATAGGCTGTTCGTAATGACCCCAGGCCAAGCCCACCCTGGCTAGTTGGTTGGAGAATGGCCCGGGTGGGGAAGTAGCGTGGTAGTCCCAGGCACTGACGCGTAATGGTGGCTAGCAGCCGGTCCAGGCCAGCTATGTCGGCAGGGGTATAAGCCATGGTGGAGAATCCGTGCGTAATCTTCGGTACAAGGCATGTCTTGATCATGTGAAGCTTTTGCCGGGGGGATGCGAGGGACTGAGCTATTTGTTCTCCCTTTTCCTTGACTGCAGCTCGGACCTCCTGGAGCTGCTGTTGCCAAGTGAGCGTGAGGTTCAAGTGGATGCCAAGATACTTGTACGTCGTGCCTGGCGAGATGTACGGCAGGTAAGATTTGGCGGCCTTTGCCGCCTCGGAGACGGCGATCTGATCTTTTAGGCGGCGTTCGGCTTCCACGGGGCCCAAGGGTCCGCCCCATGTTTTGCAGCTTCCGCCCGTGCGATAGAGTGCCCCTGTTACCGCACACTTCTTTGTGTTAATAACTAGGCCGGCCCATTCAGCGTAGCGTCCTATCTTTTCCACCTGGCACCGCAGGTTTTCAAGCGTGTTCGTGGCTACCGCCAGGTCGTCAGCGTACGCAGCAGAGCCAAAGTGGTGCTCGTCGTTCTGTTCCGGTGTGAGGCAGCCGTACGTGTAGCCTCTTCGGCCCACGTGCAGCCAGCGGAGTAGGGGTTCAAGGAAGATGATGAAGAGCAGAGGCGACAGGGTGTCCCCTTGCACCGTGCCTCGCTGTATGTGTATTGGGTCTGTCCGGCCATGTTCTGTACGGATGCGGGTTGCAGCACTTTTGTATAGGTTGCGCACAACTTCGATTAGGTCCAGTGGGAGGCCAAGGTCGTACATAATCCACAGGAGCCGGTCGTGGTCGTGGTCGTGGTGTTGAAGGCCGAGGAGAAGTCAATATACGCTACGTACAGGTCTCTGGACGTGAGCGCGGCGTCTTCAATGACATGGAGTAGGTTTTGTGTCTGCCTCTCCGTGTTCTTGCCCCCAAGAAACCCTTCCTGGGCAACACTGAATAGGGCTGCCAGTGGGGCAAAATCGACGATGGAGCAGGTGATCAGGCTGGTCCACAGCTTGTACAAGGTGTTGGCGAGAGCGATTGGGCGGTAGTTGGCGATATTGGTGGTGTCGTCCTTTTTGTAAAGCAGGACTGTGTCGGATTGTGCCCAGCTAGCGGGTGTGTGCGACTTAACCCACATGAGCTGCAGGAGGGTGTGTAGCGTGGTTTGCATTTCTGGTGGGAGGGCCCGGAGGGCTTCATTTGGGATACCGTCGGGGCCAGGGCTTTTGTTGCGAGATAGGTGTGTTAGGCAGGTGTTGAAGTTGTACGTGTCCGCAATGTTGGGGAGTAGGGATGACAGGGAAGGGTCTGTGCGTTTGCTGAGTGTGAATTTGTCGTACCCTCCGGGTTGGTCCCAGGGGTAGTTCCGTGGGGCCTCGCCTGGGAGGTATCGGCCTGTTCGTGGTTCGAATGCGGGGGCCGCCTGATCGCTGTAGTACTTGTGTAGTGCATCCAAGATGTCGGGCGCTTCAGTGCATAGCGTCCCCGTGTTGGGGTGGCGCACGGCGGGGAGTCCCTTGGGCTGGTCCCTGTACGGAAGACGCTGCGGTGCCCAACACGGGGTCGTGTGGATAGCAGTCTCTGGAATCTCTTTTCCGCTTTTTTCCGTTGTCTTTTGCTATACTCCTTGCACGTGGATCGGTATTCTTTCCGTGCTGCATGCATGTCCTGCGCAGCTTGGGCCGCTTCAGGGTCCAGTGGCGTGCGGGGGTTGTCAGGGTTGTCCGGTTCAGTGCCGGGGCCGTATGCGCCTGTGTCCATGGCGGCGGGGGTGGGGGCTGGGGGCGGGGTTGCCTCGGTGGGTGGTTGGGGGTTGGGTGGCGTGCCCACGGTGTGTGGATTTTGGGTAGGGGGCGTTGTCTGCTGACGCTGGCGTTGCAGCAGCTCCCGGTACTGCGCTTTGGCTGTTTTGAAGTGCAGGTGTAGCCTGCGCAGTTTCCTTTGGGTGGCTCGGTTGGGGCGGGGGCCAGTTGCCGTTGGTGGCTTGTGGGGGCATTCCTCGACCAGGATGGCGCATGCCTGAGTGAGTGTCCTTTGCATGTGCGTGGATAGGTCGTCAATGTCGATGTCTTGTATCCGGGGGTTACGCCGTAGTTGCTCCATGAGGTCTGCCGCCCGCACTGAGTCGGGCTTGTCCTGTAGCGCACGGAGTGTTTGTTGTATCGCGTGTTGCACGCACTTGGAGCATGGAGGCCTGGAGAGTGGCGGTGTCTGTGGCCAGTTCAACGGCCATGCGGGCCGTGGCCCGTGCGGCATCTGCCTTACGTATGGGTAGGGTGACCTGTTGCCATGAGGTGGGGCACGGGCTTGGCGGTGGAGGGGCGCTGGGCGCGCGAGCGGTGAATAATAGCCGCACAGCGGCACGGGGCAGGTACGTGTGGAGAGGAGAGTGGTCGCTGTTGTCTCCTCCCGTCACCTCTACCGCTTCAAATGCGGCAGTCTCGCTGTGTTCTGCTTTTGCGTGCGCAGCAAGTGCATCCCGCAGTGAGTGGCTTATGAGGACATCGTCGATGCGACTCGTGTGTGTAATCTTGTGGTACTGGATTTGAGTGTACGTGTGGGCACGGCCCTTGGACGGGTTAGTGACAGTGGTGAGTTTAGCACGGCCGAGGAGCGATGCGTGCTGCTTGTCAGTGACGTCTAGCTGGTGGTGTGGCGAGCGGTCCTTGGAGTGAAGGACAGCATTGAAGTCGCCCCCGACAACTACGTGTGCGTTTTCCTTTTGGGCTTTGCGGGTTGCTTCCGTTAGATAGTGGTAGATGTCGGCTCGAATGTAGGTGTCGTTAGGTGTGCAGTACACCCCAATGATGTGCATGGGGACGCTGTTCGGGGTGTACACACGGCAGTGGCCGACGTATCCGGATAGGGCTGGCGGGACGCTTACTGCTGTGATGTGCTCAGGGCGACTGATGCGGTTGTCAAGGGCGATGAGTACCCCGCAGACCGTTTCCTGTGGTTCTTGTGCCAGGGGCGGCAGGACTGGAAGGTGCGCATGCCGGCTGTGGCAAATCCCCGCTTGACCGCTTGAATTAGGCGGGTTTCGCGCGCTGTGGTCTTTGTTTCCGTAAGGATTATGATGTCCGCTTTCCAGTTGGCTGCATCTTGAATGGCAGCCCTCAGGTTGCCAGACAGCCCTCTTATGTTGTGGGTGACGATGTGGAGGTAGCTGTGTTGGGGGCCGCTCGTGTGGGTTTGTGGGTGTTCCCTTGCGGGGGTGGCGGGGGCTGGCGGGCTAGGGCGGTGGCCACGGCTCCGTTTTCCGGCAGTGTGTCGGTCTGCCTTGTTGTTGCAGGGGGCATGGGTTGCTCTGGGCGGGGATTGCGCAGAGCTGCAGGCCGTGGGGCTTGAGGTGGGGTTGTCGCAGGGGGCTGGGGAGGGCAGGGCGGAGGTTGGTGGTGGCGTGCCCTAGGCGTGGGATTTTGCAGTAGAGCACGTGCTGCATTGGTGGCTGGGCGCGGGTTCCGTGGGGTAGTGGTGTTAGCCGTTGGCCACAGGCGTTGTGTGGTTGCGGTGTGAGCTGTTTCGGCGCGTGGGGGCCATATGGCAGGCGGCGGTATACTGGCCAGTACGTGTGTCATATTTGCAACAGCCATGGGTGGGGCTTGTCCTTGGGTGATTGCTTGCATGATGCAAATTGTTCCTTGAGCGCCGTCCCATGCTTGGGGTCCCATGGGCTGTGGGTTAGCGGCCAGTGAGTCCAGGCGGTACCAGTGGTTGTTGGCTGGTTTGATAGCTACGGCGTGGTGGTTGTGTAGGAGCACAAAGCCATGCTGTTGCCCGCGTGGTGGGAGGAGTTGCATGATAGCGGCAAACGGTGAGGGCTGAGCGTTTGGGGTAATGGTGCCAAGGGGTGTTAGGGCCAGGTGTGCTGGGGCACCGTCTGTGTTTGCAAGGATTGTGTCTTGCTTCAGGTAGTGGTTTATTGAACCGATTTCGAAAAAGCCTGTTGCTGGATGGTAGCATTCCGTCTCCCACATTCCTAGGTCTGCCCTTGTTTGTGGGTGACCTGATAGCTGTCGGGACACGGCTCTGCAGTACGCCAGTACTCGGTGGGGGTCAATGTGGGGGCCTCCTAGAAGTGCGTTAATTGCATGTACGACACAGAAGTCGCGTTCCTGTTGCTGTACGTACAGACTGTTCCAGAGTTGCTCCGGCGGCGGCCATACTATGCGCAGTGGGGTGGGTTGTAGGTTACCAGGGGCATCAGGTTCAGGGGCCCTAGTTGTGCTTGTCCCGACACCAAAGCGCAGTCGCGGAATGGCAATTTGGGACACTTGCCTCACGGCAGGGCGGCAAATGTAACCCTTCGGACAGCGGCAGCTGGGTTGTCCCTGTGTGGGCTTGGCTGTGTTCGCCCATCGCCGCAGGCAGGATGCAGCAAGCTGGAACAGTATTACCATCACCGTAGCTACTCCATCGGCAGTGTACCAGACCCTCGGCTGCACCAGGTGACCGTGTGCAGGGCGTTGGCTGCTAATGCGGCAAGCTTGGTGGTGGGAGCGTTGTCCACGGAGACTATATACTGGATCGGGGGCGTGTACCACGTGCCGGCGGCACACGTTTCTTCGCATGGTCGAGGACCGGGAGCAAATTGCTCTGCATCAGAGCCTGCATAGCTCATTCCCATTGTGCAGCATGTCAGTGCGGTGCTTATATGCTCGAGACATGTTCCTCTGCCGTCCTGCGAGGCATGCCTGTGACAATAGGACAACGCGAGAGGGCGCCTGGTGGCACCTTCGGCGTCAGACCGTTGGGCCCTACAATCGGGAAAAGATAGGTAGTGCGATGTTGGGTCCCAGGGGCTGCCGTTGGCCGCATGGCTAACATGGCCCCGGGTCCCATACTTCGGCCAGGGCGGTTTGTCCTTCACTTTCGGCTGATACAGATGGTGGTTAATCAAGAGCAGAACATTGTTGATGGCTGGGCGTGGCGGGGGGAGCGCAGGGCTTGGTGGCCAGGAGAGTCCGGCAGGGGCATGTTGGCGCGAGTGTCGCGAGTCTGTCGTTTGGGCTGGGTAACGCCATTCGCATAGTCGAGCCGAGCAGTTGCAGAGCTTTGCGCTCATTTGCGCTGTCCATCCCAGGCCCGAGGGGCACTGGGGTTCCATTTCACAGGGTCTGTGGCCATTTTCGCTACTGGTCCCTTCTTCGCATAACCTCGGGCTGTTTGTGTTTGGCGTCCGGTTGCAGCTGGGCACTAACAGACGTAGTGCCCACAGCTCGTGACCCACAGCCTCAACGAGGTAAGGAAATGATCCGGGAGTAAGCGGCGCGGCCCACGCCAGCAGAGTCAGAATCGTAACTACAAGAGAAACATTCCAAAACTGCTGCGGAGCCGGTTGCTTTGCCATGTCGCGCAGGCGCGGTCAGGCTCGGTGTCGGAGTACCGACGTGTTGGGCGTTACATTATCGCTGTATTATTAGCGCTCAGCAGGCAAAACCAGTAGCAGACTTGTTTGCTTTGGGAGGGCTGTCTCGTTGCCCTCTCGGGGTGGTGGGTGTGGTACGACACCCCGACCGAAGAGGTCCCCTGTAAAAACCTAACCTAGCCATGACAAAGGCGTAGTCTTGAGTGCTAGAGTCGCAGAAGAGCAAGTGGCTCTCAACCCGCTGGTTCTCTGTGGGTAGTGGACGCAGGGCGCACAGCACAAGTCCCTTGCCTGCCCTACCTTTTTCATCAAGGCGTGTGTGGGCAAGCAGCAAGTACGACAGCGTACAATAAGCGAGCTCGTGGAAAACAGACGCCACCTGGCACAATGCTGCAAGCTAGTTCATTGTAACCAACCCAATACGTACCTGGTAGCACGAAGTAGACGACCACCACCAGCATAGATATGGCAATAGTCTCCCCGTTGTCAGGCCCCAATGCTGGATTGTTGTAAGACCGCCACTGGGGTGGCAAATGGCACTGCAAGACCCAATGGCGCCCAGCTGACGAAGTAGGAAGCAGGTCCCTGCTGCTGACAGCTGACGCGACAAGGGAGTCCCAACCTAAGCTACCCTCCGCAAGAGCGGCACCTAGCTCGGCCTAGGCTAGAGTTAGAACGGAATGCGATACACGGTCAGGGCAACGCGTTTGCCGGGGGTCAAGTCATTGGCAGCAGCGAAGAGACACAGGCCACTTCGTTTCTTACAGAACAGCGCGCAGGTGATCAATCTGTTTGCTATTGTCTGCTGAAACAACCGTAGGATTGGCATAAAGTGACACGCACAGTGCTCTTGCCGCGACAACTGGCCTCGGGCCAGTGCCGCGGCCATACCCCCGTGCATGGACCCAGGGCTTGGATCCACAGCGCTGCACTACTCAGCTACCTCGCCCACCAGGTGACACATCCTCCGCGTCCCATAGTATACGGGTATCACCTCCAATGCACACTTAGCAAATACTCATACACTCGTGCAGCGTTGCTTTACCCAACCCTGAACCACCCAGCAAGGGCAAAGGCCAGCGACACTCCCTAAGAACCGCACTCGACACAAGTGCACTTCCAGTCAGGTATGCGCACACCACTAGTACAACCCAAAAGTCATGACAACTGCCGATTACACAACTGCGTCATCGTAGAGCAAGCCAAGCGTCCGCAAGGCCTCCCCTAAAACCGGCTTAGTAAGACAGCAAGCAGGGGAGAACCCTCTGGCCCGGCAGTCAACGCATCGAAACCAAGCATGCCCCGCCAGCCAACGTCACACAAAGCAAGCTAAGACACATATGCACTTATTGCCCAGCCGGTAAAATGCCCGAAGCACCAACTGGGCCCGACAGCTGTCAGGCCCCAATGCTGGATTGTTGTAAGACCGCCACTGGGGTGGCAACTCCCCCCCACAACCATGTCCGGGTGCAAGGTAAACGGCATGGTTGGAAACACAACAACCACAGTGGCGGCAGAGGAGCACATACCAAACTCCTAACAAGTATACTGCCAAGACTAACATATAAGGCAGGATAGCAACGCTCAACTGGGAAAAACCGTGACCCAATAAGGCGGGAGCGGTAAAAAAACCCAGGGATACATGCGCAAATCATGCACAGGCAAGTGTCAGGGCAGGGCACGCGTGCTAGGCTGCCAACAACGTCGTACGGCGCCAAAAGGCGACCAAATATGCTTCAAGTCAACGGCGGAAAGGGTCCGGAAGTCGGCCCGTCAACTGCAAATGCAAGTACCCCGAAGCGCGCAACGCATGCAACCAGCTCACACAGCTCCCTCAACGCTTCTGCCGGCTCTCCTCCCGGTCCAAGCTCCTCCCCCCTTATCCGTACAAATACAACTGTGCCCGTACCCATCCTGCTACGCATGCCGCAGGGATCAATCTGCCAACAACCGCTTAGCCTGCGCCAGCGTCAACTCCTGGTCCTCCCCCGACCCCCAGCGCACCAGGAAGTAGCGCGGCCGTGCTAACGCCCCCTGGTACTCCAACACGCCCAGCTCCACTCCGTCCCCCGACCCCGGCACCTTGCGCTGCACCTGTCTGCCGTTCAGCCCTGCTGCCTCCTCATCGCGCCTGCGCGTCTCCGCCCGCGGGAAAAGCAGCTGCCCCAGCTCCTCAGACCGAGCCACCACCGGCGCGAAAGGGATGCGGACGAGCCGCGGGCTACGGCGCTGTGCTGCCTGCTCCGCCGGCGTGGGTGCCGCGCTGCCAGGGAGGGCGGCGAAGCCATCGTGGCTGCAGGGCTGCTGGCCGCCAGTGGCGGCGGCGGCGCTGCTGCTGCCGAGGGCCGCGGCAGCATGGGCTGCCCGGCGTCCAGCTCCTTGCAGCGGGGGCACAGCCATGTGCCGTGCGGCACACGAGGCAGCCGCAGGCAGTGCGTGTGCCAGCCCGTGTTGCAGCCGTCGCACAGCACCATGCGCGCCCCCTGGTGGGGCGAGCCGCACAACTCGCACTGCAGGTCGCGCTCCGGGCGAAACCGCTGCAGGTCGATGGTGGGGTCCATGTCGAGGTGACACGGGCGCAGGTGCTCTACACGCCGCCGGGTGCGGGCACCATCGCTGCCCACGAGCAGGGCGACACCCAGCGGCCCAACGGACAACACACGCAGGATGGTGTCGTGCTGCGGGAACTGCAGGGTGTTGGCCACGTCCGTACGGCGCACGTACACGTAGTCGCCGGGGGCGTAAGTGATGGGCTTGGCCAGGTAGCGCCCGGTGCGGATGGCGGAGTAGCGGAGGGTGTCGCGGTGCTGTGCGCGGTGCGATGAGCAGGTTACCGGCAGCAGCGGGGTAGGCTTGCCGCACCCAGGCCGCGCGCTGCAGCAGGGAGTCCGCCGCCACGGCAGGGTCGTCGAAGTCCAGGGGCTCCGACAACCGCTCGCGCACCGCTGGGGGAATGACCGGCCTAACGCCGCCGTACAGCAGCTCGTATGGTGAGTAGCGCGTGGACCTCTGGGGCGAGCAGCGGTAGCCCAGAAGCAGCTCCGGCACGGACTGCTCCCAGGCCGCGGGATCAGCGGCCTCGTAGCAGGCCTTGCGCAAGGTGTCCTTTAACACCCGCACGATGCGCTCAGCAGCGCCATCCGCTTGCGGGTGGTTGGGGGAGGTGGTGCGGTGGTCGATGAACGCGAGCTCCAGCAGCTGGGCGAACTCACCCTCAAACTCCGTGCCGCCATCGGTCAGGACCTCTGCTGGCGCTGCAAAGCGGGCTAGCACGTCGGCGAAGGCGCGAGCTGTGCGAGCGGAGGTCTTGTCGCGCAGGGGAATCAGCTCTACGTGCTTGCTGAAATGCTCAATGACCACCATGCAGTACCGGTTGCCGTCGGGCTCAGAGCGGATGAGCGGGCCCGCCAGGTCCACACCCATGCGGTAGAACAGGCCCTTGATGGGCAGTGGGTGCAGCTGCGAAGGCAGGGCTGCCCCAGCTGCGTGGCTGAGGTCGCAGGCCTGGCACTGCCGCACAACCTGCTGCACCACCGCCCGCATGCCGTACCACCAGTGACCAGCCTGCAGCAGCGCCAGCGTGCGCCGCACGCCCAGGTGGCCTGTGCGCTCGTGCACGGCCTTCACCAGGCTAAGCCGCTCCTCCGGGGGCGGGCACACACGCACGCTGCCGTCATGCATCCGCCGCTGCAGCTGCCTCCCATCCCAACGATAGTGCACTGCCCGCCGTGCTACCCGCCTGTCGGCCCCCCCAGACCCCGCCGTACCCGCCTTTAGGGCTGAGATGGTGTCGCTGTCCTGCCAGACGTCCGGCCACCGCTGCTCCTCTCCACACTCCTGCGCGTCGGCGGCTGCCGTAGCAAGGGTGAGGAAGGTGAACGCCAGGTCCGGCACGGGTCGCCGCTGTAACAGCCCGCGGGCCAGCGAGGTGGCCAGGTCGTCGTCGGATGCGGGCCCAGGCTCCCCCCCCAGCGGCGGCCGTGCCGGGGCCACACGTTGGGTGGGGTGGGTCTGGGAGTCGTGGGGCGTGACGTAGTGACGTTGGAGGGAGACGGAGAGAGCAAGGAGGAACGTGGCGGAGCGGGGGGAGAGGGGGTTGCGGAGGGCGGGGATGGCAATGTCAGGCGGCAGGCCGTCGGCGGCGCCAGGGGCATGGTCCAGGACTGCCTCCCAGTCGGGGATGGTGAGATGGCAGGGGAGGTCGCCAGGCCGGCAGCGCAGCGGCGGTTCGGTGTTGGTGGCGGGCACTGCGGCCAGGCGCTGGCCGGGGATATGGACGGGGGTGTGGGGCAGGGGCTCCAGCTCAGTGGCCACCGCAGGTTGGCGGCCAGGCGGGAGGAGGGCTGCCAGGTCCCGCTCCGGGGGCGGGGACAGGAGTGGGAGGAGGTGGGCAAGGTGCTCAGCGGTGGCGAGGTTGGTGTAGAAGGACACGGCGCGGTGCGCAGCCACGCCCAGGCGCACAACGTCGACGGAGGCAGGTGCACCGAAGGGGAAGCCCAGGGCCTCCTGCTGCGCCAGCGTAGTGGGCGGCCCCTGCAGGACATAGGCGGGCGGAGGCAGGCCGCGGCGGCGCAGCTCCTGTTGTAGCCCGCCAAGCAGGTGCAGCACATCTGACTCCGACCAGTCCGGGTGGCTGCCCCAGCTGCCGAACACCAGCCACTGTCCGCCAGCTGCCAGCGGGAGTGCAGCCAGGCGGGACGCGGCGGGCGCAGGCGCCCCCCCAGCGCTGGCCTCCGGGCCGCGCCAGGCGTTGGGCTGAACGCAGAGGGGGTGCTGAGCCGCGAGACGCTGCACAAGGCGCTGGAGGGCTGCACGCACCGCCGGCTCTGGCTCCAGGCTGACAAAACAGCGCACCTTGATGCCCAGGCGGACACATGCCTGCAGCCCGGCAGCAAGGCCGCCGGGGGCCTCCATGACGGACACGCCCTCCGCACTGGCGGCAGAGAAGCAGGCGTGCTGGCGCAGGCTGGTGTCGAGGCCAAGCAGGTCACCCCGCGCTTGGGAGACCCGCAGCTTGAGCCGAGGCGCGACTCGCAGCTGTCGCAGGGCGGCTGCCGAGCGGGCGACCAGGGTCGCTGCCGTGCGCATGACGGGGTCCGTGACGGGGACCAGCTGCTCAGCGTCAAACGCACTGCCCGTGTTGCCCGCTAGCAGCTCGTCGCCGTCCGGGGTGCAGGCGGGCGCAGCTGCTGTCGCACGAGCGGCGTGGAGGCACGCCAGGCTGACAGCGGACACCGCCAGGGCTGGGACGCAGGCAAGCGAGGCGGCGCCACCCTGAGCCAGGGCCAACCCGGGGCCAGCGACGCCTTGCGCCACGGAGCACGCCGTGGTTGCTGCCAGGCCGGCAGGCGGCGGCCCACGGGCGTACGGCGGCCATGCACGGCCCGGGTACGGCACCCGCTGGGGAGCGGAGGGAGGCGGGTCGTCGGCGTGGTCAAGGCGGGCACCGGTGCCGTCGTGCTCCGTCGGCATTGGGCTGCGGCTGAGGGCGTCGGCGTTCTGGTTCATGAGGCCGGGACGGTGCACGACATCGAAACGGTACTGCTGCAGGATGAGGGCCCAGCGCGCTGCCTGGCCTGTGAGGTCCCGCTGCGTCATGAGCCACTCCAGCGGCCCATGGTCCGTGACCAGGGTAAAGCCGCGGCCGTGCAGGTATGGCCGCATCGTCTGCACTGCCCAAACCGCCGCCAGCAACTCACCCTTGTACGAGCCGTACTTACGCTCATGCACGTTGCATGTGCGGCTGACGGCCGCCACCATGTACTCCATGGCGCTATCGTCCAGCTGGCCCAGCACGCCGCTCAGCCCCAGCTCCGAGTAGTCAGTGTGCAGGATGATGCCCCGCCCAGGGTCCAGGCGCCGCAGCACCAGGTTGCCCTCGGCAAACTCATGCTTGATGCCGTCCAGGGCGCGCTGCTGCTCAGGCCCCCACGTGCCGGGGCCCCAGACCACCGCCTTGGCGGTCAACGCCGTGATGGGGGCCATCTTGATGGAGTAGTGGTCGACGTAGCCACGGTAGTAGCCAAAGGAGCCGAGCAGGCGTTGGCACTCCTGAAGGTTGGTGGGGGGCTGCAGGGCAAGGAAGGCGGCGATCTTGGCGGCGGTGGGCTGCAGGCCGCGCGGCCCCACCATGTGGCCCAGGAACTCCACGGCGTCGGCCATGAACAGCGTCTTCTCCGGATGCAGCTTGATGCCGATGGAGCGCAGCATGCGGAACAGCCCTTCCAGGCGGTCGCACAGCTGCTGCGCCGTGTCCGCCCACACCAGCAGGTCGTCCACAAACGCAACCACGCAGTCTGCCAGGCCCCAGTCACGCAGGTGCGTGTCCATTACCCGTTGGAAGTTGCTGGTGGCGTTGCGCAGGCCATACAGCAGCCGCGTGTACATCCACAGCTCGCGCCGCCACCAGAAGGCGGTCTTGGGCTGGTCAGCTTCGCGCAGGGGCAGCTGGTTGAAGGCGGCGCGGCAGTCGCACTTGGCGAAGAAGCGGGCACCGCCGGTCAGCTGGAACAGCTCCTCCGGCAGCGGCAGCTGGTGGCTGTCGGGGATGGTGGCATCGTTGAGGCGACGCGCGTCCTGGCAGAAGCGGGTGTCCGTCATGGTGCCGTCCAGCGCCCGCTTGGCCGGCATGGTGCTGTTCATGGCGTACTTCGCCTCCGGCGGGGCCCGCACGATGAGCCCAGCTTCACGCAGCTGCTCGCACTTCTGGTCCATGATGGCGTACTCTGCGGGCGTGTGCCGCCGGGGGTGCTCGTAGATGGAACGGTCGTGCGCAAGGTTGATCTCCACGGGCGGGCAGCCACCCCGGTAACCTGAGAGGTCCTGCAAGCTGCGGGCGAAGAGCCCCTGTGCACCGGGCACATCGAACGCCGACACCAGCTGCTGCAGCCGCTCCAAGTCGCCAGGCGCCGCCTCAGGGTGGCGGCACAGGGTCCAACCGCCGGGCTGCTTCTCAAAGGATGAGTGCAGGGGCAGCTCCTGCCGTCCTGTGGGGTCGTTGACGCTAGGCCCTGATGGCCCCTGTTCGATGGGCACGGCCCAAGGTGCCAAGCGCTGTGCATCTACCGGCGGGGGCTGCTCCTCCCACCCGCCAGTGTCCGTGCCGTCCGCCGCCCCTGCTGGCGGCGGAGTCTCGGGGGCAGGGCCCTGCTGCCCTGCCCCGGGGGCGCCGTTGCTCATGGCGCCGTGCTGCCGGGTAAGAAGCCCGGCAGCAGGAGCGTAACCACCATGTCGTCGTCCGCGTACATCCTGGCGATGGCGGAGGGCGCCAGGTAGGGGAGGTAGTAGCCCGCAAAGGTACGCAGGGCTGCGGGCAGGCTCGGGTCCAGGCCCATGGGCAGGATGACGCACTGCCAGGGGCCTGGAGGGGGGCTGGCTGCCGCCGAAGACGCAGCTGCGGCCGAAGAAGAGGAGGGAGGGGAGGAGGTGGTGACGGCTGCAGCGTCGACGGCGCCGGCGGTGGCAGCCAGGGACGAGTGGGAGGAGGTGGCGGCGGCTGCAGCATCGGCGGCACCGGCGGGGGCAGCCTGGAAGAAGGAGAAGGAGGTGGCGGCGGCTGCAGCGTTGGTGGTGGCAGCCTGGGCGGATGAGGAGGTGGCGGCCGTGGAGCGTTGCAGCTGGGCCCCGTGCATGCGGCGGATGGAGCCAAGGGAGCTGTCAGTGTAGGGGCAGCCCTCCGCTGGGTGGTCCCATGAGAGGCACCGCAGGCAGCTGACACGGGGGCACGTGGCGCTGCTGCTGCTGCAGGGGTCCCCCCCCAGCGCCATGTACCCGCCGATGGTGTAGGCGGAGAAGGGGTGGGCGGGCGGGGCATTGCCGCGAGGGCGCAGGGGGAGTTCCACGCTGGGGAGGCTGCAGGCGGGCTGGCCAGGCAGGCGGAGCCCGAGGATGCGCCGACCCGAGTCCCACACGGCGCGGTACAGGTCCACCAGCCAGTTGGTGCCCAGCAGCAGGTCGAACACCTGGGGCCCGGGCACTAGGTAGCAGTCCACGACAGCTGTGTAGGACTCACCGGCACTGCCCGTAACGGTGACGGGGAGGCCACCACGCACCCTGGCTAGCTGGCCCGAGGCACCGTTGACGCTGGTGACGAAGATGCCAGTGTCCGCGTCCAAGTCCCAGCCACGCTCCGCCGCCACGGACATGGGGCAGATGGTGAGGTCACTGGCAGTGTCGGGCAGCGCACGCTGGAAGGGCACCCACCGCTGGACAGGCCCTCTACCATGAGCAGCGGCCCGATCCTGCTACTGGCATAGCTGCTGGTGCTGTTGTGGCATTCGGCTGGCATCCGGGCTTGCAGGTGCTCGAGCAGCTTCTGGTGCACGGCCACCCCACCTTGCAGGGACCGGATCTGGAAGCCGTGGTGCTCCAGGGTGGCGTGGATGGCGGCGAAGTGCTGCTCCGTGACGCTGGCTTGCACTGAGGACGGCGTGGAGCTGGGCGGAGGGGCGGAGGAGGTGGCGGGTGCCGAGCCGCCGTCGCCCAGGGCTGCAGGCTCCGCAGGGAAGGGGTGGGCGGAGGGGGCTGCGGTGGGCCTGCTGGGTGCAGCACTGCCTAGGGGCCGGGGCTGGAAGGAACGGGGCAGCACGCTCTGCACCGGGCCGATGGGAGGCTGCCCTGCCGTGGCGAAGATGTGGGCTTCGCTGAACTCCGCACCCCACGGGGTTGGGGACCAGGGGGACCAGGACTCAGAGTCGCCGGCACCGTGGAAAGTGCTGCTTGCACCCAGGTCAGACGCGCTCGCGGTGGCCAGCACGGTGGGAAGGTGGGAGGAGGTGGGGGCGCCTGGTGACACTGGGGCTGGTGCGGGCCGGGCGTGGGAGGTGATGGTGGTGGGTGCCGGCGCGGCTGCGGCAGCGGCTGCAGCGGCGGTGTAGGAGGCGGTGAAGCCGTTGAGGGCGTCGGTGACAGCCTGCAGAGTGGTCTGGAGCGTCGTTCCTGCAGTGGCGGCCGAGGAGGAGGAGGAGGAGGTGGAGGTGGAGGCGGAGGCGGAGGCGGGACGAGCGCCGTTGGCTGCAGGGTGCACCCTACCGGAGGGGCGCGCGCTGCCCCCTGTCTTGCCGAACAGCGCAGCCAGCTGGCCGCTCTCGATGGCACGCGCTGCAGCCTGCGTGTCGCCCTGCGCCATCATGCGGTTGAACACGTGGCAGTCGTCCTCCCCGTGGGACGTGCTCTGGTGCAGGAAGCACCACTTGCTGCAGTCAGGCGGAGGCTTGCGGAAGTTGGTGTTGGCCTGCAGCTTCTCACGCGCGATGAAGTCGCTCTGGGGGTTGGCAGAGGCTCTGTGGGGCTGCACGGCACGCGGGCGGAAGGCGGCGGTGTTGTGCGCGTGCGCAGTACGGCCAGGTCCCGGGGAGGAGGCGGAGCCGGTGGAGTGACTGCCGGTCAGGGACTGGGCGTCCTGCAGGCAGCGCGAGACCTCCATGATGCTGAGGCGGCGGCCCTTGGCCATGGTGCGGGCGGTGTGGAGGCAGCTGTAGTACAGCTGCAGCCAGGGCGCATCGCCTGCGCTGTTTTTGATGGCCAGCTGGAAGAGGTCGCCCAGGTTGTCGAGGGGCTCGCTTGCCTCGTCGGCCAGGCCGCAGAAGCGGTTCTCAGCGTCCAGCGCGGCCTCTCCGGGCTTCAGCTCAAAGGCGTACAGCGCCACACGAGCACCGGAGTCGTCGCGGTGCATGGCCTCCACCGCCTCCGCCAGCCACATGTAGGGGAGGGAGGGCAGCAGCTCCTTGCCGTCGGCGTCATGCAACGCCTGGCCACGCCACTCGGCAGCAGCACCCCCAAGCGCTTGCCACTTGGCCATGTGGCGCGCCTCCGCGCCCGCGCCCCCTGACGGGCTGAAGCACCAACGCGAGAAATGCGAGTTGGGAGTGGCAGCACCCAGGTTGAGCTGAGAGAAGATCGAACGGGGGTCCCGCGCCGTGAAGCCGCTGGCGCCGTACTGCCCGCCTTGGTGGTTGATGTAGCTCTGCACATGCGCCTGGAACGTCGGGCGCCCTGCGTCGCGGCCGTCCCATGTGGGGCGCTGGTGCTTCTGGTAGGGGTCGGCAGGGCCGCCTGAGTAGCCGGTGAGGCCGGGAGGGGCCGCCAGCAGCTGCGAGGATGAGGGAGGTATGGGCTGGGGCAGCTGCTGCGGCGGCTGCAGCGGTGGGGACGCCACGGCCACGGTGTTGGGGAGCGGGGCAGCCGGCACGGAACCAATCTCCAGCACCGAAGGGGCGGTCGTGTGGGTGGCGGCGGCAGCAGGGCCAGGTGCGGGTGGCGGTGGCGGTGGCAGTGGGGGCTGCAGGGACGCTGCCGGAGGCGGTGGCGGTGGCACTGGCGGCGAGACGGGCGCCGAGTGGACGTGCACGTGCACTTGCGTCGCCTGGGCCTGCGGTTGCGGCGGGGGCGGCTCAGAGGCACGGGTACGGCGGCTGCCGGAGTGGTGGCTGCTGGAGTGGCGGCTGCCGCTGCGCGCGGAGAGCAGGGAGGCAGAGGTGTGGCTGGCGGGGCGGCCACTGCGGTGGGACGTGCCGCCGGAGTACGCAGAGAGCATGGAGCCGCCGCCGGAGGGGGCAGCGCTGGGGGGGTAGCCGGCATCTGCCCGCAGCCGCCGAAGGCGACGTCGGTCGAGCTCCTCAAACGCTGCGACGAGGGCGCTGACTGCCGGAACAGGGGCCGCAGGCTCGTTGGCGGGCGCTGGCACGCGGGAGGGCCCGGTCAGGCGGCGGGCGGCGCGGTCGGGGGCCGCACTGTGGGCTGCCTGGTGCTGCGCAAGCGCTGCACGTGTGAGCGGGGTGGTGGAGCCGTGTTGGCGGCGAGGTGCGTCCTCCAGGAGCGCTGCATGGCGACGGCGATCTGCAGACGCTCAGAGATGGAGGGGCTGTAGGCGGCGTTGGGGCGCATGAAGGTTGCGGGGCCGTGGCGGTCGAAGCGGACTCCTGCACCCGACAGCTGCACCACCTCGTCAAGGGCCTCAGCCTCGGCGCCAGACACGGCGCCCTCGGTGTCTGACTCCTCCTCGTCAGGGAGGTAGCTGCTGTCAGACTCATCGCCAAAAGAGGCGGCAGGTAGTGGATCGGCGGCGGGGTCCCCGGCCGGTGGGGGTGCCGGCCGGGCGGGCGGACGAGGCCCAGGGCCGACGAGGTTGACGCCGGCTACGGAGGCAGCACGGGCGCGAGTGGGCTGGCGGTGGGGCGGCTGACCGCCAGCCTCTGAGGCGGCCAGGAAGTGCATCCCTGGGCCGCGGCCCCTCATGAGGTGGTTGGCCACCTGGATCGGATGAGGTGGAGGGCCTTGGGGATCGGCAGGTGGTGGGACGCTGGGGAGGCCGGGCGCCTCTGGGGGCTGGCCGGCGAGGCGTCGGCTGGAGCGAGTGGAGCGGGGGGCGGGGGCTGCTGCTGGTGCAGGGGGCGGAGGGGCAGCAGGGGCTTCACCCGCGAGGGAGGGCGCATGGGAGCTTCGGGGCATGACGACCGTGACGAAATAAAACCCAGTTAAGCTGCGTCCCGATTAACGCTGTGAGTAGACTGGGCGAGTCGACCCTCCACAGGCGGGTCCACAGCCTGGGGAGGAATAGGGGGACAACACCCCCGTAGGGGACCTGAAAGCTGGTCCGAACGAGCGCGAGTCGCTCTTGCAAAGTGCTGTGCAGTACAGCTGATAGCGCTGGCAAGTGGAATTGCGCGTGGGCTGATGAGCCGGCGAGTCGATATAAATACTTAGCGATGGTGGGCCGAGGAGAACACCGCGACCTTCGCGGCGCGGTCGCGGCAAGAGCAGAACTCCCGGGCTAGCTGCGAAGCAGGCTGCAAGACCCAATGGCGCCCAGCTGACGAAGTAGGAAGCAGGTCCCTGCTGCTGACAGCTGACGCGACAAGGGAGTCCCAACCTAAGCTACCCTCCGCAAGAGCGGCACCTAGCTCGGCCTAGGCTAGAGTTAGAACGGAATGCGATACACGGTCAGGGCAACGCGTTTGCCGGGGGTCAAGTCATTGGCAGCAGCGAAGAGACACAGGCCACTTCGTTTCTTACAGAACAGCGCGCAGGTGATCAATCTGTTTGCTATTGTCTGCTGAAACAACCGTAGGATTGGCATAAAGTGACACGCACAGTGCTCTTGCCGCGACAACTGGCCTCGGGCCAGTGCCGCGGCCATACCCCGTGCATGGACCCAGGCAGGGCTTGCACTACTCAGCTACCTCGCCCACCAGGTGACACATCCTCCGCGTCCCATAGTATACGGGTATCACCTCCAATGCACACTTAGCAAATACTCATACACTCGTGCAGCGTTGCTTTACCCAACCCTGAACCACCCAGCAAGGGCAAAGGCCAGCGACACTCCCTAAGAACCGCACTCGACACAAGTGCACTTCCAGTCAGGTATGCGCACACCACTAGTACAACCCAAAAGTCATGACAACTGCCGATTACACAACTGCGTCATCGTAGAGCAAGCCAAGCGTCCGCAAGGCCTCCCCTAAAACCGGCTTAGTAAGACAGCAAGCAGGGGAGAACCCTCTGGCCCGGCAGTCAACGCATCGAAACCAAGCATGCCCCGCCAGCCAACGTCACACAAAGCAAGCTAAGACACATATGCACTTATTGCCCAGCCGGTAAAATGCCCGAAGCACCAACTGGGCCCGACACCGTGCATTGATTGCGCTTCCTGTCGGAACCTAAGGACCAGCTTCTCCGAGAAGTCGGAGGTGGACACAAGCTCATGAGGCACCTGTATAGTAGCATCCGAAGCCATGTGGAACATCTGACGCTGCCACAATTTACTGCAGAAGTGCCTACAGAAGCTAGGCCACGAGGCCACAAGTTGGCGCAGTGCCTCTGAAAGGCGCTGTCTAACCCTGTGGAGCCCCATGCGCCCCTGATCATCCTTCCTGAGCACCATGTACGTGATAATGGGATCTGCACGCTGCACGTGTACAGCGTTGTCGTCGCTCGTGTCGGAGGCAGCAATGGCACCCCGGCACCTGAACACCAGGGGCTCGTCGTCTGACTCCTCCGGGGGCCCATTGGCTGGCGCATGGGCCGGGGCGGGGCTTAGATGGGGGTTCAGGGGCGGGATATTGGCGGCAGGCCCAGCGGCAGGCGACTGATGTTCGGTATTGCTGCCGTCACGCAAGCCAGGCCTGAAGGGACGGGGTGCAGCAGGGGAGACGGGGGCGGTGGCACTGGTGCTGGGTCCAGTGGCAGGGGGCTGGTGGTTGGCGCCGCTGCTGCAACGCAGGCCATGCCTGAAGTGCTGTGGCGCAGCCTGGGCGGCGGCTGTAGCAGAACTGGTGTTGGGGTGTACGGCAGGGGGCTGTGGTTCTGCGTTGCTGATCCCACGCAAGCCAGGCCTGAAAGGGTGGGGCGCAGCAGGGGTGGCAGTGGCGGCGGCGGCGGCACTGGTGCTGGGTCCAGCGGCAGGGGGCCGTGGGTCTGCGTTGCTGCTCACACGCAAGCCAGGCCTGAAGGGGTGGGGTGCGGCAGGGGCGGCGGTGGGGGGGGGCGGCGGCACTGGTTCTGGGTCCTGCGGAAGGTGGCTGTGGTTCGGCGTTGCTGCTATCCATACGGTAAACACTCGGTATCAGACTGGCACAAGCCCTTGTCTGTTCGGCGCGAACTTCGGCCCGTTCTTCCATTGTGCGCGCCCTTTGCCACCCTGTTTGAGCCCAAACGCCCGCGAGGACAAAGTTTAGTGTGGTGATAAGTGTTCTACACTCGAATTTGTCCTGCGTATGCATGCTGCCGCGCGGCGTCTCCCCTGCAAGCACGATGCCAATACACGACCCTTTAAGCGGCAGCGCTGAGTGGCTACGCTATTCTCGATCAAACAATGTGGGCATAACAATGTGGCCTTTGAAGGGGAATACGTGAAATCCTTGGTTTGGGAAATATAACAAAGTGACGCCCTTGCGGAGTTACCTGACCTGGACGCTATATTGCGCGTTACAAGAAGTACGATGGCTTTATTACGAGGCTCTGCTGGGCCTCACCTTTTGTCAGGAAGGCCTCGACGTAGTGCGATGGCCAGCTTGCCGGCGACTCCGAGGCACATCCAGGCAAGCCAGCCACCATCTTGCGCGCCCCCATACCAACAAGTTGTCGCTCGCTCCACTGGGGGAAGGAGGTGCGACAGGGCTGGCTGGTGCAGTTCGGCAGGCCATGTTCGACTTTCAGCAACCGCAGCCTCACGCTGCGGCGGCGGGCGCATTGCTTACGGATGCACTCCACAGTGCGTTACCTTCAATCAGCTGCAGCATGCGCATGCAGCCAAGGATCGTGCGATCGATTCGTGTCGACCCGACCAACCTGTTCCTGCCTGCTGCGTGTCAGGGCACTGAGAGCACACAGTCGCAATATTCATGCGCACCTGCGTATCCGCACTGAACCTTCCGGCCACCCGTGTTCCCCGCAGCGGCACCTCGCGCGCGGCCCCCGCTGGCGACGCTTGCGGGGAGGGCGCCGCCCCCGCAGACCTCTCTACCCTATTGCCCGACGCCAACATGCAGGTGTGTGTGAATGCATGGCTGTGTTGCGCTCAAATCAAGACATTGACTTGGCTAAATGCGTGGACAAGTCAGGAGGCGCTGGTCAGAGCTCTATCTGGCACCACTGCTGCTGACATGTCCATGCTTGCTCGGTACCATAATAGTGGCCTACACGTCTTGTGATTCCTGTTCTCCCCTCGGCTTCCAGGTACCGTTCAGCATCCGCAACCTGCATTCGCTGGGGCAGCAGGACGAGATGCAGCTGCGGTCAGCGGAGGCACTGCCGGGAGAGCATGCGGCGGGCAACACGCCCAATGGCTTGGTTACACCGGGGGCGCAGGCGCTGCAAGCGGGAGCCGCAGCCTCCAAGCAGCAGGGGCAGGGGCCGCAGCAGCCGGGCGGCGGGGCTGGCGAGGGGGAGGTGGACGAGGCGGCGGTGTGGCGATCTGCCGTGGAAGTGGCGCTGGCTGAGCTGCAGGACGTGCCGTACACGGATATGCGGCGGGAGCTGAAGGAGCGGAGGCTGCGTAGCTCGGGGAAGAAGGCGGAGGTGCAGGTGAGGCAGGGCGGGTGGGTTGACGGGGGCCTGGCGGGTGGGTGCGGAGAGGGGGAAGGGGCAAGGCTCTGCAGCAAGGGCAGGCGCAGGGCAGGTGGGCGTGGCTGCAGGGAGGGATGTGAGCAGGCGCTGGCGCGCGCCGTGGCCCATTCTGCAAGCATGCAGGTCGTGGCGTGGGTGCTTTCGTGGGAGGCCTTTAATCCGTAAACCCGCAAGCGGCTGCCGTTGCAACCGTCACCATTGTGGCCGTGTCACCACCCGGACCTCACTATCATTCTTCTTTGCCGTGCCTGCCCCTCGCCTTGCAGCTGCGGCTGGCGGAGGCCAAGGCCAAGGAGCGCCTGGGTGGCGGTGCGGAGGAGCAGCAGCAGCCGCAGCAGCACGAGGAGGAGAGGAGGTGCGGTGTACAACAATCACGGGAGGGTTTATGCGCGCGCGGATCGCACTGTCTGGGCTCTGTCCCAGCGAACCGCAGGCATCTCCGGGCGTGCGTTGTGGGGTCTGGGGCGTGCAACGGCGCCAAAGCCAACCCACCGGCTCACTTTGACCCCATGGTGGTGCTGCTACCGCATGCCGGGGTTGTTCTTACCGGGCATCGACGGGTAGAAGCTGCGTGCGTCAATGTATCATACGACAGCTGTACGCCTGTACCGGCCCTTAACCAGCCGAGTCAAGCCATCCAGTAGCATTGTAAGACGGACGGAGAAGAATGGCACCCACCCAAACGGCAAGGTATGGCGTGGTGTTGCACGCACCTTCTACGCCTGCAGTCTCCGCCTTCACCAGTTGCGCACACCATGCCACGCAAAGCTGACGACGACGCCCGTACCGCACCCCATGCACACGCAGCCTCACATGGAGCTCGCAAACCTCTTCACCTTCCACCCGCACCATTGCCGCACACAGCCCAGCACACACTCTCCCCGTGCGCCCCCCCCCCTCCGTGCACACCGCCAATGCAGCACACATCCGCAGCATCTGCGCGCACCTGCGCGCTGACCCTTCTGGCCACCCCTGATCCCCGCAGCGGCACCTCACGCGCGCCCCCCGCTGGCGACACTGCCGGGGAGGGCGGCGCCCCTGCGGACCCCGCTACCCTGGCCTCCTGGGAGCATCAAGTGGCACAGATGCCCGACGCCAACACGCAGGTGTGCGGGAATGGGATATGTAGAATTCCTGACAATCAGACGAGTAGGAAAATATCACTCACAGCCATACCCGCCAACACGCAGGTGTGTGTGCATGCGTGGATGTGCAACGCTTTGCTTACAAGTCGAGTACATGGCGTGGGCCAAACGCGTGGACAAGTTAGGATGCGCTGGACGACCTTTGCCTGGCACCACTGCTGCTGACATGTCCATGCTTGCCACCCCTCTCGGTACCCTGCCCTCCTTTCCTCTGTAAGGTGCCGTTCCGCATCCGCAACCTGCATTCGCTGGGGCAGCAGGACGAGGTGCAGCTGCGGTCGGCGGAGGCACTGCCGGGGGAGCATGCGGCGGGCAACACGCCCACTGGCCTGGTTACACCAGGGGCGCAGGCGCTGCAAGCGGGAGCCGCAGCCTCCAAGCAGCAGGGGCAGGGGCCGCAGCAGCCGGGCGGCGGGGCTGGCGAGGGGGAGGTGGACGAGGCGGCGGCGGGGCGGTCTGCCGTGGAGGCGGCGCTGGCTGAGCTGCAGGACGTGCCGTACACGGATATGCGGCGGGAGCTGAAGGAGCGGAGGCTGCGTAGCTCGGGGAAGAAGGCGGAGGTGCAGGTGAGGCAGGGCGGGTGGGTTGACGGGGGCCAGGCGGGTGGGTGCGGAGAGGGGAAGGGGCAAGGCTCTGCAGCAAGAGCAGGCGCAGGGCAGGTGGGCGTGGCTGCAGGGAGGGATGTGAGCAGGCGCTGGCGCGCGCCGTGGCCCATTCTGCAAGCATGCAGGTCGTGGCGTGGGTGCTTTCGTGGGAGGCCTTTAATCCGTAAACCCGCAAGCGGCTGCCGTTGCAACCGTCACCATTGTGGCCGTGTCACCACCCGGACCTCACTAACATTCTTCTTTGCCGTGCCTGCCCCTCGCCTTGCAGCTGAGGCTGGCGGAGGCCAAGGCCAAGGAGCGCCTGGGTGGCGGTGCGGAGGAGCAGCAGCAGCCGCAGCAGCACGAGGAGGAGAGGAGGTGCGGTGTACAACAATCACGGGAGGGTTTATGCGCGCGCGGATCGCACTGTCTGGGCTCTGTCCCAGCGTACCGCAGGCGTCTCCGGGCGTGCGTTGTGGGGTCTGGGGCGTGCAACGGCGCCAAAGCCAACCCACCGGCTCACTTTGACCCCATGGTGGTGCTGCTACCGCATGCCGGGGTTGTTCTTACCGGGCATCGACGGGTAGAAGCTGCGTACGTCAATGTATCATACGACAGCTGTACGCCTGTACCGGCCCTTGCCCAGCCGAGTCAAGCCTTCCAGTAGCAGTGTGAGACGGACTTGGACAGAATGGCACCCACCCAAACAGCATGGTATGGCATGGTGTTGCATGCATGGAACCGCATGACGCACGTGCTATACGCAAGTGCGTTGCACGGCGCGCTTGTGTACCGCCTCCTGTGTGCTGCTACTGGAAGATTAGTCGAGTTGGAATGTTACGCTGTGGGCAAGAGCCGGGAGTCCATGACCGGACCGAGGCACAGCAACGGCGTCCTTGCCCTTGCTCCGGGTAGTAACACAAATCCCACCACCTTCTATGCCTGCAGTCTCCGCCTTAACAAGTTGCGCACACCACGCCACGCAAAGCTCACAATGACACCCGTACCGCACCCCATGCACACGCGGCCTCACATGGAGCTCGCAAACCTCTTCACCTTCCACCCGCACCACAGCCCACCACACACTCTCCCCGTGCGGGGGCCCCCCCACCCAGCCTCAGCTAGCATCAGCGGGCCCAGCGAATTCCTTTGAACAGGTGCCTTAGGGCTAGGACCGCCACCTCCTCCTCTGATAGGGCATTTGCACTTAGTTTGGGTTGTGTGCGGGTTGGCAACGCGGCGCTCGCGTCAACCACGGTCGACACGAGGAACATCACGACGCCTGCAACATGTCGCGTTCACTGGCTACATTAGCCCAAGATCGTCACTCGCCATGTCAACCACAACGAACAACCCTGCAGACCTTCTGCATCACCTGCCGGCTGCCCACGCGCTGTACCCCACTGCCAAGACCTGCGCCATCGACCACTGCCGCACACCCGCTGTTACATCGCCAGCACTGCCGGGGCACTGGCCTTCTGCAACCGGGCGTCTCCCCTGGTCCCGTGCGCACAACCCTGCCTTGGCATGCCTCACACCTGTTCCTGTCCGTCTCCACAGCAGCGTACAGTGTCCAACTGTTGCACCCACACACCCCTCACTGCCCTTCCGCCTTCCCCCGCCACATGCCTGTGCCGCACTGCCCCCACCGGACGGTCAGCATGTACAGACCGCCCCGGGTTGCAGAGTTGTTTGGGGAGCTCACACGAGCCCCGCTCCGCCCTGCCTGCCTGCCTTCCTGGCCCCCTGTCCCCTTGCCCATGCTTCCCTGTTACTTGTCGTCCTTTCAGTGTCACCTGACCTGCCTTTCCTTCCACCCCTCTGCACCCCTTCCCTATTCCCACATACCCTTCCTAATTATCCCCTATTGCACTTTCATTTTTCACCCTAGTCGCCCTTGCACCCTCGGCTCGCGACCCTTGCCCAGCTCAGCCAGCGCATTCCCTGCCCGCGTGCATTTGCACCTCTTACTTTATATGAACCTTACTGACGTATTTTCATCCCTCCGTTGTTTGCCCCTTCCCTTTCCGCCCTTGTTCCCAGGTGAGACGGGTTGACATGGGTGGGCGCAGGTTCGTTGTGCCGGCTTGCACCGTCGTGGGACAATAGGCATGAGGGTGCATTCAGTCAGCCAGTCAGCTCCAGCCAGCTTTCAGCGAGCGTTCGGGGTTGTCAGCGGCGCGTTTCCCAGCACGACGCCACGCTTAGCCGCAGCCGCAGCCGTGAACCCAGCCGGTACGTATCAGGTGGTAAGTATTAAGTTGCTTCCCGCTTTCCGTTGCCGCCGCTAACCTCGCTCTATGCAGGCCGACTGTTTCCACTTTGCCGCTTCGCGGTTACCCCCCACCCCCACCCGGCTAATTCCCCTTGCCCGCCCACCATGGGTTGGTGTGCCGTACTGCATCCCTTGTGCTAAATCCCTTGCCCTTGCCGGTTGTCCCCTTCCTTCTTAGCATATTACTCTGAGCCCGCATCCATTTGCATCCACTCGCATTTTCCTTGTCTTGCCAGCTGTCTCGTTCTGTTCGTCATGCTAACAGTCCCCGCCTTTCCTTCCTGCTTGCCGGACTCTTATCTTCACCATCATGGGACGCAATTGCTATTGGTATGGCCATGCGTCCGTGCAACTATTGCGGTCTCCAGGTGGGTCGCGGGTTCTGCCGTTTCTGTGGGTTGGGAGCACGCACGCCGGGACTAGCCTGCCGTTCCTCTTTACACCTCACTTACCCTACTACCTATCACTACATCACTACACGAACTATCAGCGATGAGCAGCTTTGCAGCTCTACAAGCCGGAGCAGCCGACATGCAGCGTGAAACCCCATCGACACTTCTTCTGCGGCGGTCTGGTAATGGGTTGGGCCAGGTTGGTTTTTTGTATATGCCTCATCATCGACCTCGTCGATTTGTGGACTTCGTCTGTCGGCCTACCGCCTGACCCCCCCACCCCCCCACCCCCTACCCCACCAGCGAGGTGCAGCTGCGGTCGGTGGAGGCACTGCCGGGGGAGCATGCGGCGGGCAACACGCCCACTGGCCTGGCGCTGCAAGCGGGAGCCGCAGCCTCAAAGCAGCAGGGGCAGGGGCCGCAGCAGCCGGGCGGCGGGGCTGGCGAGGGGGAGGTGGACGAGGCGGCGGCGGGGCGGTCTGCCGTGGAGGCGGCGCTGGCTGAGCTGCAGGACGTGCCGTACATGGATATGCGGCGGGAGCTGAAGGAGCGGAGGCTGCGGACCCTGGGGAAGAAGGCGGAGGTGCAGGTGAGGCCTGGCTGGTGGGTGCGGAGAGGGTGAAGGGCATGGCTCTGCAGCATGAGCAGGTGCAGGGCAGATGGTCCTGGCTGCAGGGAGGGATGTGAGCAGGAACTGGAACGCACCGTGGCCCTTTGTGTATGCTTGTTGGTTATGGGGCGGGGGGGTTCTGCCACGTGGGATGTCTCTGTTTTACGGAATCAGGGGCGCGGGGGGCAGAAAACGAAGTCTAGGACACATATAGCCAACATAGTTTCAGGAGGGGTTCCCAGACCCCCCGCCCGCCCCTGCACGGTGCCGTACTATTGTTTAAGAATGCCAAATATATGTATTTTATCCGGAGAAAAGTTTGTAGTCTCCTGAGTTTGTGTGCAATTTGCTACGCTGGTCAGACATTGCTTGCGTCTTGGTGCACTGCCCCACTGTCAGCCCAGGCCTGACACACCCCAACAGTGGAGGCCCAACCAGGCCATCCCCCATAAACACTATACTCCTTCAAAGCACTCCATGCCTCATACTTGTGTCTGCAACAGCACGCTGTAACCTTGACAGGGCACCTTGCTGGGTGTCAGCTGGCCCGTGGTGGGCAGGGGAGACCTGCCGACCTGGGGTCCCCGGGTCAAAGGGGTCTGACAGCCCTTCAGGCTCCTCTGGTAGGTTATTGCTTGCCCAAATTTTGCTAAACGCTGTGCAAGTTACAAGCTATCTGTTGATGTGTTGAGTGTTGTGAAAGTCGGCTCCAAAACAAAGTTTCAACTTATGTCTGGGGGGCTGACGACCCTGCCCCCCTACCCCCTCAACCTTGAAAGCACCATGGGAATGCTCGTATTGAGCTCTTTCATTTTTGGGCGAGGCCCCCGCTTCGGGGGGCGGAGCCCCCCAGGGTCACCCCTGTCAGTGTGTTAGTGTGTCAGTCTGTGCGTGTGTCGCCTGCCGACCAAAAGCTTTCGGCCTGCTCACAATTTGTCTGGATAGAAGACATCAAACTCTATAACTTCTCTTTGGCAGAATTCCCGGCAAAAATCGCATGCGAAAGTTGGAACCGTCGCGCAGGGACAGGGGGCGTTTGACCCAGCTCTATGGCTGTTAGCAACATTCCGCAATCATAAAGCAACATCAACGATATCGTAGCGATAACCCGTTTCTTGATTCAGTTTGGTCGCGCGCTGTGGCCCGCAAGCATGTCTCGCGCTTGAAGGTACCGCCCCAACCATAGGTTCTGTAATGTTAATGGTTTGAACATACAAATAGGAACTCAAAGCTATTTGCCTCTTCGATGCACAGTTGAGGCGTTTCCCACCGAAATGCCCTCGCGCGGCCAGCTCTGGCCGGTCAACTTACAAAACCAGACCTGGAAGTTCATATGTACCGTGGGATTGCTCACCAGGCAAGGAAAGCAAGGGAGGAAGCGGCATTGCAGGAGTAGGCCAGGGGAGGGCCCTGGAGGAGGCACGGATCAACATGAACCTCCAACGCTGAGTGTGCTACAACAGGCCGCAAAACAGCCAGGGACCCCATGTGTGCGGGTGTGCCATTCATCTGGGCCCGTACTTAGCACCGGCCCCCGTACCAGGCCTCGCCCTTTTTTTTGCGCTTCCCCAGAAGCGCCTCCGACCCCTACGTCAGCATATGTCCGCTTTCTGAGTTTTTCATTCCCCACCCTGACTCACAACTCACAAACCTTTCTTCACCCTTCCTGCCCCTCACCCCGCAGCTGCGGTTGGCAGAGGCCAAAGCCACGGAGCGCCTGGGTGAAAAAAGGGCGGAGCAGCAGCAGCAGCAAGCGGCGGATAGTCGTGCCGTAATACATCAAAGAGATATGCGGCCATGGACATTGAGCAGGCTTGGGGACGAGGTCCAGCGCTTAGGGGCGGATTCGGAGGACTCAGTGGCTGAGGCGATCTCTGCACTGGGGCCAGTGACAAGGTTGTGAAGGCTGCAAGAAAGCTTTCGCTGTTACACAAGCTGCTGCAGCAGTCAGGCAAGTGCACTTAGCTAATAGTTGCTGAGCAGGGACAGGTTATGAAAAGATATATGGTTGCTTATGCAGGTATATCTTTCATTCTGTGCCAGGCATATCTATCTTTCATTCTGGGCCAGGCGGAGCCCAGAGCATGGCCCCTTTGCTGCACTGCACTGTATGTGCTGTCAGGAAGTCATGCCAAGTGCTTACAGACACTGGAGGCCAGAAGTCCTTGTCCTGCCTCACTGCACTGCTCCATGTGTACGGTAACAGGGGCCCTGATAGAGGGTAAAAAACACTGTGCAACAACTCCACTTAATGTCAACAAGTCTGTTGAAGCTGTACTTGTTGCACTGTTCCTAAATCTTGGACCCAACACACCCCAACATGTGTAACAGTTCTACTATAGCTCACATCCAATCCCAATCATACGTGGCTGTCCTGTGTGTTCCCAACCCAGAATCCAGGAACAAAAGGGCCCTAACAGTTGTAAACACTGCATCGTACACATGTTTGATGGGCGGGGTGGTCCGTCCTGGGGGTGGGGGGTCATGGGGACATAAGGTCACTGTTGTCACATCTGGCCCAGCAAAATCTTCCCTTGCATCCTCCTGTGTCATGTCTGCAAAATCGGTAATGGACAATAGGCACCTTTGGCGTACGGTTTGCAGTGCTGCTTTCACAGCTTCACGTTGCATGCAATTGGGTCATTTCAAAGCGCTGATGCTTGGTACTTAGTGGTGCTACTGGTTTAGCCCACACAAGCAAGCAGACAAACAGGGTTAAATATAACTGATTTGTTCCACAGTCTGGCACCTAAGGTGCTCTGCTCCCCTCCTTTCTTGTGCCTTCCCCTTCAGGTGGTGTGATGATGGAACCAACGGCGCCAGGTAAGCTCAGTTTTCCATGGGGAGCATGAATGTTCACTTGGGGTCTCTGATTGCTCAGCGCAGCGGTGCATGTGAGGGGTTTATAACACCATCACGCACCTATCTGTACCGTGATCTTACATGGAAGGACTGGGGAGACAGACAATCAATTGGGAAGAGGCAGGGCCGTCGGGCCAAGGGACAATGGGTGGCATGGAGGGGGTAGAAGAAATGGCTGGGCAGCAGGGCAGTGGGAGGGGTGGGCCACAGTGATGGAGCAGCTATGGGCAGTCAGATGGCTTGGCCACTATTGCAAGCATATGGCTTTCATGCTTGCACACATGACAGCTGCAAGAACCTGTGGGCTACCAGTAATTTTCTTTAGTTAAACAACTACTGATACTCATTTGCGTGCTTTGCACTTCTGGGTACAGCTGCAGAGCTGGAGCATGGGAACACGGTCAAGAGGCCTACCTGCAACACTGGTCCCCATCCAGCAGGAGCACAGCGGCCTGGACCTGCTGGTGCTCAATGGTCAGCCCCCAGTAAACGCAAGGCTGCCCCCCGTGCTTGCCAGCCCTATTTTTGGGGAACTAATTGACAGGCTGGCTAAAAACGCCAGGCCTTTGTTGGGGGACCTAACCGTGGCTCTGGAGCTGTGCAAACTGGCGTTGCAGCACCACACTGACAAGGTGCGTGCACCATCCATTTTACACACCCTACACTCATGTTAAATCACATCCTGTGGGTGTTGGCTGGCAGTGCGTGTCTGCATAAACTGGGCAGCAACCAACACATTACACACACCGGCTTAGAGGCCTGAGCAATGCCCGTTTCTTCTGGATAATGCCTACCAGGAACAGCCAATGGTTGCTCATGGCCCCACCTGACATTGCAGCACTGGTTCCATGGTGCAAAATTGTTGTGCCTGTGCTGCCTGCACACACAATTAGCGACCTTTGACTTAACCTATTTGTGCATTGCCCTCACTGTTTCCTGCAGCGGTATCTCGAGGAACAGCTTCAACAACTTCTGACAGAGTACCTGGGCACACAGGTGTTGCAGTTGAAGTCACGACCAACTGGCAGCATGGAGACTGTTGGCATGATGCTGGTCAACCCACAAGCTGATCCTCTGCAGTGGCTGACATCCGGTTTCCTAGAAGTCAAGGTGGACATGGCCAAGCCTGGGGAAATCAACAGCCTGGGAGTGGCCCACTATGACACCTTCTGGCAGTCAAGGTGCACGTCTGTCGCCTTTCGGCAGACATGCTGCCCTGCCCTTCTGCTCGAGGTGATGGGGGCACACCTACGTGTGTCAGCACTGTACTGGCTGAATAAGGCGATGGTGTGGCCCCTCACGGGCTGCATCAACCTGCTGTGGCTTGCAAATCATCCAGACCACATGGTCCGCCTGGCCTCAACACTGGCTGGTGTCAAGGCGGCCATGCAGGAGCTGCACAGCTTTTACTCATGGCAGCAGCAGCAGCAGGAGCAGGAGCAGGAGCAGCAGCAGCAGCAGCAACTGGCGGCAGACCAGCAACCAAGGCGTGCTGCATTCCTGAGGGCAGGCATGCCTTACCCCATGGCCAACTACCAGCAGCCAATGGAGATGCAGGGCGGTTGGCTGGTGTACAGTGCCATTTCGCGCACTGACAACAAGCCAGTGGTTGTGCGGTTCTCCAGGAGGTACAGTGAGGCAGCACACCATGCCTGGGCGGCTGCTGGCCTGGCACCACAGCTGTACCACGTGGCAGAGCTGCCTGGCGGGTGGCTGCAGGTCGAGATGGAGTGGCTGGAGGCTGCAGACGGGTGGCAGCAGCTGGCACGTGTGGATGACCCAGCCGCCGTGGCTTCTGCCAGTGGTGCAGCCCAGGCAGCACTGCAGCGGGCACACAGCGTGCAGGGCAGTGGAGGCAAGTGCTTTGCGCACGGCGACATGCGGGTTCAAAACATCATGGTCCGGAGGCGTGCTGGTCGTAGTGGCAGTGATGGAGTGGAAACCTATGATGTTAAATTCATTGACTTTGGATGGAGTGGAGTGGATGGTGAGACGGTTTACCCGCCCTACATCAACCCATTAGTTGGTTGGCCTGCAGGTGTGGCGTCTGGTGAGCCAGTGCGCCAGCAGCATGACACGGCGCTGCTGGCCAGGAGTGTGGAGCAGCTGCTGCAAGCTGTGCACTTGAAGTAAGGGGAGGGGCATCAGGTGGCAGTGATGCAGCTGGCACTGTGGGGTGTCAATGACATTGCACATAGAGAAAGAGGCTGGAGGGCTTGGCAGGCCATGAAAGTGATGATGACATCTGAGTACACCAGGGAACGGTGGGGGTAAAGGGTGTGGTGGGCAACGAACAGTGGTGAAGGCCAGGCTGCTGCTCTGCCTGCATGTGCTGGGGTAACGGGGCGAAAGAGCTTACCGAGTAATACTTACCGGGGAAGGGCTGTGTTGGCTGTGCTGGGAAATGGCTGCTGTACTCAACGCGACCCAGCGACCCCGGCCAGAAAGGTGAAAGCTGAGGACTGAATGCAACCTCGTGCTGGGGTGTGGGGGCTCCCTGCCACAGGCCATTCAAACATTAGGAACAGCAGCTTGCATGCCTGCATGTACAACACCACTGTGTACTGTTCCAATTATTGTTCTTGGTAGTCGTGAGGATGATGACACTGTGAGGGAGCATACATGCTATGTGATGGTGGTACGTACATACACTGTATATAGCTTGGGTACATTAGCAACCCTAAGTGTGCATGCAGTGCATGTAAGCTGGACAAGTGGGAGTGACCTGGCATGGTGGCTGACGTAAACAGCTAATGCACCTCAGTCATTACTATATCATACTGGTACATGGTAAATGGGTGGCTGGGAGAGTGTACCGTGGTGTGCGGGGGAATGGGGAGCAGCTAGCGTGGGTGCAGGGTCTTGTGTCCACCAGTGTTCACCAATGGGTGACAGCAGGCGGTGGAACTGCATGGCACATATGGTAGGCTGGAGGCGGGCTGGCTGTACAAAGGCAAGGAGTGCTAGTTTAATGTAGAGTAGCACTCACTCGCTCCGATATGACCGTGCCGAAATGTGGGTGCCTTCGCGGGGCCTGGCAGTGGGGGGTGCGTTGGCGAAGTGCTATGCCAACATTCTGGACCGAAAGGTACAGCGAACATTTGGCATTTTGTGTTACATTCCAGGTGGTGTGGCCACACGATCCTTACTGGTCCCGACCACACCTATCAGGAATCAATCATGTAGCGTTGCGTTGCTGTTGTACAGCAACAAGAAAACAGCATGGATTGCGATGTGCGTGGCAGGCTGGATCACGAGCTGGTCTTTCTACGTGCCACAACTGTATGTGCTACGCTGCGTGAAGGGGCAATATGAACGGGGCCTAGGCACAGAACCGCTTTATGTGTGCCAAATTGCTTTTGAGAAAGCGTTGCAGGATTCGTACAGGCGGGTGCTGCTGAGGGTGAAGGTGAATGGGCGCCTGGGCCCGGTGGTGGAATCCAGCCTAGGGGTCAAGCAGGGGTGCCCTATGAGCCCAGGGCTGTTTGGGTTATTTATTGAAGTTATCGCTGATTATCTTGCTACCAAGGATGCGCGTGAGGGGAAGGAGATGCGTGCAAACAAGGTGCCTCGTGTTGGCTTACGTGCAGTGCCGCTTTTGTTATATGCAGACTGTTTTGCCCTTCGGCGGAATGGACATGAAGAGTAACCCGTTTGCGGCAGAATGGACTTTGGCGCTGAAGGCGATGTTGCATGTTTGCTTTCGTAAGGACCTCTTTTACGTTCTGTATCAGTGTTTGGAGACCCTTGAGCCTCCGGCTCGTACATGGGTCGTTGCACTTGTGGAGGGGAGAACCCTCACAGTGTAACACTGACTGACTGGATATGCAGACGACCTCAGCATCTTTTGCACGTGCCCTCAGCGGCTCAGCAAGGTGCTGGAGCTGTTAGAGCATTTTTGTGCTGCTTACGGCATGCGTGTGAACGCAGGCAAGAGTGGAGTTAGAAAATGGTATCGGTAACCGTGACTGCGCGCGCGCAAATAATGACACGTCTGGCCGTACTGCGCACTGCGCGCGCGCACTAGCAATGATGCGTGTTTCGGCCTCAAACTTTGTGCATCAATGCTTGGTATCATACATATGCTTGCTGAGGCAGGGGAGTGGTCCGGAAACCACCGAATAACACAGTTGTCTTGGGTCAAACGGCAGTGCGCTGGCATGCCGTACCTGGCCCAGCGCACAAGGGCTGTCCGCAGAAGGAAGCCACCTGTAGCCCTGGTAACAGTGTGGGTACCAAGCACATGCCTGGTGGCGGTCCCTGGTCACGCATGCACATGCAGGGGGGTCCCGGCTGTGGGCAAAAGTGCAGTGCGCTGCTGTGTCACGGCAGCCCTTGGCAGACCAGCAGCGCACTGGGATTCAGTACAGCAGGGAGCTGCCTGTGATACCTGTGCGACCTGTGCTGTGATACCTGTGCGACCTGTGATACCCGGGGGGGGGGGGTGTAGGAAGTTCGGTTCCGGCCCCCATGCCTACTTACGGGAAGGTGACCCCCAAAGGGACCACCCCACCCCTGCCTTACAGTCGTACAGTACGGCATGAAGCTTCCATGTGCCGTACACTCCCCAAAACGTGCTCAAAATGAACCGGAAGAAATGCCAATGAATTGTCCATGTAATCTTTATACAATGCAATAAGTACCGCAGGCACAGCATGCTGCAGCACGTCTCCATTAGGCACGTGCCGTCAGTCCCAGTGCCTACACCCCTGTCCCAGCAGCAACCGCCTAGTAGCATCACCTCCACAGCCGGTGCTCGGCATACATTCTGTCCGTGCTTTGTCCAAAGCTACATCATCTTCCGTGCCAAGGCAGCCAGTGGCTCCTCGTCCGAGTCGTCGTGGCTGCTCTCCCCACCGCTCTGCTCTGGTCTCCCCCATCATCACCGTTCCATGAGCTCTATTCATATACTGGGGCACTACCTAGACCGAGCACAAGCTGGCACAAGTGCACAACCTGCATGGGTGCGGGCGGGCTGCAGGGGGCATGTGTGATGTGCAACCCAGGAGCTTGGTCCACCTCCTACATACCCCCGAACCCACTATCAAATTCGACCCTGTACATGATATGCATGTCAATCGACGGTATTTGATGAAAGGAATCCAACGGTGCCACTCCCATGGCGAACGGATGCGTAGAAAAGTTGTTCTGAGGTTCTGCCAGTTACTGGCCGGCTGGCCAGACCCACCCACCCACCCCGTCGACTTTGGCGGCCCATAACTTCTGTCTCCGTACGACAGTACGGATTTTGAAAACAGATTCTGAATCCTTACAATGAATACTATATATTTGAGGCATGGGGTCATTTAGTGAACTTCCTACCCCCTGGCCCCCTGTCCCCTTGCCCATGCTTCCCTGTTACGGTACTTGTCGTACTTTCCGTGTCACCTGACCTGCCTTTCCTTCCACCCCTCTGCACCTCTTCCCCTATTCCCACATACCCTTCCTATTTATCCCCTCATACACTTCCATTTTTCACCCAAGTCGCCCTCGCACCCTCGGCTCGCGACCCTTGCCCAGCTCAGCCAGCCTGCGTGCATTTGCTTCCCTCTTACTTTATGTGAACCTTACTGACGTATTTTCATCCCTCCGTTTTTTCCCCTTCCCTTTCCGCCCTTGTTCCCAGGTGAGACGGGTTGACATGGGTGGGCGCGGGTTCGTTGTGCCGGCTTGCACCGTCGTGGGACAATAGGCATGAGGGTGCATTCAGTCAGCCAGTCAGCTCCAGCCAGCTTTCAGCGAGCGTTCCGGGTTGTCAGCGGCGCGTTTCCCAGCACGACGCCACGCTTAGCCGCAGCCTCAGCCGTGAACCCCGCCGGTACGTATCAGGTGGTAAGTATTAAGTTGTTTCCCGCTTTCCGTTGCCGCCGTTAACCTCGCTCTATGCAGGCCGACTGTTTCCGATTCCCCTTTGCCGCTTTGCGGTTACCCCCCCTGGTAGATACCAAGCGAACGCCTGGTACAGGTGGGGGTGTCATATTCGGGCCACTTAGCACCGGACCTTACAGGAAAAATCGTTAACCGTGTCCGTAAGTGTCCAAACGCGGCCACGTGATAGGCCCATGGGTCCTTAAGCTTGTCCAGAAGCCCGGGTGTCAATTGCTCACTGTATGTTTATTCAGCGGGCTTGGACCTAGGAAGGGTCCAAAACGCTGGCCCCCGAAAAGGTGTTCAAATGTGGGCCACCTCGTCCTTGAGCAGTAAACGACTCCATTGGCCTACAGAGCACCTTGAAACACTTTATATAGTCACATATAGATGTTCTAACGCATTGAACACTGGTCTGCCGCTAATCGCCGCTCGTCGCTCATACATCATGGCTTGGAACGTGGCTGCCGGCCAAGGCGCAGTACAGATAAATCGGTATGCTTCAATGCAGTCATTCACGAATAACGAATCACATATGCATGTCGTGCTCGCAGTGTCAACGCGAAAGTCACAGCCGGCACACGTGTCACGCTGCTAGGCCTCTTCAGCACGCCCCGCTTCCTCCTGCCGTACGGTATGCCCCAAAGCCGACTGCTACTTTCCCTTCCCCAACCCTCACGCGTTCACAGAACACTCTCTCATCACTGCTGGCTCTGTCCCCAACCTCAGTTGCCTGGAACCTGCATCCTGCACGGCCGCTACCCTGCCCCTTTCCCAAGCCCACCACCCGAACCCCCAGCCCTGCTGCGCGTGATCCGCTGCGGTGCAGCGGGCGCCTGCTGCTGCTGCTGCACCTGGATGGCCCTCAGCGGCTGGCGGTTGGTGCGTCCGCCGGGAGCTGGCTGGGTGTGCGCTGGAGCTGCAGCTGCCATCTGGGTCTCGGCGCTGCTGCCCCCCGCCCCGGACGCACCACCAGCCCCGCCCCCAATCACCCGCAGCCGAGCCTGCATCTCCGCCATCTCCGCCAGCAGCTGCGCTCTGCTTTTGCCCTTCGCGGCTTCAGCAGCCGCCCGCTTAGCCGCCCGCTCCTGGGCCTTGCGCAGCCGCTCAGCCTCCTTCTCACCTGCCTTGCGCTGGCGGGCTGCAAGCTTCTCCTGGCGCTGCTGCTCCTTGGCGCGGGCCGCCTCCTCCTTGGCGCGCGCCTTCTGGGCGTAGCAAGCGTCAACACTTATAGGACATAAAAACTGTTTAGTTGCTGCTGCTGCGCGGGGAGGGCGACCTTGATTTGGTGCCATGCGCGACAAATTTCGGTCCCGGGGGTCTGTCCGCTCCGGAGCCACTCTGACCGACACCGCGCAAGTAGTAGCGATCAAATATGATAGTTTATGCTATTACTTATAACATACTTGAATTTTGAAGCCTAGGTCGCAGCGGCGGATTTTTAAGGCCGGGTGGCCCGAATTTGAGGGTGGCCCACATTAGACACCCTCACCTGTGGCGGTCTACAGTCGTGTGTGCGCATGCTGTGGTGGCTCTGCTGCGGGTAACAGTGCAGTGCGCTTCCGTGCCACGGTGACCGTGCCAGGGAAGGTGCACTGGGATTGGGCACAGCAGGGAGCTGCCGGTAACACTCTGACCTGTGCAGGTCCCAAGCACATGGCTGGTGGCGGTCTATAGGCATGCGCATGGGTGCAGAGGCCTCTCTGCTGTGGGTAAAAGTGCCGTGCGCTGGGCGGTCAAGGTAACCGTGTCAAGGCAAGCGCACTTGGATGGGGCACAGCAGGGAGCTGCTGGTAACCCTGTATCATGTGTAGGTACTAAATGCATGCCTGGTGGCAGTTCTTACGCACGTGTGCACGTGCTGGGGCCTCCCTGCTGGGCCTTGCGCTGGGGGGTCACGGTGACCGTGCCCAGGCCAGCGCACTGGGGTTTCGCAGGGTAGGGAGCTTCCTGTAACCCTGGAACCTGTGCAGATACCAAGCGCATGCCCGGTGGCATCCCTTATGCATGCGTGCACGTGCCGGGGTGTCTCTGCTGTGGGGTAAAAGTGCAGTGCGCTGGGGGGTCACGGTAACCGTGCCAGGGCACGTGCACTGGGATACTGGTGACGGGACTGGGATTGGCATGTCGCACGAATATATACCGTGGCATCTAACTGTGGCTTCAGCAGCTGTGAGAACACACATGGCAGTTGGTATGCGGCAGGGGAGATACGCCAGGGGATCTCCCCTGGTATCTGGTGCCCTGACGACAGTGATTGGGACCCCAGTCTTGTGTGCGGGTGCGTGCAGTGCTCTGGCAGATAACTGTCACGGCAAAGTTTTGTCGTTACACAGTTTGTCTGGCTGTCTGGCCGCGCATCCTTGCAGTCGCTTACGGTGCCGACATGTACACCATGCCAACCCTAGTCACCAAGACAAGCACCCCCTGACATGCACGCACATCGTCCAGTACTGGTACGTAGTTCATGTGTCCGTGCAGCCGCTGCACCCATAACAATACGAGCGACAAATTTTGCTAGCTAGCTGCGGGCCCCAGTCAACATCGCAGCACCAGGTAGCCATGCATAACAAACAGCACATCACCAGGCACGTGTATTAACACAGTTGCCGAAGCCAGTCAGACCGTACCAAACAGGGACAGCGGCTTGAGGCTTGAGACGGTCTCAGTAAGACGGGCTTACTGTACGAAAATGCAAGCAGCGTTGGAGTGTTGTGGCGCAAACGAAGCCGTCTTCCCGCAGACACTCAATGCCAAGCCCACATTCCAACTCCTTTTGCGCTCCCCACGTCCCCAGCGTCGGCACTGGCACCCCCATCAGCCTGGGGGGCTCCCCCACCCTGTCAGTCGCCCCATGCCTGAAGGGGCATAGCAGAGGAACAAACGCACAAGGCAGCCGTCGGAATATTAGGAGGGGAAGGTCTGCGGGGATGCGGGGGACCCTCCGGCTACGCACCTCCCATGCCGCCCCACTAAGCCACCGCCCTCCGCACCCACCACAAATGCCTCCACATGCAACGGCAAACCGCAACAAGCTGTGCCTCCCAGCTTCATACCCAATGTAAAGTACATCAAGGCCAATCATTAGCCCCAGCGACAGGCTATGGCGGCACCGGCATGGGCCCCGCGCTCCCCAAGTCCGCTAACCCACAGTCCTCTAGCCACCTGGTTATCCCCATGCACCCCCTGCGCCCCACCTGCCCGCACACTCGCTCGTACACTAAAAGGCAACCTACTCATGCAGGTGGCCTACCCGTGTGCCAACAGGTGGGCCTAGTCGCTCCTAACTAGCCCAGTGCGCCCTTCTGGCACACCTGCGGCTGGGCAGGCAGGTGCTCCTCTGATTCGCCACGCCGCACACACCTCCAACCGCCGCGATAGATGCGCCGGCCAAGCCTGTGGGGTCGCGGACGGGGCATAGACGCATGCAGCTTCACTCAGATTTGCTATTTTTACAGGGAGCCTGCCGTACGACCGCGGCCAGGCAGGTGCGAGGTACCCCACCTCCCTTGCGCCCCACGTCCCATGCCGCCCCGCTGACCCATCGAACCCACCACAAATGCAACGGCAAACCATAACGAGCTGTGCCTCCCAGCCGCGTTCCCGTTACAGAGTGCATCAAGGGCTATCATCGTTGGCCCCAGAGACAGGGTATCAACAGCCCCAGAGGCCGGCATGGGCCCCGCGTTCCTCAAGTCCGCTAACCCACAGTCCCGCAGCCAGCTCGTCATCCACCTGCACCACCAACCTGTTTCGGCAAGGGAACTACGCCGCCACAGTAGGCCGCCCCACGCCTGAAGGGGCATAACGGAGGCACAGACGCACAAAGCAGCCAACGTCTCCGCTTAGATCACAACGCCGCCATCCCTGTTGCCCAGGCAGTCAGGGACAAGTAAGATCCCCGTGAGCATTTGTCCCTGGCGCCACATACATTGCGTCTGCAGTGATAAGACTGCATGCAGCATGGTAAGGCAGCATCATGTGTGCTGTCACAAAGCTCACCCGCATACTGTTATGCAGGCTCACTAGGTCGCAGGCAACCACAGATGACAGCCCCCTGCCGAAGCACGGCGGCTCACTGTTGGCACAGCCGCACCACTGCAGGCCCAGCGACACAGTATACCGCGTTGTGGCATTCCTCCGTTCCCAACACCGAGCACGGACCTCAACTGGATTGCAAACATGGAAGGCAGGCCGCACCTATCACGTCCGTAAACGGACAGCTCTGGTCAACATCCTCCTTCCCGAGGCGAGCCCCGGGGACGTCACATCGAGGGTAGACCTGGGACAGGGCCAATGCAAAGAGGCATCTGTCATGCATGCCCACTCTTGAGTTGCGCTGCTTTGGCAGGATGCGTCAGTTGGTCACCGATGAAGTGCTGACCCAGTCAAACATCTTGAGGCCCCGTGCACTTACCAGGATGCGCATCCGCAGTTGCATCAGCAAGATGAATCTTGTGGGCAACAACATCCTGCGGCACAGGGCATGTTTTGTTTAAGCGTTGGAGGAGGGGGCGTGAGGGCGCTTGACGACTGTTATATTCATGAAAGCTGGTGTTAATTATAGTCTTTCCCATTCTCAACAGCAAATTTATACGTGGTTGTTGACACACAGCTGAAAGCGACGTTGACGTCGACCCGTTGAGTTGAGTTGATTACAGGTATCCGATGCACCTGTAGGTCCCCGGGCCAGAGGCCACCCTGTGACCGAAACTCGCACATGTGAACGCACCCTTAGCTCCTAGGGCCATGGTAGCTCTGAATGACCTAGCTCCCTTAATCATACGGGAGTGGTACGCTCTATGTTACAATTATTATTATTATTACCAGGCTTTGATCTGGTCGCATTTGCAGGCTTCGTGCCTGAAAGCACATACCAGGCCTCGTGCCTTGGACGTCGGCGGACGGCAGTTGTTCGCTCACCATGAGGCAGTTTCGTGTGCCTCTGCTGCGCGGCCTGGTCGTATTGTGGAGGTGCTTGGCTGTCGTCTTCCTGCCCCAAGGGGTGGGGGCTCGTTTGGCGTGTGACCCGTGCGTGCGTTGCAGGAGCTGTTGGTTTGCGGGCGTGAGAGGCTGCCTAGGGCAACCCAGGGGAGCGTCCCCGAGGGCCACCTAGGCTTGTGCCGGCGTTTTCGGGCCGTCTCTCTGCTTGCTTGGTGGAGTGCTGCGAGTCGGAGGGGTGTGGCCTGCTGGGCGTGCGTGCTTGTGCTCTTCTCGGGCTTTGGGCTCTCTGGTGGGGGTGGGGGTACCGGGTTGGGGTGCAGGGTGGGTGCCGCTGCTCGGCAGCTGGCTGCGGCGTGTTTCTGGGGTCTGGGCTGGGGGAGCAGGGGCTCGTGGGTTAGGGGCGCTGGGTGGGGGCTCTTGCCTGGGGGCCGTCGGGCTTGCTGTTCGCGTGGCGCCGCTAATGTGCTTTTGACCCCGGCAGGGGGTCGGGCGGCTTGCCTGGGCCTAGGGCGCTTCCCACGTGGCTGTCCGTTTCCTTGTTCTTGCTCCGTCCAGGCTTGTGCCCTGGGTGCGGTGCGCTAGCGTGTGCGTGTGGCCTCGCCTGTGCCGTCTTTCGGGTGGCTCTTCGCCTGCGCGGTGTGCCTAGGGGCGTGCCCTTATTTTGGGGCCGCTCTTGCCTTGAGGTCCCTTTCAGGGCCTCCGTGCTGTGAGCCGGCTCTGCGGAGCGGCGTAGCAGTGTAACAACGGTACGACACCCACACCCACACCCACACCCACACCCACAACCACAACCACACCCACAACCACAGCCACACCCGTACGTGGTGCCATCTGCCAGCTACTTCCGGGCAGGCGGCTCTGTTGCGGGGGCAGGGCTGGGGACGGGGCCGCCGCATCTGCGGTGAGCGGCAGCCGGACTGGCAGCTGCCTGTGCACAAACAGCTGCGGCGGCAGCACGGCCACCACCACCAGCCACCGCCGCCGCGGAAGCAGCAGCAGTAGCCGCAGCAGCAAGAGCAACAGCAACAGCAGCTCTGGTTGCAGCGACAACGAATGGCTTGAAGGCATGAAAGGGCTGAGGCCAGATGGCTGCCCCCAAGCCTGCCATGCACGCTGCCGGCGCAGGCGGCAGCTGCCGTAAACCCCACGCACCGACCCGCGCGCCCACCACTATGACGTTGGCGGCCGCGCCGCCGCAGCCGCCGCCATTGTCCGCCCGCTGGGCGCTGGCATGGCCCAGGTGCAGGCAGGTGCATCTGGTGGGGGCCGAGGCGCTCGGAGTACCGCAGGACGAGCAGCACCTGCCGTACTAACGGAAGGATTATGTTGTGCCCGACGTGGTTTAGCCGTTCACGGCGTGCATGCTCCATTACTAGAAGGATTATCTTCTGTCCATAACGGTATTCTTGCGGGTCATTGGTGCATAGATAGTCAGGTGCGAGACGTGCATGCTGCATCCACAGCCCAGTGTATTGCAGATAGACGCACAAGCGTTGGCAGCGCGCAGGCGCCTGCATGTCGTGCCATGCATGCTGCTGTCACGCACCGGTTCCCTAGATATGGTAGGTCAAGAGACTTTCTGGATTGTGCTGGTCATGCTATTCAAGTTGGGCGTCGCTCCAATGCACATGTGGAATGTAGATTTGTATGGTAGTATTCCAAAAAGCTTGCTGTTGTATTTGTCCACTGCACCTAAATTGAGTTTGTTTACCTTCTGGGCTTCTTCTTGGCACCATGATTTTTCTGTGGGCGTTTTCATTTTGTTCTCTATGCTAATTGGAAGTATTGGTGCTTACGGTCAGCCTGCTGTCATAGCTGTTTGGTGACGTGGTGGCTGGTGGGACAGTGCGGCGGTGGTGCTGGACAGGTGTAGCAAGTACGGTACAGTAGACTGAGCGCTTGGCACACCTCCATGCGTGTGCTGGAGCTGGCTGGAACGCTGTAAAGTGACAAGCAGTCTCAACAAGCTGGGGTGGCTGCTGTTGCGCGTGATGACCTGCGCTAAGCTGCTTGCCGGTTTGCAAGGAGAGTGCACTGCTGACATGCCGTATGTCATCCCCGCTGGGATGACGCCGCAGGAGTGGATTGCTTTGGCGTTTGGGGCCTGCGGCCCTCCGCATTTGGGCGCATGGCCTCAGCCGCACTGGGCCACTGGGCCAGCCAGGGCCAGCTGGACGCCAAGCCCTGCACAGCCGCTGAGCCGCACGAGGTGGGGTAGACCTTCGTTCTGCGTGGCTGGTCGTCCTAGGAGGACTTCCCCTGCGTGGGCATCGATTGTAGCCAGACGCAGCATCTGGGGCAGAAGCTCACCCCAACTCCTAGATCAGAACACACGCACGTCACCCTGTGTCACGATAAGAAGCACTGGGAGTGTTAGGGGACCAAAGCACAAACGCCCCGGTCTAAGATTGGCCTGGAAGCCTTGGTCACGGGGTTCCCGCCCCGCCGCCTAGAGGCTGCATCCGCTGTCCATGGTCTACCTCCGCCTGCAGCCCGTAACAGGTGCGGCATTTCTGCTGCCGGTCACTAGGAAGACCTCCCCTGCAAGGCCGCGGCAGGCTGCAGGGGAGGACCTCCCCTGCAAATCACCTTGGTCAAAGGCACGGACGAACAGCTAACCGGCAACCGCCAGTCCACCTTGTCCAACACTGGCAAAGCGATGTAATTATCATATTCTATGCAGTTGAGGTGGCAGACGCAGCTTTTGCGCATGTAGCCCCCAACTTTCGCTCCTAGCTGCCCTTACGGCTTGTCAGCCGATTGCCGGCGAGCGCGGTTGAGGAATGTCGGGAAAGTTTAAGCGATCACAGCGGCATCAGAAATGGAACGAAACTGGCACAAGCTGGCCGCCGGAGCTGACATTGCGGGTGAGTCGCGGGCTTCCGCTGCAGCCAACTCAGGAAGCCGCCTTCGAGACTATAGGCTACATCATGCATAAGTATTGCTTGAATGCATAGCATCTGCTTGTGAGTATTGACTGCACGGTATGTCGTCTTGCCGGCCGCCAAGTCACGCCAAGCGCACTGAATCAACAAAGGATAGTTGTTACAAACGCTGTTAGGGAACACGAAGGTGAAGTGCCCCACGGAACCATGTGACTAGGCGACCTCCCTTCGCACACCCGCGCACCCGCTCTGCATCCTCACCCCACTCCCCTACTACCGCTCCACCTTCCGCCACCTTCTCACCCGCTTACCAGGTGTCAGACCTGGACGCTGATGCCTCGGCCCCCGCGGCCCTGCGGTCCCTGGCCTCCGAGCTGTTGGCCCTGTCACGCATCCAGCACACCTTCGGCGAGGTGGAGGACCTGCGCCGTGTGCTGGCCGCCTTCACGCGCGCCTCGGCAGCAGCAGCAGCAGCGAACACACATGCTGCAGCAGCTAACACACAAGCTGTTGTCGCACAGCCCGACGGCTCTTCCTCCGACGTGGGGACGCCGACGGTACGGGCACCCGTGGGCGGGGATGCGGCAGGGGATGTCCCCGGCTGGTTCCACTCCTGCTGCGGCCTGCTGGTCGAACTGCTGTTCCTGGACAACAGCAGGCCGCTGCACAGGACACTGCTGGCGGCGGCGCAGCGCCTGCCGCAGCAGCACATGGGTGAGGGGGCGGGGCGGGGGCCCGGGGGGTAAACCGCACGGGGACGGGGACAGGGGAGCCGATGGGACGCTGCTGGCGGCTGCGCAGCGCCTGCCGGAGCAGCAGATAGGTGAGGGGCCGGGGCCCGGAAAGTACAGGGCCCAGGGCAATGGGTATAAGTTGGAGGGCTCTGCTGGCTAGGCGAGGCGAAGGGGGCTGCACTTTGGGTACGGTTGAGAGATGGGGAGGGGGGTCGAGTACCGTAGTCATGCGGCAGGCAGGGAGGACGAGAGGGTTTGAAAGGCCCTTACTGGCGGCGGCGCAGCGCTTGGCGCAGCAGCGGCTGGTTAGGCCCTGGGCGGGGGCCGGAAGTGGATGGATGGAGCGGGGAGGCTGGGGCACCTGGGGGACGGGGGGGCGATGTGCGCTGGGTTTAGGACGAGTAGAGGAAATGAATGCCCCTCTGCAAGGGGCAGGCAGAGAGCAAGCGGGGCGCTGGGAGGCTGAGGTTGGCGTGGAACGTTGGGCCTCAGGCATGTGGAAGCAGGAAGGAGGGAACGCGTATTTTTCGTATTGTGGATGGCACGGGTGGGGTAAGGCGCCGTAGGCGGCTGGCGTATGAGGAGGGGTACGGACAGCACCGCCAGCACTGCCATACGGACAGCTCCGGGTCCCTGTCGGGTCCCTGTCGGCTGTTGTACGCCGCACTGAACGTGCACGCACCAACACGATGCCCTTTCCCGCGCCCTCCTTGCCCACATGCAGACGCCTTCGGGGCAGCCGTGACAGCACGCCTGCAACTGGCGCTGGGCCAGCTCGAAGCTGAAAGCACCACCACTGCCCCTACCAGCAGCAGCAGTGCCCCGGCCCCAGCCCCGTCCGGTGTGCCCCTCGCACACGTGTCTGCCTCGCTGCTGTGGCTGCCCGCTGCGTACGGCTGGGTACGGCCGGCTGTCGTACGGCTGGTGGGCGCGCTTGCGGGCGGGGTGGGCGGCGTGCTGGCGGCGGCAGACGCAGGGCGGCTGCACATCGCGCCCGCGCTGATGGAGGAGGTGCAGGTGGGTGGACGGCATGGGGTGCTCATTACACAACAAAGCATGAGGCGCCAACGCACTAGTAAACATGTCGCAAAGGCCTTCCTCCATATCGGACGTGCAAGGGGGCGGGGTGTACGGTATGTTGCATGGTCGTACACATGCCCTAACGGGCCGCCCTGATGGAGGAGGTGCAGGTGGGTGGCCGGCATGGGGTGTCGCAGGGTTGGTGTAGCAGCGTCAGGTTATCGTCGTGGGCGGTGGGGCGATGGGGGGATGCACGGGAGATGGGGAGCGTGCTGGAGGGCTAGCCTCGGGATCATAGGCATGGCGGCGCCATAATCACCCGCGCTTGCCGTACCGTACGGTAACGACCACGGAGCCGTTTTTGCTCGTGCAAGACGCGTTGACATCCACCGAAACGCGACGTGCCGTACGCTGCCTGCCGTGCAGGACGCCGTGGGCGCGATGTACTACCTGCTGCAGCACCACGGGCGGTACATCTCGGAGCACGGCGGACCCGCGGGCCGGGAGGCGGTGCTGGCGGCTGGCAGGGCCATGCTGCGAGCCCTGCAGGTGAGGGGCCGGATGTAGTGAAGACGAGCAGGCAGAGAACCGTGCAGGTAACCGTGCAGGTGGGACGCTTGGATTTCAACCCAGCTGGACAGAGTTGCTACGCCACTTTGTTGCCCACCTCGACGGCACTCGGCTTCCCTCTTCGTCCCGTAGGGCCGTGCTCTGGTGCGTGAGGCTCTCGCCTCCGCCGCGGTCGTGCCGTGGGCGGTGGCGCAGCAAACCCTCGTGTCCCTCTAACCTTCATCCACCACACGCACCCGTAACATGGAACACAACCCTAGGCCCGCGTGGCGCTTGCAAGAAACAATGAGCCGTGCACGGCCGGTTCGTTGACGAGCCACTGGGCCGTTAGGCTGCCCTCCCTGCGTTCCACCTGGCTCCCACCCCCCCGCATCTCGCAGGGCCGCGCGCTGGTCCGGGAGGCGCTCGCTTCCGCCGCCGTGGTGCTGTGGGCTGTGGCGCAGCTGCCCGCAGCTTCCCCTGCGCAGGCGGCAGCAACCTTCGGGCAGGGGCTCTTCATACCACCGCCTTCGCCTCCAAATGAGGACAGAGCCGACGGCAGTAACGTTAGCAGCAGCAGCAGCTGTGCCGCGCTGACTGTGGAGGAGCGTGGGGAGCAGGGAGCTGGCGGCAGCGGAGGAGGCGGCAGGGGCTGGAACGCGCTGCAGGGGCTGCCGGGCTCTTGGCTGGACGAGTGGCTCAGGGCGGAGGGCAGCGCAGGGGCAGGGGCAGGGGCGGCGGGGCTGGTGGGGGAGCTGCGGCGCTTCTCGCCCATCGGCCGCATCTGCTCGCTCAAGGGCCTTGTGACGGCCATGCCGCGGGTGGGTCGGTGGGCGAGTCTGTGGGTCGGTGGGCGAGCCTGTGGGTCGGTGGGCGAGTCTGTGGGTCGGTGGGCGAGTCTGTGGGTCGGTGGGCGAGTCTGTGGGTCGGTGGGTGGGTATGGTTGGTGTGGTGTGGGAGGCATGAACGGCACATGAACGTTGGCTGGTGTGCTCTTTTTAAACAGCACATGGCATAGGTCTCTCTGCGGGTCGGCCCGGTGGCCGCCATGCCGGTGGTGGCTGGGTTGGTGGCGTGCTTGGGGTGCCAGATGCCCTTGGATGAGCACTGCACTTGTGACCCTGCCCGCTCGCACCCCGTTGTGCAGGAAGCCAGCTGCGCGCCGCTGCTGCTCCTGGAGCCGCCAACCGCCGCTCCTGCTGTACACGGTACGGCAGATCCCGCCGCCAGCAGTACGGCAGTAACCGCCCGGCCGTGGCACCTGCTGGTGGACGGCGTGCTGGCGGCGGGCTGCGCCGCCATTCGTGACGCGCCCGACGCGCACTTCAAGTTCCATGCGGCATGTGTATTAAACTTCTGCGTGGGCAAGCTGCTGGAGAGCTGGCAGCAGCAGGAGCGGGGCAGCGGGGAGCAGCAGGAGCAGGGGCGGGAGCAGGAACAAGAGCAGGAGGGGCAGCAGGAAGGGGAGGAGGGAAGGGGTGCAGGTGGGGTGCGGCTGGTGCCGGCCGTGCTGCACCCGAGTGGGTTAGAGGAGGTGATGGCCCTCATGTGGGCGAACCTGGACGAACCGCTGGCGCAGACGGCGCGGCAGGTGGGGAGGTGGGCAATCATGTTGCTACATGGATGAAGACTGTCGGTCAACTCGGGTCAGCAGTGTGCAGGTCGGGGCGCGCGGAAGAGGTCGTGGTTGGTGGAGGTGTATGTTGTGCAACCCATACCTTGCCCGCTTTTACCCCACAACATGCACGCTGAAAGGACGGCATGGGTGCATGCGCAGGAGGCGTACGGGCTGTTGCCGGAGGTGCTGAGTACTGCAGCCCGGGCCTTGTCCTTGCCTTGCTAACCCACCCTCGTAACACACGTGGTTGCCTCGCCTTGCTAACCCACCCTCGTAACACACGTGGTTGCCTCGCCTTGCTAACCCACCCTCGTAACACACGTGGTTGCTGACATACACGTGCAGATCCAGGAGGCCTACGAGCTGCTGCTGGAGGTGTTGGCGGCGCAGCAAGCATATGCGCCAGGGGTGCTGCCGCCGCTGGCAGACTTCAAGCGCCAGGTGAGGGTGTGGTCAGGCTGGCTCTCAAAAGACTTCGTGCGTTACTTCTACGGTTCTGACTCTGGCGTCATGGCTTTTTTCAGTGCAACAAGTAAGCGCCGGTAACATGTGGCCGGAGGGGATGCAGATGCAGCGGAAGCCACCTGTGCCCTCAGCTCTCTTCAATCGCCCGCATTGCTGCATGTGCTGTACACCCATTCCTCCCAACTCCAGCACAACAACTTACTTCGGCACGTCGTTACACGCTTACGGTACCACCTCCCCTTCCCTCCCCTCCCCCAAGGTTGCCCCCCGGCTCTTATCCGTGGCCCACGGCCACCACCCGCAATCCTACAACGCAGACACCGAAAAACTTGCCGTACGCTGTCCACCCTGAAATCCTCTACCCTCGCTGCCTCCCCCAGGTTGCTTCCCGGCTGCTGTCCGTGCCTCCCAGCCGCAAGGGCCGTTTCTCCCAACTGGCTGTGCTGGCGGCACGGGGCTGCGCGCTGAGGCTGCTGGCGGACCACCCGGGGCTGGTGGGGGAGGCGCTGGGAGCAATGCAGGTGTGGGGTGCACGTGTGTATTAGCTTCTGTGTGTTAAGGGGCTGGCGGCACGTGGCTGTGCGCTGAGGCTGCTGGCGGACCACCCGGGGTTGGTGGGGGAGGCGCTAGGGGCCATGCAGGTGCGGGTGGAGACGTGTGTATTAGCGTGTGTGCAAATACAGGGCAACCGGTGGCGGGACCAGTTGGGAGGCGTGCCGATGTGGAGTCTGGGGACGTCACGGTCGAGCGGGTCGCGTATGATTGCGTCAGTTGCATTGGTAAGACGGCGCCGGTGGCTGATGGCAGGAATCACGAGCTTCATTTGCCTAGTGGGAGTTTTATGCGGAGCGCGAAGCTACGTTTATCACTACCAGCGCCGCCTCTTTCCTCTTCGCGCGCCGCTGCCCAATGCCATGTGCGCCTGTGGCTCTACACAACAGGCTCAAAACACTTCTCCCTCCCATGTGCCCAATCCTGGCGCCAGAACGACACAACCGCCAGCGCCGCCTCCTCCTTCCTCAAGACCCTCCTGGCCGCAGCCCGCTCCGAGGCAACCGCCGACCCGCAGCTAGCCGCCGAGGCAGCCGCCGCATGCACAGGCACGTGTACGGCAGCAGCAGCCGGCAGCCAACCGCCAACCGCCGCCGGCCCACCGTCGTCCCACTGGGTCGCCCTGTGGCGCGGCGCGCTGCTGGCGGCGCTGTACAGCGGCTCCGAGAAGCTGCGTTCGTACGTGTCCGTACACGCGCTGCCTGTCGTACTGGGTCTGGAGCCAACCGCCGCGCTGGAGCTGATCCGTGCGGCGCTGTCCGACCCGCGGCCGGAGCCGGTGCCGGGCACGTCGCGTGTCGCAGCGGTGGTGGCTGTGCTCAAGGTAGGTGTGGGTAGATCAGGGGCCTAGTAAGGCCAGCAGGATGTTGCTGTGTCAAAGAAGCGCATGTCAGGCTTACGCCTGCATGGAGACGGTCAATGTGTCAGAGTGCATTGTGAACTATGTACCTTATCCTTCCGAACCTATGCATGTTAAGGCAGGAATGCGGTAAAGTGTGTGTTCGTACAGGAGCAGGTTGTTTGCCCAAGTGGCGGCTCGCATGCGGCTCAGCCAGGAGACATATGGTACAGCTGACTCCCTTGTGATCGGCCCATCGCTGCTCTGCCCCAGGCTGCCCGCGGCATGGGCCTGGTGGGGGACCTGGACGCGCTGCTGGCCTCTCACAACAGGGCGCGCCTGGGAGCGGGGGTGGACCCGGAGGTGGGTAGCGCTAATGTGATTACCGGTAGTGTTGCAAGCTGGATGCATGCTGCAACACGAGGCCATGTAACCTGCCGCCCTCCACGGTTCCCGCAAAACGGGTCCCGAACTCCTAGATTGCTTAGCAAGAACGCTCAAAAGTGCCAGCACAGGGCTACTCCATTCGTCGTTCCTCTCAACTACTGGGGACTCCCACCCACATTCAACCCGCTGCACCCCTCCCTCCAGGCCCTGCTGTATGAACTCCACTACTAGGTTGCCTGTGATGATGCCTGTTTCGACTCTCCCTCCAGGCGCTGCTCTTTGGCGCGGTGGTGCACGCCAGCGAGGTTCTACTTTCTGTCCCTTCACTGGCACTTCTAACAGTACACGGCGGTCGACTGTCTGCCTCTAACAACGCTTCGCCGCACCGAACCCTTTTGATCCCCTTCCTTCAGGCTTTGCTGCTTGGCGCGATGGTGCACGCAAGCGAGGTTGTCGCTCCAACACAGCAGCTAGCAGTGTCCGAACCTAACACACAGGCACCCACCCACCTCCCTCTTCCCACCAGGCGCTGCTGCTGGGCGCGGTGGTGCACGCCAGCGAGGCTGTGCGTCTTGACGCCCTGGAGCTGGCGGCAGTGGCCTTCAAGATGAGCGACCCGCCGGGTGAGTTTTACAAACTTGCAAAGCAATCACGTACGCAACAGTTCCTATGTGTGCTCTAGAACCCAATGGCTGGCGGTGGTGGCATTCAAGATGAGCGACCCGCCGGGTGAGGGACACAACGCGCGCCCACCGGCGCATGCGCATCCACCTACTACCTACACAACCTATACACCGGAAAACTGCTACGCACATTATCCATATACACCAGGCCTGCCAGAATTTGAAGCAGTGCAGTAGTTCCCCTGGACTCTAGCCCTTGATGCCGTAGCGCTGTGTGGCGGAGTCCTCCAGTCAGAGTGCCTAAGGCACGCCGCACGCACCCTCGAGCCCGCTCGGATAGGAATGCGGAAGCTCCCCCTGGCTGATGCCTTATTGCACTCCCTCAACCCACGCTCCCCTTCTCCTTGCTGTGCCTTACACGGGGAAGTCAGGGGGAGTGTCGGACCTGCGCATTATACCCCGCGGTTGGCGCTGTGCACCGTTCGACAGAGTTATATGCCTTCTGAGCCACGCCAAGATGTTTACGCCGTCCTTGCCTGTCTCCGGTTATGTCCTGCAGGTGTTCTGGAGCTGCGCATTGTGTCCCGCTGGCTGGCGCTGTGCCTCCGCAGCACGGCGTTGGGCAGCAGGAACAAGTGCCTGGTGCTGGCCACCAAGCTCATAGCGCGCATCCGCATGGCGGTGGGACACATCGCGCACAGGTGGGGTTTGTGTCTGTGTATTAGGTGGTGGGCGTGGGTAAAGTGCCTGGTGCTGGCCACCAAGCTCATTGCGCGTATCCGCATGGCGGTGGGACACATCGCACACAGGTAAGGGACGCAGGTAGGGGAGATGGGTGTACGATAGCCTTGGGACCGTGTTCGTGTGTTGCGTCGCTGCTCAGATGGCAGCGGACTGTAACGAAGCTCGTTGGTTCCTCTGCTATGGGGAGTGTCAAAAATATTTCGACCGTTGCCTCGATGCGGCGCGAGCTGATCGTCAAAGTCTACGGTTTCCACCCCATTTGGACAAGCTCCCTCAACAAGGTCCCTCAACACGCTGCCGTACGTTGCCATCTTCCCAACTGCCACGTGTGCACCTCACGTGTGCACCCGCAGGCTGACCACCAAGGCCGGCCCCGCCCACCCCTCCAGCTCCAAGGGCAGAGGCCAGCAGGTGCGGACGGGGCGGGCTCCCGTGCGGTGTCGGGTCCGGGTTAGGGGACAAATGGGTAGCATCGAAGCTATCCTCAGGAACCGACAGGCAACAGAGCCTCTGCTTTAGCTTAGACACAGCTCACACAAGCCGCCACATCAAATTGGCCTCGGTTTGCCCCCCCCCGCCCCACACCCCCCCCGCAACGTAGATCACTCCTTAGGCACCGCCCCCCGCACTTTCCAGGTGCTCTTCATGCTGAGCCCTCACGTTCGGCATGTCTTGCCCTGACCCATTGCATTTGCCAGGTGCTCTTCACGATGGGCGACGAGGAGGAAACTGCAGCAGCAGCAGCAACCGCCGGCTCCAACGACGCACGTGTCGCGGCCGACCGCACGGCTCTCCTCCGCATGCAGTCCTTCATGCAGTGGCTAACCGCCACCCTGGTTTCGGGGCTGTACCCCGGATCGCCGTACGAGCGGCGCTTCTTTGCGCTCGAGTTGCTGTCCGCCGTACTGGAGACCTGGGGCCCGGACGGTTCCGGAGCGCCGCCAGCCGCCGCCGCCGGCGGGACAGCGGGTTCCGGAGCGGAGGCTGGAGGCGGCGGGAAGGGAGGCAAGGGGGGCAGACAGGGGTCGTCTGTGAAGGGCCTGGCGGAGCGGCAGGGGGGCGGAGGGCGCATGGCGGAGAGCACGTCGCTCAGCCTGCTGCCCAGCCGGTACCTGCAGGTGGGTTAAGATGCTAGCATGGGGTCAGTCAAATGCACATATATGATCTTGGAGCCGAAGCCGGACATGTCAACCCCTACGTCAAGACCAAGTTCCGCACTACCACGTCACGGCTTTGTGTTTAGCAGGGTTAATATGATATTGTATTAATGCTTAATGTGCATCAGCGGCTTGCCCTGCTGCTGCCCTGGGCGTGTGCAAAAGGTGTCGGTAAAGCGTGTTGAGTGGTGTGGAGAAAGTGCGCTTGTGCCTGTGTTATGTGTTAGCGATGCTACACGGCCTGCTGCCGAGTCGGTACCTGCAGGTGTGTGGGCGTGTGCATTCAAGGAGGGGTATTTGAGGACCAACCTCGTGTGGTGCAGTCGGAAACCGATCCCGTTGCCCTCTGCCGCGTGCTGTGCAATGCAATGCAATGGAGGGTACAGGCTGGCTTGTCGCATCCCTGTGATTCTGGCCCTGATCCTACCAATCATGAAAGAGAAAGAGGTTTGCTGTTACTGGAAGGCGCATCAGTGATAGCCAAACACATTCAGTGAAAAACGCCGACATTAAGCTTGATCCTACCCTGGTCCTGGCCCTCTGCACTTCACTCCACAGGTTGGGGGCCCCAGCGGGGGCGCGGCGGCTGCGGGCAAGAAGGGAGGCGCGTTGGAGCTGGCCGTCAGCTTCAGGTGGGTGTGGGGGTGCAGTGTAGCGTGTCGGATGAGGCAAAGTGGGTGGCGTGTGGGGTGTGGAGAGTGGGCAGGTGGGTGGTAGGTGGAGCTGGCTGTCAGCTTCAGGTGGGTGTGGGGGTGTGGGTGCTGGGGGGGCTGCAGAGGTGCAACGCAACGGTAACGGATGACTGTGCTGCAGAAACGCCGCGTGCATGCACCAAGATGGACGATTACCCTTCTGGGAGAACGCCATGCCCTCCTCCCGCCGCCCCCCCGCGTCGATCTGCAGACTTCGTGGGGCCTCTTGCCGTCCGCCTCCATGCCGCTGTTACTGCCCTGCCTTTCTTTCCCCTGCCCCTCCTCCAGCCCCTACGCCCCCGAGCTGCTGTCCCCCAACACGGTGGCGCTGCTGCTGGCTGGGGCGGTGGACAGCTGGGACAAGCTGAGGCAGGTGCGAGCCGCACGAGTGTGTGCACGTGTACGGTATTAGCTGCACGCGTGTTTGCATGTGTATTAGCTGCACGGGTGTGTTCACTTGTACGGTATTAGCTGCACGCGTGTGTGCATGTGTATTAGCTGCACGCGTGTGTGCACGTGTACGGTATTAGCTGCACGCGTGTGTGCATGTGTATTAGCTGCACGGGTGTGTGCACGAGCGGCTTTACGCTGCTGCGGGCACGTTTGCGGGACAGGGTGTGTGCGACAGCTGGGACACGGTGTCTCCATCGCCCTCGGTGCTTGCTGCAGGATGAGCCTTGTGACATTCGCTGCTGCTGTCCTCCGCACCCTCAGGCTGCCAGCAGCTGCCTGATGCCGCTTCCCCATTCTTCCACCGTGCACCCACCCTGCTATCATGTTGCTATCATCTGCATGTGCTGCTCATGCTGCGCTCTGCACCCCCAGGCCGCCAGCAGATGCGGCTGTATGACAACCACCAACCTCCTGGGGTTACTACGGTAGTAGACCTAGCATGTGCCCTGTTTCCCTACCCGCCCCCAGGCCGCCAGCAGCTGCCTGATGCGGCTGCGTGGCCCGGCTACCTTACAACCACCAACCTCCTGGGTGTGTGTTACCAAGCATGATATGTGCCCTGCTTCCCTACCCCGCCCCCAGGCCGCCAGCAGCTGCCTGATGCGGCTGCCCTCCCCGCTGCCGGGGCTGGGCAGCGGCGAGGCGCTGACTCCGCTGCTGGCGTGGGCGGTGGGGCTGCTGTGGAGCCCACGCATGAGGGAGAGCGATGCGGGTGGGTGGGGTGGGGGCCGCGTATGGAGGGGGGGGGGAGGGGCTGGGGCTCCGCGCATGAGGGAGAGCGACGCGGGTGGGGGCGGGCGGGGTTCAATGTGGTGGGGCGTGTGGCTGCGTGCGAAGGCTTGTGTTGGTGCTGTAGAGGGTTGGTGGGGGCGGGCGGGGGTAGGTGGGGCGGGCGGGTTTTTGACATGGTGTGGGGCGTGTGGGTGCGTGCAAAGGGAGAGGGCGAGCAATGCGGGTGGGGGCCGTGAGGGTTTAAATGTGGCGGGGCGTGCGGGTACGTGTGAAGGCTTGTGTTGGTGTTGTAGAGGGTTGGCAAGAGTTGACTGGGGGCTTGCCGGCAAGGCGGGGACTTTGGGAGTAACGGAAGCGGCAATGTGATTGAGTGGTTGAGCCGCGAATGGTCAACCTGCCGAGGGGACTGCGTGCGGTGCAGCGGAATGCGGCGACACGTGACAATGCTGCCCGTGCTGCCGTACACACTGGCGTGCCTTCTCCTCACACTCCGCACCAGGCGCCCGCCTCGTCAAGATCCTGTACGGCAAGTACGTCGCCCAGAGCAACTGGCGCCTGGAGCTCTTCCCCGCGCCCCATGCCGTACCGCCGGACTCCGCCGTAGCCGTACAGGCGGCCGCCGCGCCGCACGCCGCCGTGCTGGGCTTCCTTGATTCGGTGCTACAGCTGGTCAACGGCCAGGTCAACGCTGCGCGGGAGGAGCTACTGCCGGCCTGCCGCCGCAGCTTCGCGCACGGGCCGCTGTTGCTGCTGCGGTACGTGGCGGAGGACGTCCCCTGGCAGGCGCTGGCGGCCGGCGGCGGCGGCACAGCGGCAGCGGAGGCGGCGGCGTGGGCTGCGCGCGCGCTGGCGGCGGTGTCCGGTGGACGTGGCGCTGCCTGTGCTGTCAAGGCCGCAGGTGGGTTAGCAGGAACTACAATGCTTCTCCACATGGGGTGCGAGAAAAGCGAAACATCGGCCGTAAGCAATCATCTCACCCCGACAAACCATTTGGGCGGCTCTTGTTGAGGCTCGACTTCGGTTTGCTTGTCGTTTAGCAAGGACTGCGCGTTTGTGCACAGTCACCAAGGTTGACGACACCTTCCAAACCCCTTTACAAACAACGTGTGGTGTGGGTAACCCCACGCAGGAGCGCAACATTTCCATCACCGACTACGCGGTTTGACTGACCAACACACTGACAGCTGACACCTGGTACCTTCCAACCCTCCTGCCCTCATGGCTCAGGAGCGCAACGTGGGAGCGGAGGAGGTGGATGGATGGATTGTTGTACACAAACATTGATATGGACGACACCCTCCAGACCCCTTTACAACCACACGCAGGAGCGCAACGTGGGCGCGGAGGAGGTGGATGCTGAGGCACTGCGTGACGCGGAGGGGGAGGGGCCCGATGGCGAGGAGGGGGAAGGGGACGGCGACGAAGGTACGGTGTAGCAGCGGCGTTGTGCATACTGCCGGGCCGAGCACAGTGTCGCAATCGTAGGAGGCACAGCGGCTGCTTTGATAGAAAGCATCGACTCTCCTTCCGCAAACCATTTGCATGCCGCGCGCGATGCAGACGGCGACGAGCTGGGCCCCGCCGCCCAGGTGATCCTCACAGCCTGCTGGACAACAGTCAAGGAGGTGGGTGGTGTTGGAGACGTGAGCAGTGGGTTAACAGCAGCTGGGCGCATCGCCCTCACCGCATCCGCGTGTATGCTGCTCAATTACGCTTCCGGGCCCGTGGTCACTGCAGCTTCCTGTTCCGCTCCTGGGCATCTGGGCATACCGTTACCCCTGTCAGGGACGTACGTATCCCCCGGCTTGACCCACCGCTGACACCATTCCCGGGCTGGCCTCAACCCCTTTTCACCCTGCCCCACCACGCCCCGTTTTACCCACGCCCTACAACCCCTGCTCCCCGCCCCACTCCCCTACCCACATCCCCCCACCCCACAGGCCTCCCTGGTCCTCGCCACGCTGGTGCGCCAGATGCCCCTACCTCCCACCGGCCCACAGCCCGGAGACGCACCCTGGGACCCCTCCACCGCCACCTCCTCCCCCTCCCCTTCCTCCCCCCCGCCCCCGCTGCTGTCTGGGTCCCAGCTGTCGTGGTGCGGCTCTGTGCTGCTGCGGCTGCTGTTCGACATGAAACACAACGGGGCGGTGGAGAAGACATCCCTTGCTCTGGCGGTGGTCACGGAGCGCCTGCTGCGCGCGCCCTGCCACGACCTCAATGCTGCCGCGGCCGTGGCTGGAGGTAAGGGGAGGACGGCTTGCCGTCCACCCGCAAACGCTGCACCCGCAAACGCTGCATTTGTGTATTGTACACACCGTCACCCTTACCTTGCACCCCCCCTGGCCTGGATACGTGGTAGGCTGCGGTATGCGCGACTGGCAACTGCACCCCGCTCGCTCTCTTTTCAGGCTGGACTAACGCACCGCTGAAGCTTCTGATACTCCCCTTTGCTACCCCATGCTGTACCCCTACCTTGTCCCACGCCCCCACCACACCCTGCTTCACGCCCTACCCCTCCACCCTTCCCTCCAGGCCTGCCTCCGCCGGCTGCTGTCGCCCGCCCAGACCCGTGACGACATCATCCGCCGCTCCTCCGGCCTCCCCTTCGCCCTCACCGCCCTGTTCCTGGCCGAGCCCGGCAACGCGCCCAAGGCCCTGTTGCCACGTGGCATGGCGGCGCTGCTGGACGCGGCGGGCGCCGCCACGTGTCCGTGCCTGCGCCTGCCGGGCCAGCCGGGCGGGGAGGGGGAGGCGGGCGCGGGCGAGGAAGGGCAGGAGGAGGGCAAGGAGGGCGCGGTGGTGGTTGTGGAGGGCGTGGCTGTGCGGCAGGTGTGGCCGGTGGTTCACGCGTTCAACTGCCTGCGCCACGCCTTTAACGACAGGCATCTGTCGGTGGACACGTCGGGCTACTTCGCGCCCGCCATACAGGTGGGTCGATGTCAGTGGTGCGTTGCGACAGGTGGAGAACACTTCTATGATTCCTTGGTGTTTAGGCAATTGCAGTGCTGGGTGCACCGCCGTACAGGCGTGGTTGCCAGAGGCTAATGGACATGGGGCAGGGCTGCACCCGGGTACGTACCGGCGGCTGCTGGGTGATAGAGTTTTCCGGTTAAGGGGACCCCGGCGTTTAGTGTTCACACCCCATAGTACACACCATAATACACACCTTGATTCGCACCTTGATACACACTCCAAAAAACAAATCCTGCCTAGGCCTGCCTCCGCGCCATAATACACACCTCAATACACACCCAAAAACACACACCCTGTCCAGGCCTGCCTCCGCGCGCTGCGCTCCCCCTGCTGGGAGGCGCGCAACAGCGCCACGCTGTGCCTCACCGCCCTCATCACGAGGGTGCTGGGATTCAAGAACGACAGCCGCAGCGAGACGTGCCGCAAGGTGGTGTCAGGTGGGCGGTTGCGGTGGGTGGTTGTGGCCGTTTAGCCAGGGTGTCGTACTGTGCATGCCCTTGTCGTACGTAGGGGCACGGCGGCACCGTGCCAGCCGCACAGCGTATCACACACGGCCTGGTATGGCAGGAACGGGGCATCACATGTCCCTTTTCGCCTCCTGTTCCCCTGCTGCCTCTGTTGGTGGAGCTGAGCCGGCCAGTCCTACACCACTGTGTGCGTGCGCCCAGCACCCTTGCCGGTTGCCCTGTGTCCCCCACAACCCCGCCTTTCCCTCCACACCAAAAGTCTTTCGTCTTGTTTTGCTCTCTTGTCCGAGCAAGCGCCATCGCCTAACCCAGCGCGACCGGCTGCTTCGTGGTTCTACTCTGCCCAACTCCCCGTGCACCACCCCTACCTGATCCTAATGCACAGGTGTGGAGTTCTTCCAGCGCTACCCAGCGCTTCACGGCTTCCTGCTGCAGGAGCTGCAGGAAGCTGCCGCCGAGCTGCAGCAGCAGCAACAGCCCGCCGCCGCCATCGCTGCCGGAGGAGACGCCGTCACCTCGCCGCCGCAGCCGCCACCCCAGCCGCAGCAGCCGCACCCTGGGCTGTACCCCGTGCTCATCATCCTGTCACGCCTCCGGGCATCGCATGTGCGGGAAGAGCCGGCGACAGCTGCGGACGCTGTAGGTGACGTCGACGGTAACGCCGATGCGCCGGCTGCGGCTGCGGCGACCACCTTCATGGGCGCGCTCAGCCCCGTCGCCTTCACGCCGCTGGTGCGGCAGTGCGCGACGGCGGCGCCGCTGGCGGTCCGCCGCTTGGCGGCGCGCGCGCTGAGCCCATTAGTGGCGGCGGCGGACGTGCCGCCGCTGCTGCAGCAGCTGCTCGCCGCCATTCCGGCTGAGCCGCCAGGCGCCGCCAGGCTGCGCGCCGCCGCCGATGCCGCCGCCGCTGCAGCCACAACCACCTCGCTGCCGTCGCCGGCACCGATTCGCTTCGGCGGCAGCGCTAACGGGCTGCACGGCGCGCTGCTGCAGGCGGCGGCGCTCCTAGAAGGGAACGTCGACCCACTGCCGTCAGAGCCATCCTCCGGCGGCAGCGGCGGTGCCGTCGACGTCCTTCCGGCGGCGCTGGAGCATCTGACCCGCGGGTCATGGCTGGCCGACCCGCGGGTCGGCGTCTGCGCGCTGGGCTGCGGGCTGCTGGCCGCCGCCGCCGCCGCGCTGGACCTGGTGCCGCCGGGCCGCTGCATGGAGCTGCGCGGACCTGTGGGTCAGCTGGCGGCGGCGTGCAGGGAGGCGGTGGCGTTTGCACCGCCGGGGTCCGCCAAGGGTGGCGTTGGCGGCGGCAGCAGCCCAGCGGTTTTCGCCGCCGACTTCCCTGATCCCATGCGCGGCCAGCTGCTCAAGCAGGCTGCGCAGCTGTGGCTGGGGCCCGTGCTGCAGTGCCAGGCGTTCAGGTGCGGATTGCAGGTGCAGGTGTAAAGCGGGTGTGATGCAGGGTGTAACAATAACAACGGATTGCAGGTGCAGGTGTAAAGCGGGTGTGATGCAGGGTGTAACAATAACAAGCATAGCAGGCCTTGGCAGGTGCAGGTGGAACCACATGGGACGAGGCCTCGCACGTGGTGGTGTGGCCCGGGTCTCCATGTGGTCTCCAGCAGCCCAGCAACGCAGGGCGCTCTGACGTTGACTGCTCAGCCCAGTCGCAAGCTGCACCGTGTGGCTCGCTGCCAGCAAGCCATCCCAGTTGTCAGATACACCCGAGTCTCATGCCCGCGCTGCCTTTCGCTTCGTTTCATGGACCCACTTCAGGTCCAGCGCGCCCGGCGGTTACTTCCTGGAGGGCCTCCTGCACCAGCTGCGAGCCTGCCTGGCCAGCCCCCTGTACGACACCCGCGCCGCCGCGCTGAAGACCCTCGGACGATACCTCACCGCCGTACAGGCTGCCGTACAGGCAGTCCAGCAGTCCGCCGTCGCCTCCGCTGCACCCGCGGCAGTTGGCGGCAGCGGTGACGCTGCTGGTGCTGCTACCGCAGTGGCGGCGGCTGCGGCGGCTGAGGCTGCGGCGGCGCAGTGTGTTGACGTGGCAGACCGGGCCGGCAAGGTCGCCCGCCTGGCGTCCGAGCTGGCGTGTCGGCCAGCGCTGCTCGTACGGCTGGTTTCGGAGGGCATGGCGCTGCTGTGGGGCGCAGTGGCGGCGGAACCGGTGGCCAAGGTGTCCCGCCGGGCGCTCAAGGCCCTGGGTCTGCTGCACGCCCTGTCCACAGGCCTGCCTGCACCCTCCTTACCCACACCCACACCCACGCCTGACCAGCTTGCCATGCTGGGGCCTGACAGCAGCAGCAGCGGTGGTGGTGGTGGTGATGGTGGGATCGGTGTTGGCCGCGGTGGCGTGCTGGCGTTGCAGCCCGGCCTTCAGCACCCCGACGGCTGCGTGTGCTGCGTGCCGGGCGCCGGGACCGACCCACGGGTCGCGCTGGAGCAGGCGTTACGACACGTGTCGCTGGTACGGCTGCTGCTGGGCGGCTGCCGCGAGCTGGAGGCGCGCTGCGAGGCGCTGAGGTGCCTGGGGCGGGCGCTGGGGAGTGCCGTACGGGCCTGTGAGGGCGTGGCGGCGGTTGGCGGCGGCGGAGGTGCGCTGGGGGTGGCGGCGGCGTCGGATCCGCTGGCGGAGGCGCTGCGTGCGCTTGTGGGGCAGGTGGCGGAGGCGGCGGAGCCGTGGCAGCCGGAGGATTGGCGGCTGGCGGGCGCGGAGGCGCTGGCGGCGTGCGGACTCATGCAGGCGGCGGCAGCGGCGGGAGCGGAGGAGGTGTTGGTGCTGAGCGTGCGTGGCTGGCGCTGCGTCATTGCTCTGCTGGAGGTGGGGGCGTGGGTTGGAGCACTGTGCTGGTGGCTGAGCGAATGGGTGCGAAGTGTGGAGAGTGCGGGTGCTCTAGACGCCAATGACACTGACAGTCTAATAAGCGCCCTCACTAGTGCACGCGCAACTGCTGGGATGTGTGCGCTCCTGCTCACGATGCATGGCCCCACGGCGCTGCATGTGTGCACATCCTCCAGGTCGTCCTCCAACCTGCGTGCCAAAGGGCTCTACCTTTCCGCAACACGCTTTCCTACGTGACATGCCACACCTCACAGGCCCACGGCACATCGGCCGGCTACCCGTTGCCCAGCTCTTCCAACCCATTCCCCTTACCACCACCACCGCAGGACTCGGACGCAGCCGTGCTGTCCACGAGGACCAACACACTGTCACACCCGTATTATGTACCCTGGTCCACCCTGCTGCTGCTCTCCTTGCCCCCCACACACCAAGACGAGGTGTGCCCTACTCGCCCTGCGTATAATGACCACGTAATGCCCGACCCCACCTCCACTCGCTCTCTTGTGCAGGTACCAGCATTTCCTTGCTTCCCTGATGCCTCCTCGATTTTACGCGTACCCCACCTCCACCCGGCCCTACCCCCTCCAGGACGAGGACACGGCGGTGCGGTCCTGCCCCCCTTGCCCAACTTGCCCTGCCTATACTGACCACGCAAGGCCCCCACCTCTACCCCACACTATTTCCCTCAGGATGAGGACACGGCCGTGCGGTCCTGCACCCATGCCTTACTTGCCCTGCCTGTACTGACCGCGTAGTGCCAAGCCCCCACCTCCACCCCACCAAATCTGGCGGCGTCATGCCCACCCCCACCTCCACCCTGCCCTATGCCCCTCAGGATGAGGACACGGCGGTGCGGTCCTGCGCCGCCCGCCTGGCCCAGGAGGTCATGGAGCTCGCGCCTGTGCATGTTCCTGCACTGGAAGTAACAACAGCAGCAGCAGCACATGCAGCTGAAGCCGTACGGCCGGACGAAGCCGGCAACACCAGCAGTGGTGGTTGTGGCGGTGGCGGTGACGGCGATGCGGCCGCACCTCCTGCCCACACATGGGGCACGGACGGCGCCATGTGCGGCGCCTGCGAGCAGCAGCCGCTGTACGTGGAGGCCTTGATACGGCGGCTGTACCCCTGGCTTGCCGTACGGTACGGCAGCGGTGCCGTACGTGGTGCGCTGGTGGGGCTGCTGTGCGAGCTGGTGGCGCCGAGGGGGCGAGAGGTGCCCGAGGTGGTGTCGGCGGCGGTGCAGGTGGGTCCCTCGAACGGGCTAAGGGCGTGCGGGATGGCATGCCAACGCGCAGCAAGGAGTGATCAATTGTGCAAGGGTACGAGCTCCTGCTTGGCTGCGCTGTGTCTCGCTTCTTTTGACCAATGCCGCCGTTCAACGCTTTGAGTGTGCTTGGATACAGTAATCTACAAGGTACTTTGGTGTAGTGGCTTATACACCAGATACACTATACTTGGATTCTTACACTGACTCAGCTCTCACTCAGTCGGTCCGCTGACTTCGCTGCATGCGCAACCATGCGCCTGTATCCCACCCATCACCCGCTCCGCCCCGCTTGGCTGCAGGCCGCCGCTGCTCGGGCCGCCGGAGGGCCGGGTGCCTCAGGGTCAGGGCCCAGTGGCGCCCGCCGACTGTTCGACAAGGAGGCTGACAACCCGCACGAGGAGCCCACGCTTGGGGCGCAGCTGGCGGCGGGGGCCCTGAGGGGGCTGCTGATGGGTGGAGCGATTGGGCCCGGGAAAGGCCCGGCAACGGGCAGTCGCATTGCGGGCGGGGAAGGGGAGGAGCAGCAGGGGTCGTGGGAGCGGGAGCTGTGTGAGTGGTGTGGGGACGCAGCGGAGAGGCTGCGGCAGGTGGCGGAGGCGGTGGCGGCCAGCAGCGGGGGCAGGGGTGGGAGTAAGGGTGAGCAGGGGGCTGGGGGTGTGGAGTGGCTGGGCGGGTTCGTTAACCACCCTGAGGTGTTTGCGTGTGGGTATGGAGCGTTGCTGGCGCTGTGGGCTACGGAGGCGGTGTGGGCCGTGGGGGCGGGGGCGGCAGGTGTGGCGGAGGTGGTCCGGGGGGCGGTGGGGGTGCTGGTCGGGGAGGGGGAGGTGCGTGGGTCGCAGCTGATGGCGCTGCTGGAGGCGGTGGGGGCGGCGGTGGGGGTTGAGGCGTGTGCAGGGGCGGACGGGGAGCGGGAACGGGAGCGGCGCATCCTGTTCCTGCTGTGAGTGAGGAGGCCGTCTGCTGTCAGTGGTTGCTGAGGACGGCGTGTGCAGCTGGAGTGGGCGGCCGTGCTGAAGCAGCTTATGGCCCGTTTGTAACATCATGCTGCTGTGTTATGGCCTCGTGTGCGCCCGTGTGCACCGCTCTAAGTTCCATACCGGTACCTTCCACTGTAAGCTGCGGATATGGAAGAGGAATCGCGCTGTGCACGGCCCGACGACCCAAAGTACCAGTACTTGGCAATCCGCCGTGTGATAGCTCAACGGCAATCGGACCAGCATGCGGGTGCCGTCCTGGTTCCGTCCGCTCGCGCCCCTGCAAGCTTGCCCACATCCGAGCAAAACATCACATGCTGCACTGTTCGTCAGTGTTCGTCAGAGCTTACTGTCCAACGAGATGCTCGTAAATTGCCTGTAACAGTATCGCCGGGTGCGGCAGTGGGCGACACACGTGCTTATGAAACGACAGCACAGTGTAAGTCGTGACAGCTCAAGCGACGGCGGACACCCTGCGAGCTGCACCATTTCATCTGCTCCGCTGCCCCGAGCTCCCCACCGTCCGCGCCTACTCCTGCCCCCGCCGCGCCTGCCCCCCCTGCTTCGGCCCCTGCCGCGCTGTGGGATCCCTCCGTGCCCTGAGCTCCTGCCGTGTACACAGGCGCAGGTCCTGCACAGGGTAAGGGGCAAGAGGCCCCAAACGCCAACGCCGTCCACTCATGCGGCATCATCAGTGTTCCGGTCTCTTTTGGCGAAAAAATCTGACCGTTCATAATTTTGGAGCCTTCGGATCTAAAACTCCTGGCAATCGTACATTTTCCAGGATTTCTCGGCCAATCCAGGGGGCAAAACCTCTTGAAAATCCTGATTCGGTCAGAACTCTGCCTCAAAAATCCTGACAGCAGCCCAAATGGCCGTCATAATCATGGTAATCCCGGAAGACCGAGACACTGGGCGTCATCCCGGCGGAGATGACGCACTGCATGCCATGCCATGCACTCTACTCCTTGCAAACCAACCAAGCAGCTCAGCGCAGTTCATGACGCGTAACAGCAACGCCCACACCGTGTTGAGACTGCTAGTCACTGGTTCCAGGTTTTAGCCAGCTCCAGCACATTCATGGAGGTGTGCCAAAACGCTCAGCCTACTTGTCGTACCTCTCCAGCACCACCGCCGCACTTTCCCACCACCGTCACCAAACAGCTAATAAGACAGCAGCATGGCATGTCAATGCAGGCGCCTGCGCCCTGCCAACACCTGTGCGCCCTGAACACACTGGGCTGTGGAGGCAGCACGCCAGCACCTGACAATGCACCGATGACCCACAACCAACCTGGAACACGCACGTCGCCCACAGCCCATACACTTGGGCCCCATTCCAACCCGTCCGTTGGTACGGCAGCTGCTCCTCGTCATGCGGTCCTCCAAGGGCCTCGTGGCCTCCACCTCCTGAATTGGTACGGCAGATGCTCCCTCGTGGCTTCCACCATCTGAACCTTGGCCGTACCAGCTGGCGTACTACCGTCGAGGCCGGTAGGGTGGGGTAGCATGGCTGCCAACGTCGTATGTATGTATGGATTTACAGTTTTGGCCCCCTTCCAGGGCGCAGCCTCGTCCCAAAACGGGGCAGGGCTGGCTCCGGCAATCAGGGACACGGGGTTTCCCACCCCTCTCGCTGTACGGTTAGGAGCCAACGTCGTAGTGGTGGGCGGGTCGGTGCGTGAGGCCCCATGTAGCGGCCGCCGCCGGCGCGGGCAGTGTTCTTGGCAGGCTTGAGCAAGCAAACAGGCTTGATGGCAACCACCTGCGCTCAGCCGTTTCATGCCTTCAAGCCGTTCGCTGTCGCTGCAGGAACCGCTGCTGATGCTGTGACTGTTGCTGCTGGTGATAGCGCTGCCAACGCAGCTGCTGGTGGTGGTGCCGCTGCCGCTCCATGCAGAGGCGGCAGCCCAGCCCCCAATCCCGGCCCCGCAGCCGAGCCGCCCGCCTGCAGGTAGCTTGCAGAAGTCATGGCGTACGGGTACGGGTACGGCGGGGCGTAGCCGTAACCGTGTTGCGGTGGCTGGCTGTAAGGGTACGTCGGCGGAGGGTAGGCGGGGTACTGAGGGTGCACCGGTGCGGCTGAGTAATGGGGGACTGGGTGGGCAATGGCCGCAGTGGGGGTGGTGGGAGTCGTGGGGCCAGCGCCCGCGACATAGTGTGTCGTCGCAGGTGGGTAGTAGGGCGGGTGCGGAACAGGAAGCGCTGCGCCCACAGGCGCCGCCGCCACCGCCGGGCCCACAACGGGCGCCGCCGCCATCGTCGTACAATCGCCCGCGTGTTGTACGTGCGTTGGTGGCGGCACCGCCGGTGCGGCTGCTGCTGGTGCTGTCCCTCCTGCTGCTGCTGCCGTCGCTCTCACTGTAGCCACCATCATTCCTGCAGCAGCAACCGAGCAGGACTGACCAGGAGCCGTGGGGTAGACCTGCCCCTGCCCCTGCTCGCACCCCTGCCCCTGCCCTGCCTGCTGCTCCCCCCACGCCCTCAGCTCCTGCTCCGCCTCAACCACCACCCACTGACGCTGCCTGGCGGTCTCCAGGGCTCCAAGCTTCACACGCCTGCGCCTCTCCTCGGGGCTCTCCTTGACCTCGCCCTGCATTTGGGCGGTCGGGATGCGCCTGCAACACCAGCACAACGCACCACCAGCACAAACACCAGCAGACGGGGTAAGGGATGGGAAGGGTAGGGAAGGCGTCGGTTTGCACCAGCCGTAAATTCGTTACGCTATGCATCACAGTGCGGACGGTACTGGATTGCAAGGGGTGTGGGGCCACAATGCCGCGACACACGGCAGTCGCTGCGCGCGCACGAGCGGGGTCCAGGATTGGGAGCCGGAGAGCTCCACAGCACGCCGGGATGAAAAGATCCAGACGGACTACGGTGCCCTTACGTGGATCTAATCGTGTGTGCTCTGTAGGCCATATCAAGCTCTGTAGGGTCCAGGGGCACGCGGGCGGCGGCGACGGCAGCGCCGGGTGTAGGCTTTGCGCCGCCGCCGCCGCCACCCGCCTCCTTCACCTGCCGCCTGCTGCTGCCGCCCGCCCCCTCCACCTCCATCAGGACGCTAGCCTCACGCGATGTGAGGAGGTAGACGTAGGTGATGAGGCGGCGCCGGACGACCTGCAGCCAGACAAAAGCGTCAATCAATTACTTCAACCACCGGCCCTCCATGCAATTACCGGTATCAATTACCGGTCACCTGCGTACATATATACACGGGTGCGAAGCAATTCTGCTCCTGTTTTGCTAGATAACAGGATCGGGGTCGGCAGCCATGCTTCTTCCCAGACAACAAGCCAGCGTGTCAACCCCATACCCCGAATCACCAAGCCACAGGTCCTTCCCCACCTGTCCTGCCTCCTCCAGCTTCTGCCGTAACAGGTTGTAGGCCGCCTCTATATGAACCTTACTTATACCGACCCTTTTCACAACTGGTACTACTACTATACTTTGCCCCACATGCCCCGCCCCCTCCAGCTCACGCTTCAGCAGGCTGTATTCCACCGCCACCGATATATTTTTTTCATTTTACTCTGAACATTATATGACCCACCTGTCCCGCCCGCTCCAGCTCCTGCTTCAGCAGGCTGTATTCCACTTCTGCCGTCACGTCGCCCCAATAGTACACAGGCGGAGGCGGCAGGGAAGCCGCCCGGCTGCCGGGGGCCCTGCATGCAAGGACCAGCGCAAGAGACTTTATTTAGCACGACTTCTTTTCGGGTTACGGCATCACCACGGATGGGGCGTAGTGACACACCGATAGCCGTACAACACGCAACCGGAACCATTTCGCCGGGTCAAGTGGTGCTGAGCGGTGCGATCCAGGGTGTACGAAGATGCCCCACCATCCTCCTGGCTCACCGATCATCATCTGCCCCGCTGGTTGGAGCCGCCGCCGCCGCCGCCGCCAGTCCGGGCAGCTGCAGCCTTACCCGGATTCCGGGCAGCGGGCAGCACGCCACCCGCAGCACCAGACCGTGCACCGCCGCCACTCCACGGTCCACGCTGGGGGGCAGCGCAGGATGGGCACCGCCGCCGCCGCCAGCGTCACCAGCCACACCGCCACCGGTGGCCGCCACACCGCGTTCCATGTTCACACCTGGGGGAGGGAGGCGTAGGAGGGCGCCGCCGCCAGCGCCGCCAGCGCCGCCATCTGCGGCAGGCTCTGGCGGCCGGGGCAGCTCCCCTGCTTCCGCCAGGTTCCGGGCGGCCAGCACTGCGGCCTTGCCCTGCAGGGATCGACGGCAGCAGGCAGGGGCAGTGCGGGCTGGCATGTTGCTGGAGACAGGCTACTCAGTTGGACGGCTTTGTTTGCTGGAGGTTGTACGATAGGTAGGTGGTGTGCATGTTGGTGTGCTCTTGCTGCATGTGCGGAATGCTGGTGCCGTGCTGCATTCATGACGCTTTAGTATTAACGCCGCCGCATCCCAGCCGCCTGCACCCTGCACTCGGCACGCCACGCCAAGCTTGTCACAAGGACCCGGCTATAACTCTGCACACAAATACACCACGCTTGGCAGGCAGCTGACGCAACCGCACAACCGCACCAGCACCAAACACAGGGAGCCGTGTGCAGCATCACGGTAGTGACGAGGCCACCTTGCAGAGCGCCCCCGCACCATACCACCACTTCAAACCCACCAGGCACTCCAGCCGCTGCCTCAGCTGCTTCTGCACCTCCTCCGACAGCCCCAGGCCGTCGCACAGCACCGCCGCCAGCTCCCGTGCACCATCACCACCACCACCACCATCGGGCACTTCTCGTTCATCCTTCTGCCTCTTACGGCGGCCACTGCCCGCCTTGGACGATGACAACGCCGGCGGTGGCGGCGCCTCCAGAGCCTTCCACACCGCAGGCGGCCGCGCGCCCACCAAGCTGACGGAAACAGCAGCAGCGGCAGCAGCAGCAGCGCACGAAGCAGCACCACCGGTGGCCGCAGTGGCCGTTGGAATGGTAGGCGCAGGCGTGGGTGTTTGGACTGTGGGCTGCATGGCCTTGGCCGGAGGCGTCAAAGGGGCGCCGCCGTCCCGTGCCGCCGACGGCCCCGCCGCCTCCCGCACTCGCGCGGGGGAGTGCCCCCCCGAGCCCCTGGTCCCCGTCCCTTTCGCGCCATCGCCTTTCTCACTGCCGCCCGCCGCAGCGGTCCCCGTTCTCGACCCATGGGTCGGTCCCGCGCGCCCGACAGCGGCCGCAGCAGCATCATTATCAGCAGCAGAAGAAGAAGAAGCGTGCTGCTCGGAGGCGCCTGTCGCCATCATATCTTCGCGCGTGGCCACCACAATGCGCAGCTTGGGTCTGTTGGGCCGCAGGGCGACGGGGGGACTGCGCTTGGTGCCAGCCGCTGCCGCGTCCGCCGTGCCCTTGGCCGCCTTTCCAGCAGCGGTGGCGGGACCGCGGGCTGTGGGTAACACACTTTGAGGCTGGCCACCTGGCCGAGAAGCCGCACCCGTCAAAGGTTCCTCCGCTGGTATCGCCGTATCCATCCGGGCACCGGGGCCCCACCCGTTCCTCCTGACCTGCGGTGCTGCCCCGGGCTGCTGGGGCGGAACCGTGCCGCTGCTCCACTCACCCCGTCGCCTACCGCCCAGGGGGCTGCGGCTCCGGCTACGGCTGCGGCTGCGGCTGCGAGCCCAGGCTGAGCTGCGATGCCGTGCGTCTCCCTCCTGCTCACCACCACGCTGCTGGGCCCTAGCACCTGCTCGGTCCCTGTACGCCCCGCCATCCCTGCCCCATCCCCGGTCCCTGGCCCAGTCGCGCCTCCCGGCCTCCTCACCACAGTGCCCAATAGCCCATCCCCGGCCCCTGCCCCCATGCCGGCTCCTGCTCCTGCTCCTGCTCCTGCTCCTGCTCCGGCTCCGGCTCCGGCCCCTCCTCCGGTCCCTGCCATCCCCGTCGTCCCTGCCCCTGCCCGGGCTCCTGCTCCTGCCTCGGGAGCACCCCGTAGTAACCGCAACCCTGTCCCTCTCCCTGTCCTTGTCCTGGCACCTGCTAGCGCTCTCGGTCTCCTCCTTCTTCACTTTGCTTCCCGCTGTCTGGCCCCCCCCGCTCACCAGCCCAGCAGCCTCATGGCCTGGCACGAGCGCAAGTGGCGGCGGCGGCAACACCAGCCGCCGCCAGGTGAGGTACTGGCACGTGCTGGCCGGCACACTCCGGTACGGCAGCGGAGGCGTCGCCGGGGCACCCCGCTCCGGCCCCCCACGCGCAGACACACCTGTACCTCCGCCCTGCACTGCTGCTGCTGCCGCCGCTGCTGCCGCCGCTGCTGCTGCTGCTGCTGCTCCCTCTGGTAGAACGGGACTACTTGTATCAGGGATAGTAGCAGCTGCTGCTGCTCCTGCCGCAGCGGTGGGTTCTTCTGGCACCCCAGCTTCGAGTACCTCTACAGACGGTGTGGCACCGCCTGATGCTGCCATGCGTGCCGCCGCCCCGCCTGTGCCCCACAGCACCTGCTCATCGCTTAGCCCCAGGTCCTCCGCCACCTCCCACAGGGGGGCTATCCCCTGCCACCACTCCGCTCCGTAGTCCCTCAGCAGCTGCTCCCCGGGGGCGATGGGGCGCAGCGCCACCAGCACAGGCAGCACCAGGCCGCGCACCACCATGGGGACGAGCTGGACCATGGGGGAGGGGGAGGGGGGACAGGACCGGTAGGGGTTGAGGGTTTTCGGTCAAGTGCGTTGATCCTTGGGCACCACCTGCGAGGAAGGGGATCGGATGTGGGAGTTTGTGGTGTGATGTGCGGTCAAGTCACGTGGCATGCGGAGGCCCAGGTGCGAGGGTGCGGGCAGGGGAACGCACGGCCAATCGGCCATGGCTTGCACATGTGCGATTGGGTGTGTGGTTGTTCATGAAGTGATACCGGTATTTTTTTGGGCATGGTATGCTCGCGTTGCTTGAAGTTCGGAGCGAACGGTACCGTCCATGCTGCTTGGAAGTTTTGAACGGCCAGTTTGTGCCGATACCTATAAGCAAGTACAGACAGCAAGAGACGCAGTGAAGCACTATTGCTCCAAACAAACATGTTGCGAATTAATGTACAAACGCGATTGTGGAACCACCAACAACCCATGACGCGTCAATGGTAATCCCGGCAAAGCGGATACGCGCACACACCACAGGCGCGCGCTTACCGCAACGTTGGCCTCCTCCTTGTACCGCCCCGCAGACATCTGCGAAGCGGCTGCATTGCTGCAGCCAGGGGCATTGGCCTTGGCAGCACCTTCAGCCACCTGCTGCTGCTGCACTGCTGCCGCCGCACCGCTGGAGGCACCTGCCGCCAGCTTCTCACCCGCGCCCTGGTGTACGGCACCGCCGTCCACGTCGTTGCCCTCCTGCCAGGCCCGCGGGTTGACCCGTGGGTCGTTGGGCAGGTGGGCCAGGCTGCCGTACCCCACACCGCACAGCACCGCCTGGCCGCCGCCTGCACGCAACGGACAGCGGTGCGACAGGCACTCACGCACATGAGCTCCGCGCACCATGAATGAGGGCATAGCAGGCCACATCGGCCGGTAGGTGCCGATATGTGCCGCACACTTTGCTGAGTACGAATTCGGCGTGGGATCCTACTTTCGATGTCGGTACATGCAGCGGCAACAGTGACAAGCCAACAACCTGCAACCAAGCGGCGCGAGCAGCAACGCACAAAGCAAACGCAAGACTCGGACAGCGTGCTCGGGATCCAGTGCACAATCAACACCGCCGTTCCCACCTGCGCCCGCCTCCACCGCCAGACCAACGTACGGCACGCTGTACGACCCCACCAGCAGCTGCCACGCGTGCTGTGCCCACTTCCGGTCGCCCGCCCGCGCCGCCACCTCCGCCACCACCTCAGGCCCCGCATCCATGTACCCACGCTGCCCAAACCTCTTGGCCACGGCCCCCGGCATGACGTAACCGCCCAGGACCCCCACTGGATGGCTCTTCTTGATGGGGGCGGTGGCGTGGAGTGCCATGCCACCGCGACGGGGGTCGGGGCACGGCGCCACACGGCCCGGGTCGGGCAGCTCACGGAGCAGACCATTGAGGTCAGGGGCGCTGCCAGCAGCTGCTGCTGTCCTAGGCCAAGTCCCAGGAAGGACATCAGCCGCGGTGGTGGCATCCCAGGGGTCATGTGCCTCCTCATCTTGCAGGAGCAGCATCTCGGACAGCATAGCTGCCAAGATGTTGCGGCTGACGTTGTGCCGCCTCAGCACGCTTAGCCACGGCGCCTGCTGCTCCTGCTCCGCGGAAGCAGCAGCGGCAGCCGGGCCCTCGCCCAGCACCCACACCTGCTCAGACCGGGCTGCAGCTGCGTAATTCACACCACCAACGCGGTGCTCGCCACCGTGGTGCTCAGCCGCCCACTGCTGCAGCGCTGCTAAAACACACGGCACCAGCTCGGGGTGGAAGGTTAACCCACACACCCGCAGCTCGCCAGGCTGCAGCGGGGGCGGCCCCGGTGCAGGCGTGGCGTAGCCGTACAGGTGCGCGGGGGTAAGGCTGGTGGCGGGTAGCAGGAGATCCATGGTGGAGATGTTGTTGGGAGCGGGGTTGACAGAGTGGCTGTGCGCCAGGGGGTCCATGGCGGGCTGCTGCCGGAGCTGCTGGAAGCTGGGGTCACCAGCAGCAGCAACAGCACGTGGAGCAGCTGCACTTCCACCGCTCCTGCCAACTCCTTTCCCTGCCCGCACTCGCCTCATCCGCACAGCTAATGCAACGTTCTCGTCGCTCTCATCACAACCCGGCTGCTGCTCGATGCCCCTGCTGCTGCTCCTGCTGCTGCTGCTGCTCCTGCTGCCGCCACCCGCCGCACCCCTTCCCTGGGCATCACCGTACCCGCCGACCTTGCCCCCCTCCGCCGGACCCCTGGCCACCTTCTTAGCCTCAACGCATCGCTGTGCCTTCTGCTGCTGCTGCTGCTGCTGCTGCTGCTGCTGCTGCTGCTGCTGCTGCTGCTCGGTCACAGGCCGCTCCGCCGCAGCCACTACTCGCCCGCCCTCGTCCCGCCACAAGCAGACGGTGGACCCCTCACGCCAGCCCAGGGCTCTGAGCAGCGCACTGACAGCCCCCAGCCGCCAGATGCGTGAAGTCTTATTGCTACCGATGTACGTCACTAGTTGGGGCTCCAGCACCTTTGCGGCCGCCCCTGGCCCTGCCCCTGCCGTCGCCGGCACGTGCACGGTGACACGCATGGACTGCTTCGGCGCCAGGCCCTCGGACTCGGGCCACAGCTGCCGCACAGCGCTGATGCTCAAGCCAATAGCGGACTTTTGGGTGCAGCAGGTGTGGTACACCAGCTGGGTCGGCCGGGGGGAATCTGTATGTCGAGGGGAGGGAGGGAGGGAGGGAGGGAGGGAGGGAGGGAGGGAGGGAGGGAAGGGAGGCACAACACGTTTTTTGCTGTCATGCATGTCGATAGCGTGGCAGTGCTCCCCATGGAAGCATACGATGCGTGATGAGTGCGCCTGGGATGGTCTTCGTGCGTGCCTGAGCGCCAGGGCAGGTCTTTGGGGCGCGGCTCGACAGCGCGGAAGCGAGACCCCGTGCGTCAGGGGTCATATACACGGCACGCATGCAAACCACAGTCAGGTCAGCAATCTATCCCCGTGCAACAGCTTGCAATTGCGGGTCCTTCATTTGCTTACCGCCTGGCGGGTTGCTGGGCACTGCACGGTGGTCGCCTGCTGGACCCGCAGCTCTTGCTGCTGCTACCCCGCGCGCAGCCGCTGTGGATGTCCGCGGAGCAGCAGCATGCTGCTGCCCGCCGCCATCCAGTGGTACGGCATTCCGTACGGCACGCTGTACGACCCCATCAGCAGCAGCACGCTGTTGCCTGCCGCTGCCAGCGCTGGCGCACGGCGGGCTGGGTGAGAGACCCGTTCCGGACGCCTGCTGCGCCGCCGGCGGCGGCGCTGCACGCTGCGTCGGCGGTGGCACCACTCCAGCTGTCGCGGACGCCGCCGCAGTACCTGTATGCAGTGAATCCCCCCTCGGCTCCGCATGTGCTGCTGCAGCCGCGGCTGGTGCTGGTGCTGGTGCTGCCGCGGCTGCGGCTGCGTTCTCTGCAGCTGCAGCCAGCTGCTCGGCGGTCGTGTCCGGCACGCTGGTGGGTTGCCCCTCACACAGCTGCAGCAGCATCAGGGGCTGACCGTTGGGGGCAGCGGCGCGCCACAGCTGCACCCAGTGGGTTCCGGCGATTGCGTCTTGAGTTGCCAACCATGTCCGCAAGCCGCTGAGCTCGAAAAACGGCTTCTGCTCGACGCCCTTGGGCTGCTGCGCATGTTGCTCCGGCTTTGCACGCTCCGACCTCGTCAGCAAGAGCCTGAGTGCCTCGCATTTTGCTGATTCATCACTGTTTGTCGAAATGGCGGCAAACAGGAAGGTGCTGGGCGCGGCCGGCTCAGTGGCGCCGAAGAACTGCTCCGCAGTTGCGCGGCTGAGCCGAAAAGCGCCACGAGAGAGAGACTTTGTGGTGATTGGCACCGCAAAGCCATCAATACCCTCCGCCGCGGCATCGAGAGGCTGTCCGGAGCCCGGGGTTGGACCACCGAGTCCCATGGGACACTGCTGGCGCCTACGCGTGATGTGCAGCAAGTAGTATGCTAATGAATCTTTTCTCTTGTTGCATATATGCGGGCTTACAACATTGGCAAGTTTCTACCGTCTCGGTGCATTTGATGGCGCGCTTTAGGGCGATGACGGCAAGAACTAACACAGAGTCCGTCTCTGCAGCTGGCCTGCAAATGGGTGGATATAAGACGCGTACGGTGTACCGCACACAAGACGCAGTGGAGTAGCGTGCGTTGTGGCCCAGGCTCTTGCCAACAGCGTGTTCGAGGACGCGGTGGCACGAGCTGGCTCACGGCCACACGGGATCGTGACAACCCCCGATCCTAGAGATCGAGATTGGAGCCCTTCAGATTGGTGGCGGTGCTCCACCTAGGATGAGTTGCCTGGCCACCAGGATAGTGTTGCCTGGCCACCGGGATAGTGTTGCCTGGCCACCAGGATAGTGTTGCCTGGCCACCAGGATAGTGTTGCCTGGCCACCAGGACTGAGCCCACAGGCCACCAGCTGAAGCCTGACTGCCCCCGACACACGTGGCGTGCTTGGCCATCACGCCGTACCAATCAAACAACAGCAGGGCGCTGAGACGAGGGACGAGGGACGAGGGGCGAAGGATAGTAAACAGCTTGATGATATTCGCCGTGGTTGGTGTATCTGTTGCGTTTGGGAAGTCCACTTGGCAGGCGTCGTGCTGCAGTTCGCAGAATAACGTGCGCTGGGCTCGTCTGCAGATCTTTGAGCAATCCATCGACAAGACCGTAAATTGTGGATGAAGATGGTGCAGGCATTGTGCACATGCACGCATACTGCACACGAGGCCCAAGCGCAGCTTGTGACACATGGGCCACGATCAGAAGAACAAGAGAGGGCCTTAATATTAACCTTTCTTGTAATCTCGCTGGAAAAGAGCAGGAGTTTTGTCTGAACGCCCGTCGAGCTCCGAGACCAGTTCCGACCACCGCCCACAAGTCGAATGTCCGCGTGGAATGCCCGCCAAGTCGCCCGCACAAAAGGACATCTGACATTGTTCACAGTATTGAACTCTTCCTATAGCAACCAATTTAGCAAATGGCACGGCTGCGACTTGGCCATCCTTCCCGCTGCCGCCCCGCTGCCGGGCGACAGGGGCCACACAGGTACCACAGCAGTGCCAACAGCAGTGCCTTGCCCACAGGACCACAGGACAACCAACCCAAGAGTCGGCTGCCCAAGAGTTCAGTCAGGCCCCGTCTGTCAGCATGACACAAGCCGCTTCCCAGTAGCTACACCGTACAGTGTCAGAATCAATTGCAACTGCAAGGCTGTGGGCCCCGTGGCTCGCTAGCAGTCCCGAACCACGCCTCTATCCAACAACAGGCACGTCGTGCAGGCCCAAATCGCCGTCTGCCCACACCTGCGGCCTGCAGTCATGCACTGGTTCTGATTCAACGCCGCCGTGCATCAGCGTGACGCCACCCCCGCCGCCAGCGCCTTGCACTCCGCCTTGTGCCCCTCCCGCCAGTGCGCCCGCTGGCAGTCCGCCCCGCAGTACCGCACCGCCCGGCACCCGCCGCACTGTTTGAGCGGCAGCGCCCACTCGCCCTCGGACCCAAAGTTGCCGCACCGCGGGTTGCCGCACACGCGCAGCCGCAGCAGCGCCAGGTCCCGGCCCGGCGGCAGCACCAGCGGCGGCGGCAGGGGCCACGTCGGTGCCGCCAGGGCCGGCGGCGGTTGCGGTTGGTTGCCCCCGGCACCCTGTTCCCTCCTTGTCAGGTCCGTGGACCCGTGTGCACCATCGGGTGGCGGGGGCTCCGGGGCCTCGCCGGCCTCTGGGTCGTCCTCATACTTCAATATCGCTTCGTACGCTGCCGCCGCGTGCCGCTGAAAGCCCCCGTTGGCCTCCGCCGCCGCACCGAAAGCGCTGCCGTCGCCGCCGCCGGAGCAGCTAGGCGTGTCCCCCTCTGGCCCGAGGACCTCCCCTGCCGCCAGCTTCAGCAGCGCCAGGGCCTCAGCTGTGAAGGGCCGCCCGAGGGCCGGCCGTATGGCGCACTGCAGCGGCACCGCCAGGCACCCGGCACACGCGTCGCCGTTGCTGCCCCCACTGCGGCCGTCACTGCGCTCAATGCCGCTAACGCCGACGGCGGCGGCGGCGGACGGTGGCGGCGCTAGCCATCTGCGCACGCGGCCGCTGAGCGCCTTGTGTGCGGTAGGGTGACAACAAGCATGGCCACGATCCGACCAAAACGCTGCTTGTGATCATCACTCTTCGTTGGCAGCGCACATGCCGCCGCCAGCAGCCTGTGCGGCTGGCATGCCAGCAGCTGTGCAGGGGGCAGCAACACCGGAGCTCGGCACCAGTGCGACAGGCAGCCGAGTACCGCAAACACGGCAGAAGCCTGGCCTTCGACAGGCTGTACGGCAGGCCCCCGCGCCGCCGCCGTACCGCCCGCCACCCCCGCCGCCAGCTTCCATGCGTACGTCGCCGCCAGGTTGCTTGCCGCCCGTGCCGCCAGGGCTAGCGCCTCGTGCGCGTCGTCCACACACACCGCGTCAGGGGCCTGACACGTGGCGGCTTCCGGACTCAGGGTCCTTCCGCTGAACCTCCTCCAACCTCCGCTGAACCTCACACTCGGAATGTTTCAGTAATCCTCGTAAGGACTCAAGCACCTCCAACGCCGTGTACATACATCCTGCCCTTGCCCCTGCCCCTGCCCCTGCCCATCCACGTCCTCCGTCCCGGCCTCGGCCTCCAGCGCCCGGGTCAGCAGTGCCGCCCGCTTGGACAGCGTGAGCAGCAGACCCAGCTGGTCCGCGGCCTCGGCCTCGGCACCGGCCCTGCCTGAGGTGCTGCCACCACTGCCACCACCCGCCTTGCCTACACTGCCGCCAGCCCCAGCCAGGCCCCTGCCTGTGCTGTAGCTGCTGCCGCCGCCTCCGTGGGCCTCCTGTTGAGCGCCGCCACCGTCGCCGTCGCCGTCGCCGCCGCCGCCGCCGCCGCCCCCAGTCCCCTCGCCCCCGGCAGTTGGACCAGCGCTGCCTCCTTCCCCGTCTCGACCACCGTCGCCGCCGCTCATGCCGTCCGCCGTGGCTGTGGGTGGGGCAAGAGGCGCCAGCCCCCGGCAAGCCATGCGTCTTACCAGCTCTGTAGCTCTGGACGCCACATCCGCCTGGCCCCCGTCCTGTGCGCTGTAGGCCAGGCGCAGCGTGTGGTCTAGGCTGGCGGCCAGGCCGCAGCGGAACAGGCGGCGGCGCACGCCTTGGTGCGCGGCGTTTGGGAGGGTGTGAAGACCTGGAGGGCGCGGTATGGGCAATCCGTGCGCACGTAGTAAAGCAAGAACATCATATCTTGGTTTTTCAACCACGGACAATTGACCGACCGTGTTGTTCTTCTTCCTTTCGTGAAGGATCCCTGCGGCGCTAGCAGGCAAGTTTGAGGTCTAGAGGTCAAACTGGAGACCCTCTGGGCATACGCATGTCGGAGGGCATGGGGATAATCCCAATGAAGATGGGTAAATAGTAAGCTCAGCACTGAGGTGCTCCGGAAGGCCCTGCAACCGCACTCGCGGCTGCGGGTGTGAGGCTAGGAGTCATCTCCGCCCGCCATGCTGCTGCAAGATGCAGGTAGGGACAGCCTAATCCTTAACCCACGCCCTCGCCCCTTTAGCACACAGTTGATGGACACGAATGATGCCGCCATGCTGCTGCCAGAGGCAGGGACAGCCTGATCCTTAACCCACACCCTCGCCCCTTTAGCACACAGTTGATGGACACGAATAATGCCGCCATGCTGCTGCCTGTGCAGGGCCGCACCGTACGCTTCATGCTCTGCGCGGATGCCGGTCGTTGCCGGGACGTGGTTCACCTCCCCTGTAACTCTGTGTGTTAACCCACACCCCGGTCTCGACCCACACCTACGTGCAGCCAGGGTGTCAATCGTTTCCAGCACGTGGTCAAGCGTGCCGGCCTGTGAGCCCTCCTCCGCAAACTGCAGTTTATGTAGCAAGGGGAAAAACAGGAAACAACTTTGCTGAGTTATCAATCCCTTACAACCTAGAAGCTAACCTGGAGCAGCATCAACGCATATCGCACTTTCACGAGCACACCAGCCCCGCTTACAATACAGCATACGGAACCGGAAAGGCACGGTTGTTACTGAGCGGCATTGCTGGGCACGCCTACCCCTTGCATGATGTGCACGGGAGCCTCCTCTCGCCGGGTGCTGGGCGAGCGGCCCATGGCCACCGCCGATGCGTCCGACAAGAGCGCCGCCGCCCACCCCGCCGCCTCCAGCCAGTGCGGCAGGCAGGACCGGGCGGTGGCGGCGGGGAGCGAGTCCGCGTGCTCCGCCGTGGGCAGCAGGCTGTGCACCAGGGCCTGTGGGGGGGCGTGGAGGGGAGGGGGGACCTGGTTGGGGCCCGCAAGCTCATTATCAGGTACACCAGCATTGGGCAGCAGACTTATGGTCAGCAGGCTGTGCACCAGGGCCTGTGTAGTGACACGTAGACGGGCAAGCAGTTCAGGTGCAGCAGCACTTGAAGGCAGCAGTGCACATACACTGCCATGTTACTAGAGGATCTCTTGGTACGGCAGCGCACGCTCCGAGTCCACTGAGGTTGCGGACTACACACCATCTACCATTACACATGTTGCTGCACGTTGCTGCACTCAATTCCGCAAACACGCCCCGCGCTTGGACTTCGGACATGCCAAGCTATGCAACGACTGAGGCACCCCCAGGCGTCGCCATGTCGCAATAGCACCCACGTGGGCCATGGCTCACCCCCATCCACGGACGACAAACCCACTCAATTTTGTACGGAACATGATGTTTGACAACGTTTGGAACCTTAAAAAAACCCTACCTGGCTTATGGCCAACTCCCATTGGGGTGCAGGGCCGTACGCCCCCTCCAGCCCCTGCCCGCGGCACAGTGCCTCCGCCGCCCGCGCCGCCAGCCGCGCCCTGAGGACCGGCGGCGGCGCCGCAGGCCTGCCGGCCTCGCGCGCCTCCTCGGTCGTGCGCCAGGCCCAAAGCGTCGCTGATACAATGTGGCAGTGGCGGCCCTCGAGCCAGCCAGCCGTTGGGCTGCCTGCCACGTGTCTCTCCTCGCCGTCCTTGGGCTCTGGGAGCTTCCCCCGCTGTGCCTCATCCCGCGCTAACCACCACGCCCCGCTGCTGCCCGCCCAGCCGTCCGCCTGCTCCTGCCCAGGACACCCCGCCCGCGCTGGCCCCCCGTGCACATGTTGCACCTGCTCCTGCTCCTGCCCCCTCACCCCCCGCCGACTGTGCCCTCCTGCCCCAGGCTCCGGCGCAAGCACTTGCGTTGGCGGCACTTGATGCTCCGGCACGTCAGGTCCCCCTGCGCCTCGTGCATCTCTTTGCGCAGCCCCCGCTCCTGCTGCTCCTCCTCCCGCTCCTCCTGCCCGGCCCCCAGCTCCGCCCCCATCCCCGCGTGCGCCGCCAGCTGGTCCAGCAGCGCCACCTGCAGCCGCCGTACAGCCACGTGCTGAGTGGCACGCAGCAGGCCACACGCCAGGCGCCGGCCCTCCTGCCCGCGTTGCAACACCGGGGCTTCCTGCACCATAGCCAGCATGGCCATGGCGCGTGCCGCGTTGGAGGCGGCGCGGCTGAGGCTCATGTGAGTCAGACCGGCGGCGCAGTTGACCACGGCGGCGGCAGCAGCTGCCACCAGCCCCGATGACACCAGCGAGCCAAGTATGCTCGAGAGTTCCGGGATGACCGAAAGCGCCTGCGGATCTGGGGCCTCTGTGCCATGGCCCTCGGCCGCGCTGCTGTACTGCGCTGTTAGCAAAGTCATGGACCACGTGTATTGGCAGAGCGCTTCAGCAATGGGTGCCCCTAAGCAGTCGAGATGAGCCGTAGCGGCGCCTGCGAATTCCCACATGTGCCCACGCCGCGCTAGAGCGCTTGGGGAAGCAGGCTGGGACGGCTCGCTGGCCTCGGCCCGCAGGGACGCAGCGAAGGCGCTTATGGCACGGGCGGCGTCAGCGACCGCCTGCATGAAGCCCCGCTGTGCCATGGCGGACAGGGCTTGCGTGCCCTTTCGCCGGTCAGCCTTGCTGCTGCTGCTCTTGCAGCGAGGAACAGTGGCCGTCCAGGAGGAGCGGAGCAGCAGCTGGAACGCGGCCTGACCCGCGGTTACGACGAGCTGGTAGGTGTCGTCTCTGAGGGATGGAGAGGACACACCGTGCGCATTGACATCAGGTGCTCGCGGGAGTGCTATTGTGCCTTCGTGCCGTTTCAGCACGGCCGCTGTGTAGCAGAATGCGGTGAGTCGTGAGGGGAGGTGCAGCGTTGCCGTCTGTACTCGCTTGCGTCTTACTACAGCACGTGCGTGCACTGCTGTGCCCTTCTTTCCGGGGCCACTACTGCCAACGGTGTCCCCCCGCTGCAGGACAAAAGCATGCCATCACCCAACGACGTCACGGCAAGGCCAAAGGGCTGCGGTACTCCTAGGAAGCGGCAAGCCCCGGGCGACAACAACAAGTGCCCTAATGTGGTCTTGAGGCCTTCACAAGGCAATCGGTGCCAGTCACACCGTGGGCACGCACCTCGCCACCTCGGCACCCGATGTTGCTGCTTCCGCCTGCTCCCGCACAGTCGCCAGCATGAGCTCAATCCGCAACGCGAGCTTTAGTTCAATGAAAGCGTCAATCCACGTCTTGGCGCAAGCAAGGGCTCGATCCTGCTTCCTTGTTTGTTCCTACACCTGGTCAATTGCCCCTTGTACACGTTTGTGCGAAAAGGGGTATCGGTGCCGGTACGCAGGGGTGCCCACGTAGCATGTACATGTGCGTGGCGACGTGGCCGTGGACAGGGTCCCACATGAGGAAAAGCCCAGCAGAGCCCTGCCAAATACTTTTGTCTTTTATGCGCTGCCATGGAGGGATGACACGCGGGTCTGCGGTGAACTGGGGTGGGTGCCGTGTCCCGCAGCTGTATGCAAATAGGACAGTATACCAGCGATTTTTGGGCTGAGCCCCCGGCGCGAAGCGCACTCGGGGAGGTGCGAAGTCCCCCGTGGTTGCTGCCTGCCTGCCTGCATGCATGCATGCGTTTCATACCTGGGCCCAACGGCGTAGTAGACATAGCTCTCATCTATTCTATGACATAGGCCTGGAAGCCAGGAAAAATCGGAAAGAGAAGAACGGTTTCGCGGCAAGACGTGTTGAAACATGCCGCTCAGTATTCGAGCGCAACACAGTGACTGAGGCATACATAATATGTAACTGAGCTGCTAGCATGCAAGAACAGTGGCTAGGTTGCCGGCTGTCGAGAACTTGCGACAAGCATTCAAAGGATGTCGTCCGCAACGCGGACGGCTAGGTCGCTTTGCACATGCGTCAGCAACTTTCCCACGTTTCATGTGATCATTTCTTGACGCGGCCAGATGCTTTCGCAATGTTTGACCACGTTTGGGTGCCGTGACACGTGGCATGAGGCGGTGGTACGTACTGGGCCGTCAGGGGAGTTGGCACGAAGAACTTCAGACGTCCCTGAGCAAGCGGGCTCAGCCCATTTTCCCAGCTTTTGCAAAGCTGAAACCGCTTGTTGCAACTAAGGCCTCCAATCTGTGTGAGGAGATAGTGTATTGAGGAGAGCGGCTAATCTGCCAGCCCCCCGCGACTAATCTGGGGGCTCGCAGGACTCATCTGTGGACCAGCCGTCCGGCTCATCTGGACCAGCCGCGCCGCTTGTCTCCGCCCGACAGATGAGCCACCCGTTTATCCAGCCGAGAAATCTTCTTGTCTTTCGACAAAGACCAAAGTGCGCTGGACATGGGACGGAAACGCGTTTCGGGGCTATGTCATCCCTCTGCCTGTGTAGGCTGAGCTACGCGAGCTCTAAAAGCTCAGATGACAATTCCAGGGTTGCAACACCCCTTCTACAGTGAGCCGCTGAGCCCACATGGGGTGAATTGCTGCTTGGTGTGCCGCCCGCCGAGCCGCGACTAGGCCTGGGCAGTAGCGGGCTTTATTTGTTGCTTCCATTGCGGGGTGGTGGGTGTGGTACGACACCCCGACCGGAAGGGGTTCCCTGTAAAACTCTTACCTGCTCTTACCTAAACTAATCGCACAGATGAGCCGCGGTAAGCAGCCGCGAGTACATGGATGCTGCGCATCCTGTACATTGGTTCGAACCGTGGGGAGGTGGAGCAGCCCTGTTCCACAGAGTATCCCCCCAGTTCCGTCTATGGCATGCATGGCACGTCCGTGCCGCCTCCCAAGACCTTCCACCTGTTGTTAACCGTACCGGTATGAGTTGCAGCTCGCAGGCAGCCAAAAAACCAGGAACCTTCGGGTAACTGCAGGCGCCAGGTCACATGCTAACTGCAGCCGCGGATGCCAACGTAGTACGGGCCCCATTGTGCATGCACACCTCTTCCTAACAATTTGGGCTAGTTTCCAACCAGGCCTGCAGGGGACACGTAACTGCGGGGTCAGGGCTTCGCGTGTGTCAGAACCTGCACAGCAAGGCGGGGCGAAACCTCTCATGACCATTGGTATACTGTACCTGGACCAACGACGCACACAATCCCTGTCGCTGGCAGGGAACGGCAGGGAAAAAGGGCACGACGCCACTGCCTGCCACTAGCTACCATAAGAGCCCTACCTTGCTGCCGGGGCAGACGCTTGCAGAGTGCTCATGTTCATTTCCAGGAAAGCGTTACGGGGGTATTGGAATCATGTTCAAGTCCTCAAGGTCCTCTCTTTACATTACCGTAGGCCATGCTCACCAATCCCTCTTGCCCCACCACGGCGCATTGACCAGGGCAAGGGCGATGCGAGCAGTCTTCATGTATGGGCACACGCAGCACCAAGGAAGCCAGCGTAGCATGAACTCTTGTGGCCTCGTGTACCATTTCCCAGCCTCTACATGTGTGGTGTTGCCGTGGTGTGCTCTGAATACCAACAACCATTAATGGGAAAGCCCAGCCTACACAACCTACGCTAGCCGCGCAGTAAGAGTCAAGCCAACCGTCAGCCACCATAGTGCACGGAAGTCGTGCTGCATCCAGCCGCCTGCCGGGGAGGACTCCATCCGCCATGCCATGCCATGACCGCCCCGGTGCACCCAGTTGTGTATGCCGCTGTGCATGCAGTCCAGGCGTAATACAGAGCATACAACGCCCCTAGCTGCTCCTAGCTAGCACGGCACCTAACCAGTTACAGTGGTGTCGTTGAACACCAGCCAGAGTAGGTGGATGGCAAAGCGAGCAGCTACCATACGTATGGACCGCCAACGGGCAGAGTCAGGCACTTACTATTCGGCTAATGTGAAGTGTGGGTTGACGCACGCAGCCACGGGGAGGTCTCCGGGCTGCCGCACAGTATGCCAAATACTACAAGCTGCACAATTTGCCAAATGCTACAACCTGCAAGTCCGCCGGAGAGCTGCGGCGAGCCTGCGCCGGTACTACACCACGTGGCTCGCAAGTACACTCCAGACCAATTGCACTTACGAACAGAGACTGGCACGGCATGCCGGCCAACAGGCCGCTGGGCCGCAGTCATGTAAGGGTCCTGACTACACGCACAATGCATCAGCGCGACGCTACCCCCGCCGCCAGCGCCCTGCACTCCGCCTTGTGCCCCTCCCGCCAGTGCGCCCGCTGGCAGTCCGCCCCGCAGTACCGCACCGCCCGGCACCCGCCGCACTGCTTGAGCGGCAGCGCCCACTCGCCCTCACACCCGAAGTTGCCGCACCGCGGGTTGCCGCACACGCGCAGCCGCGGCAGCGCCAGGTCCCTGCCCGGCGGCAGCACCAGCGGCGGTGGCAGGGGCCACGTCGGTGCCACCAGCGGCTGCGGCGGTTGGGGCTGGTTGCCCCCGGCACCCTGTTCACTCCCCATCAGGTCCGTGGCTCCGTGTGAACCATCGGGTGGCAGGGGTTCCGAGGCCTCACTGACCTCCTGGTCGTCCTCATACTTCTGAACCTTTTCGTACGCCGCCGCCGCGTACTGCAGGAATCTCCCGTCCGCCTCCCCCGCGCTACCGCCGCTGCCGTCGCTGCCACCGGGGCAGCAGTGCGTGTCCCCTTCCGGCCTAACGACCTCCCCTGCCGCCAGCGTCAGCAGCGCCAGGGCCTCAGCTGTGAAGGGCCGCCCGAGGGCCGGCCGTATGGCGCACTGCAACGGCACCGCCAGGCACCCGGCACACGCGTCGCCGTTGCCGTGTCCGCTGCGGCAGTCGCTGCGCTCAATGCCGCTAACGCCGACGGCGGCAGCGGCGGACGGTGGCGGCGCTAGCCAGCTGCGCACGCGGCCGCTGAGCACCTTGTGCGCGGACAGGCTGACAACGAGCACGGCTATGTCCTGCCCTATATTTCTCTTCATATCATCGTCCTCCGTCGGCAACGCACATGTCGCCGCCAGCAGCCTGTGCGGCTGGCACGCCAGCAGCTGTGCGGGGGGCAGCAGCATGGGAGGGCTGCACCAGCGCACCAGGCAGCCGAGGACTACGAGCACGGCAGAAACCTGGTCGTTGATAGGCTGTACGGCAGGCTCCGCCGCCGCCGCCGTACCGCCCGCCACCCCCGCCGCCAGCTGCCACGCGAACGTCGCCGCCAGGTTGCACGCCGCACGTGCCCCCAGGGCCAGCGCCTCGTGCGCCTCGTCCACATACGCAGCGCCAGGGGCCTGACACGTGGCGGCGTCACCGTCCCGGCTGGTATCAGGGTCCTTCCCATGCACTTCCTCCAACCTCCGCCGCACCTCTCCTTCTACGTCCCGCAACACTCCTCCCAAGGCCACAAGCACCCCGAACGCCATACCCATAAGCTCCTCCCGCCGCTGCTTATCCTGCCTTTGCCCTTGCCCCTGCCCACCCACGCCCGCAGTCCCCGTTCCCGCCTCCCCCTCCAGCACCCGGGTCAGCATGGCCGCCCGCTTGGACAGCATCAGCAGCACACCCAGCTGGTCCCCGGCCTCAGCCCCGGCAGCACCCCCACCTGAGGGGCCACCACTGCCACCACCCGCCTTGCCTACACTGCCGCCGGCCCCTGCCACACCACCGCCCGCGCTGGTGCTGCTGCCGCCGCCTCCGGTGGCCTCCAGCCTAGCGCCGCAGTCGCTGTTGCCGGCCAGGCCAGTGCTGCTTCTGCCGTCACCACCGCCGCCGTCCCCAGTCCCCTCGCCCCCGGCACTAGGGCCACCGCCGCCTCCTTCCCCGCCCTGCTCGCCGTCACCACTGCCCATGTCGTCCGCCGTGGCTGTGGGTGGGACAAGGGGCGCCAGACCCCAGTACGCGATGCACTCTATAAGCTCTGTAGCTCTGTAGAGGCTGGATGCAACGTCCGCCTGGCCCCCGTCCTGCGCGCTGTAGGCCAGGCGCAGGGTGTGGTCTAGGCTGGCGGCCATCCCGCAGCGGAACAGGCGGCGGCGCACGTCGCCGTACGCGGCACCTGAGAGGGTGTGCACACCTGGAGGGCGCAGGGCGGCCACTTTGTGTGCATGCAGTGAATCAGTAAGTGAACCAGTGCAATCATGGATACCGAAAGCGTTGATCAACCATTGACCTTGCGTCCTTGTCCAGCCTGCTAGCGCTTGTGAAGAAGGTAAACCAAATGGGGCTGCGTAGGACGCTTCTGGTAAACGTGTGCGCAACAGCATGTAACAGCACAGAGGCGCTCATGAGGGCCCTACAACAGCCCTCGCTGCTGTGGCTTCGTGGCTTGACGTCGTCATGTCCACCCCTCCGTGCGGCTTCCGATCGCATGGACGCACCGTACGCCTCATGTTCGGCCAGGCTGTCGGTCAGCGCGAGCATTGCGTCCAGCGTGCCCGCCTGCGAGCCCTCCTGAGCAAGCTGCGGCCAAAGAAGCCGTGGGCAGAACGTGAGACGACATTGCAGAGTGTTACAACGCAGGCTCTCCAGCACACCAAAAGCTGGGATGGAGCTGCGTCACCACACGTGGCCCTTGCGCCACCACATTAGACCCGGCTGCCGGTATAGCATACGGAACCGGAAAGGCACGGTTGCTACTAAACGTCAGCTGCAGGCGGGCGATACCCTACCCCTTGCATGACGTGCACGGGAACCCCTTCGCGCGGGGTGCTGGGCAGGCGGCCCATGGCCGCCGCCGTTGCGTCCGACATGAGCGCCGCCGCCCACCCCGCCGCCTCCAGCCAGTGCGGCAGGCAGGAACGGGCGGTGGCGGCGGGGAGCGAGTCCGCGTGCGCCGTCGTGGGCAGCAGGCACAGCACCATGCCCTGTGTGGGGTCGTTGGGTAAGGGTGGGGAGGGTGGGGGCCAGTTCAATACCGGGTGCATCAGCTTGGGCAACCGGGTAGCAGCAGACCCTTACTTCTCCATGACGGCTCACGCACCTAGACCATGGCTGAATTCCCAACCCCGCATTGCTGCACTTGCATGACACAATGTTACACCACGCTGCTCCACATTGATTACACCTGTACGAAGTCTCAAGTACAAAATGGTCGCATAACTCAAGCAAACCCACCCGGGCCATGGCCAACTCCCATCGCGGTGCCGGCGCGTATGCCGCCTCCAGCCCCTGCCCGCGGCACAGCCGGCACAGCGCCTCCGCCGCCCGTGCCGCCAGCCGCGCCCTAAGGACCGGCGGCGGCGCCGCCGGCGCACCCGCCTCCTCCTCCAGCGGCACCTCCTCTGCCGTACTCCAGGCACACAGCGTTGCTGACACCATGGCGCAGTGGCGGCCCTCGAGCCAGCCAGCCGTCGGGCTGCCTGCCACGTGTCTCTCCTCACCGTCCTTGGGTCCCAGAAGCTTTCCCCGCTGTGCCTCCTCCCGGGCAAACCACCACGCCCCGCTGCTGCCCGCCCAGCCGTCCGCCTGCTCCTGTCCGGGACACCCCGCCCGCGCTTGCCCCACGTGTACCTGCTGCTCCTGCTCCTGCCCTTTATCCCCTGGCCGGTTTTGGCCACCTGCCTCGAGCTCCTGCGCACGCACTCGCATCGGCGGCCCTTGCTGGTCTGTCGCGTCAGATACCCCCTGCTCCTGCTGCTCCTCCTCCTGCCCCTCCGCCCCTCCGCCTAGCTCCGCCCCCATCCCCGCGTGCGCCGCCAGCTGGTCCAGCAGCGCCACCTGCAGCCGCCGTACAGCCACGTGCCGTGTGGCACGCAGCAGGTCACACGCAAGGCGCCGCCCCTCCGGCCCGCCATGTAGCGCTAGAATTTTCTGCATGTGGGCCAGCACCGTCATAGCACGTGCAGCGTTGCAGGCAGCGCGGCTGAGGCTGAGGTGGGTCAGCCCGGCTGCGCGGGGCAGTCGACCACGGCGGCAGCAGCAGCTGCCACCAGCCCCGATGCCGCCAGCGAGTCAAGGACACTTGAGCCCTCCGGATTGACAGAAAACGCCTGTGGGTCTGCAGTACGGCCCTCGGCAGCCATGGTGTACTGCGCGCCCACCAACACTACGCCCACCATGTGCTGGCAGACCGCGTCAGCGATGGGTCCTCCTAAGCCGTCCAAACTGGCCGTTGCGGAGTCCGCGAACTGCGGCATCTGCCCGTGCCGCATCGTGGCCCTTGCGGAAGCGGGCTGGGGCGGGTCGCCGGCCTCGAAGCGACGCCGCGAAGGCGCTCATGGCGCGGACGGCGTCAGCGACCGCCTGCATGAAGCCCCGCTGGGCCATTGCAGTCAGGGCTTCCATGCCCTTTCGTTTGTCTGCATTGCTGCTGCCGCTGAAGCCGCAAAGTGTACTGGCCGAGAGGGAGGAGTTGAGAAGCAGCATGAAAGCAGCCCGACCAGCAACGATGACAAGCCGGCGGGTGTCGCCCCTAAGGAATGGACAGGACACACTGCGTGAGTTGAAGAAGCATCCTTGCGGAGGCGCTGATGTGCCTTCCAGCCGCTGCCAACGTTGTTTCCGAGCTACTGCGTACAAAAACGCGTCAAACGCGTGCCACGGCTCCGCAAGCTTTGGGGATCGCAACCAATTGTGATCCTGCGTTTCAAATTGTCAACCACTTTGACCCAGATGCCTGTGGAGGCTCGCGCACCTGGACACCTCGGTCGTTCCGGCACCCGATGTTGCTGCTTCCGCCTGCTCCCGCACAGTCGCCAGTACTAGCCCAATCCGCAACGCGAGCTTGGATTCAAAGAAAGCGTTAGTCCACGTCTTGGCGCACGCGTAGTCTCGGCCCGGCCCTTTCTGGGACTGCAAACGATGACAGTTGGCGTCGAGCGCATTTATCTCTTTCTTGTAACGTTCTAAAGGGCCTGACGGTACTCTGTTTCCAGGAGCAGCATAACATTGCTGAGCCCCGAGCAAGTCTTCTACGCTCCGTAAGAAGCGCTCAATAGACTTCCCTATGTGGTTCTGCCCCATCTCTGTATCGACGCTGTATATCCGCACCTACCAGTAGTCACATGCCACTGGTGCACTTTTGTGAAAGAGCGGCAGAGGATCGGTACCGGAATGCGTCATTGCCTGTACGGCACCTCACATGTGTTCCATGCTCGTTTGTGGCGGCAGGCACATCGTCACGCCCATAAGAAGCAAAGCCCAGCAGAGCCCTGCTGCATGCGGAGCACATAGTTCCTTCATGCGCTGCCACGCGGCAGGGGTAAGAGCTGCCCTGACTAGCTTGTTTGTTTGTTTCTTACATGGTAGGATCCGGAACCCAACATGTAAGGACCCGTATACGAGCCAGGGGCTCCAGGGCCAACGCAAAAGCCTCAAGGCATGCACCCGGATCAGTGTCCCGGTCTTCAGGATTATTATGATTTTGGCGGCCATTTGGGCTGCCTGTCAGGATTGTTCGAGGCAGAATTCTGAGCGAATCAGGATTTTCAAGAGGTTTTGCCCCCAGGATTGGCCCAGAAATCCTGGAAAACGTACGATTGTCAGGATTTTCAGACCCGAAGGCTCTGAAATTATGAACGGTCAGAATTTTCCGCCAGATAAGACCGGAACACTGACCCGGATACACTGCTACCAGGATGCCAGCAGTAAGCTCACTAACTAACGCATGAACGGTACACGGGCATGACGTGCAGACCAAATATGCCCTAACAGCACTGCGAGTTTCGCCTGATTAGGTCCGAGCATAACATCACGCATGCTGCCGCTCAGCTCAAGACCGCTATCGCGTCGCAGGCAGTCGTACGCGGCACAACGCAGTAGCACGTGCTCTTCGTCCTCCACTGCGCCGGAATCACACACAGGGCAAACCCTAGCTGAGGGAGGGGCGGGGGTGCGCATTGGTACGTAATCCCACCTGCTTCCTTGCATCCTGGGTCAAGAACGCACCTTTTGTTGGATGTATTCAATAACATTGGATTTGTTGGTGTCGACGGCTCCCTGGTTGAGGAGCTATGGCCACGCCCAACCCGCCAACCGCGAACTGGTGCCCCTCCATGCCTCTCAGCCCCCACTGATGCCCACAAGTACACTCGCGCCCTGAGCGAATGGGCTAAAGGCACATTAGCAGGTACCTACAAAGCTACGGACGGCCTCGCGTGCCTTCACGCCAATCATAGCGTGGCACGCAGACCCGTGGCTTGAACACGGCATGTATGGTAGGTACAGCGTAAGGAGTAGCACGAAAGGATGCGTTTCTTCCGTGGCGTCGACGCAACCTGACGCAACCCCCAAGTTTGTTACGTGGCCTCCCTACGCAAGAACTGGTGATCCGCTTTACGTGCGAGCGTTGCGTGCTTTACGTCCTTTTGCTGCGTGCCATGCGAGACCGCGTAACGGGCACTCCCAGGTCGGGGGCAATGTGCTGTGGAAGCAACAGTCCGCGCCATGTGAAGCGAAGTCATCTTCCACAACACACACCAGCGGGAGGTGCCCCGCACGCACCCGCTCGTTTGGACAGTAGTGGGTGGAGCAGCATGCCCCCTACCCTACGGTAACGAGAAAGTCTGCTGCTGCTGGGGTGTGCGCTAGCCCATTCCTGGCTTTACCTCAAGACAGGGGGTCAGACATGGAGCACCCAAGGCCACCTGCATGCCCTTAGCCTCACAGTGCCCGTAGCCGCATGACTTAGAAGATGTCTGGACCACACGTGTACAAAGCCACTACTGCAAGGCCTTCAGCCACATGGCTCGCACATCTTACCACAGCGACGTCTACACAGCCATGGGCACGTCACGCAGGCGCAACTTGCCATCTGCCCACACCTGCGGCCTGCAGTCATGCACTGGTTCTGATTCAACGCCGCCGTGCATCAGCGTGACGCCACCCCCGCCGCCAGCGCCTTGCACTCCGACTTGTGCCCCTCCCGCCAGTGCGCCCGCTGGCAGTCCGCCCCGCAGTACCGCACCGCTCGGCACCCGCCGCACTGCCAGGTCCCTGCCCGGCGGCAGCACCAGCAGCGGCGGCAGGGGCCACGCCGGTGCCGCCAGAGGCTGCGGCGGTTGCGGTTGATTGCCCCCGGCACCCTGTTCCCTGCCCGTCAGGTCCGTGGCACCGTGTGAACCATCTGGTGGCAGGGGTTCCGAGGCCTCACTGACCTCCTGGTCGTCCTCATACGTTTTATACTTCCGTATTGCTTCGAACGCCGCCGCCGCGTACTGCTGAAAGCCCCCGTCCGCCTCCGCCGCCACACCGAAACCGCTGCCGTCGCCGCCGCCGGAGCAGCAGGGCGTGTCCCCCTCTGGCCCGACAACCTCCCCTGCCGCCAGCTTCAGCAGCGCCAGGGCCTCAGCTGTGAAGGGCCGCCCGAGGGCCGGCCGTATGGCGCACTGCAGCGGCACCGCCAGGCACCCGGCACACGCGTCGCCGGCGCTGCGCTTGGTTCCGGGGGCCCTGGTGCCGACGGCGGCGGCGGCGGACGGTGGCGGCGCCAGCCAGTTGCGCACGCGGCCGCTGAGCACCTTGTGCACGGACAGGCTAACAACGAGCACGGCTATGTCCTGCCCGAACTTTGACCTCAGAAGCTCGTCTTCAACCGGCAACGCACATGCAGCCGCCAGCAGCCTGTGCGGCTGGCACGCCAGCAGCTGTGCGGGGGGCAGCAGCACGGGAGCACCGCACCAGCGCGACAGGCAACCAAGTATCACCAACACGGCAGAAGCCTGGTCGTGGATAGGCTGTACGGCAGACGTACCGCCCGCCACCTCCGCCGCGAGCTGCCACGCGAACGTCGCCGCCAGCTTGCACGCTGCCCGTGCCGCCAGGGCCAGCACCTCGTGCGCCTCGTCCACACACACCACGTCAGGGGCCTGACACGTGGCGTTGGCAGCGCCTCCGCCAGCCGCAGGGCCCTGCCCGTGAACCCGCTGCAACCTCCATCGCACATGGTGCCCTATGTCCACCACTGGTCCATCAAAGGCCTCAAGCACCTCCAATGCCGTGTGCATAAGCTCCTTCCGTTGCTCCTTCTCCTCCAGCCCCTGCCCCTGCCCGTCCACACCCTCCGCCTCCAGCGCCCGGGTCAGCAGTGCCGCCCGCTTGGACAGCGTGAGCAGCAGACCCAGCTGGTCCCCGGCCTCGGGCTCGGTAGCAACCCCGCCTGAGGGGCCACCACTGCCACCACCCGCCGGCCCAACACTGCCGCCGGCCCCACCAAGGCCACCGCCCGCGCTGGTGCTGCTGCCGCCGCCTCCGGTGGCCTCCTGCCCAGTGCCGCCGTCGCTGTTCCCGGCCTGGCCAGTGCCGCCGCCGTCGCCCCCAGTCCCATCGCCCCCGGCACTTGGACCACCGCTGCCCCCTTCCCCGCCCTGCACACCGTCACCGCAGCTCTTGTCGTCCGCCCTGGCGTCGGGCGGAAGCAGGGGCGCATTGCCCCCATACGCGATGCACCCTGCCAGCTCTGCAGCTCTGTAAAGGTCAGGCGTCACATCCGTCTGGCCCCCCTCCTGCGCGCTGTAGGCCAGGCGCAGGGTGTGGTCTAGGCTGGCGGCCATCCCGCAGCGGAACAGGCGGCGGCGCACGTCGCCGTACGCGGCACCTGAGAGGGTGTGCACACCTGGAGGGCGCAGGCCGGCCACTTGATGTTCATACAGTTAACAGCAATGTACCAATGCAATCATGGACCCCGAAAGCGCTACATCTATAACTGCCCTTTGTGGCCCATCCCTAAGGAAATATGAGCCATGGAGGGTCAAGTTCAGGTAAAGCTCACGTAAGCGACATTGATATGCACAGGAAGATTCTACAGCCAACGTGTGTAACACCAAGCTCAGCACAGCCAAGCAAGTGCTTTGGAAGGCACCACAAGAATACAACATGTGAGGGCCAGGAAGCTTCGCAAGGTGAATTAGGAAGGCCCTAAGACGGCCCTCAAGCCACCTTGGCCACATACTTGAACGAGTTGTGGTGTCACAGGACTATGGTGCTGTCTAGACGGTTGGGGACTCGTGTGGAGATTGACGCCCAGGCCCCGTCGTCTGTCACCTAGTTACCTAACTCTTATCATTCGTCCTCATGGCCCCCTGGCTCTCCGGACGCGCCCTACTGGGCCTGTAACTGTAACTGTAACTGTAAGCTAAGACGGCCCTCGCTGCTGCGTGTGGAAGTAAGAGGGCGTCATCTCCGCCTTCCATGCGGCTGCCAAACGCAGGGACGCACCATACGCATCATGGTTGGCCAAGCAAGTTGTAAGCCAGCGCGAGCACGTAGCCCAGTGTGCCGGCCTGTGAGCCCTCCTTTGCAAGCTGAGGTCAATTTCAATGGGCCAGGAATGGACCGACATTACTGTTAAGTTGCGTAATGCAGGCTTCCGGACATACTAAACGCTGGGCCGGGTTGCAACAGCACATGTGCCACCGCACCAGCCCCTGCTGCCCGACAGCGTACGGTCACGGAAAGGCACGGTAACTGCTACACGCACTTGCAGGCGGATAAGCACTTACCCCTTGCAGGACGTGCACGGAAGCCTCCCCGCGAGGGGTTGCGGGCAGGCAGCCCATGGCCGCCGCAGTTGCGTCCGACATGAGCGCCGCCGCCCACCCCGCCGCCTCCAGCCAGTGCGGCAGGCAGGACCGGGCCGTGGCGGCGGGGAGCGAGTCCGCGTGCGCCACCGTGGGCAGGAGGCTCAGCACCAAGGCCTGTGTAGCGACGAGCGAGTGGGAGGGCAAGGTAGGGAGCCGGTAGGGAGCAGCACAAAAACGAAGAAGTGCAAGTGCACGAACGACAGTGCAACCGCACAAACACGTTACTGTACTTTCCTGCGCTGGCGCACGCTGCAAATGTGTTGAAAGATGCGGTGACGCGAGTTACAATCGCATATACCAGAGCAAGTTCAGAGGACTAGACCCTTGATTACACCGCAATGGCATGTGCGGTTACTCGGGGTGTACGCGACGAAGGACGGAAGCTGTAGGCCAAGCCGCTGACATTTCCAATTATGTTTAGAGTATTAGTTCCAGCTGTGTCGGTGGCCCCACGGCCCGGCAAGTGTACCAAGGATGCGGATGGGACATGCCAGGCCGTGCAAAGGCCTGAAAAACCAAACCCTTGGCTCAGATCTGTTCGGCGTTTCGTGAACGGCTATCGGTAGCGTGGTCAAGCGCTAGGCTTGTTTCGAATCCCAGGGAGTGCGTCTCGGACGGTAAACAACCGGGTGTCAAGATGTGCAGGTATAAGCACTGGATGGGCGGCGTGGCTGATGGTGCTGCTCTCCCGACCTTGTTGCCGCATATCAAGGCTAGCATCCCGCCCGCACAGCACAAGCAATTGATGCGTTTCCGACTCGGCTGCTGGCCACTTGCAGCAAACAGGACTTGCAGTACGGTTGCGAGGGACATGCGGGTCTGCCAGGTGTGCCGTACAGGGATGGTGGAGGACGAGCTGCACGTTCTGATGGAGTGTCCTGTTTATTCTGAGCTCAGGTCTGCTTTTGACCTACCTATGGATGGTAGTATGCGAAAGCTGATGCTGGAAGGTGACCAGGTTCAGCTAGCAGGTTTGCTTTCAAAAATTTGGTCGACAAGGCGAAACGTTCTTGGTTTTTTGGATGGAGACCCTTGAGCCTCCGGCTCGTACACGGGTCGTTGCACTTGCGGAGGGTTTACAGGAACCCTCGCCGTGTAACACTGACTGACTGAAAAACCACCAAGCGTGCGCCATCTTGTACGACACCATGAGGGCTTAACATGCCATGGGGCCATGGTTTACAGGAACCCTCGCCGTGTAACACTGACTGACTGACTGACGCAGGCGGCAGGGCAACGGGGCGCCGTGTCCCCCGACTCGACACTGCGCCGTCCCAGAGCGTGAACGTCACCAGGTTCGTGTCAACAGAACATGACACAGCCCTGGCAGGCGACAGGAAAGCCAAGGGATCTTCTATGCGGTGACCGCCGGCCTGCATGGGCATTGCACGGCATGCCGTACATTGTGGGGTGTGATACCCTGAGGCAGGCCTTTTCTTCTATCAAACGACCACTCTGCACAGCCCTGTACTCGAAATGGCGAACCTCTTCGGGCCTCAGGCACGTGCCATGTCCAGCGCAGACCTGGAACGGCTGGCCTGGACACTGCTCGAAACCTGCCCATATTACTACAGCCATACAAACTTGCAGGCACACGGTCCAGGGACCATACGCGGACCTGCCAGCCAGCCAGGAGCTGCTTCAGCATGCATCATACACGAGCAGAGCATGCATCATACACGAGCAGGGGAGACCCTGCACACAAGCCCTTTCGGTACACCGGACATCCTGCAACATGAAGGTACGTAGCTGTGCTCAGGCTCCACCACATACAGCCTGCATTGCACTGGCATCTTGGACGCCCAAACCAAATTGCCCTTCCACACGCTAACAATATGAAGATTATATGCATGTGGCTGTATTGCAGCCTCAAGATGCCTACACCGTATTGCGGTATCCGACGTTCGCACTACCATGACGATGACGTTCCATGGGGCTTGCGTGCAGCCCTCAGGCGCCTCGCAAAGCCAGACGTGATTGCGCTGCAGTCGGCATGCCAAGTACCCCTCAATCTGACATAGCACGGCACGAGTCACGGGGCACTCCCAGGAAAATGCGTATGGAGAGAGCTAGCCGTGATGCCTGCGGCCCCACCGTAGCCCCCGCACCCGCACGCCTCGGGCTGGGGGGTTGCTGTGCAGGTGCGTGTTCCCAACCAGATGCACTGCATCCACCGCCAACCGCCAAAGGGTCTCCCACCTTACTTTCCTCCGCTGTCGCTGCTGCCTCGCCTAGCATCCTGCACCTGGCCCTCCAGCTAAGCTCCCACTCCCCCCTCTGGCCCTCCCAACACCTCCTGCACCATTCGGCTGTGGTCATTAGTTTGGCTACATACATACCCCTAATGAGCCCCCGTTGGCCACACCCCAACGCCTGCATCGAGTACACCACACTTCCCTAATACAGGTCCCTACGCACCACACCCTCATTCGCCCACTGCCTCTCGCTGCTCACCACACAATCTCCCATCGCCGCCACGACAGACCACCACTTCCGCACGTTCCACCGGAGGTGGGGCAGGTGACGGCTATTACGCATGTGACCCTCATGGTGACAGACCGCGCTGCTGCCCTACTGCTGCCCGGTCTGCTGCGGCTGCGCGGGTGTCCGCGGCGCCGCCACCGCCGCCGCCCCGTCCACGTCCCCCTCCAACCCCGCCCGCTGCAGCATCCCAACCATCTGCCGCCATGCGCCCTTAAGCTGCCCCTCCGCCGCGTCCGCCCGTGCCCTCTCCGCCGCCAGCCGCTCAGCGGCAGCCGCCTTCGCCGCCGCGAGTTCCCGAGCCGTAGCAGCCCTGGCTGCCCCCAGCTCCTGCTCTGCCCGTGCCCGGTCCCTCTCCGCCGCCTCAGCCCGCTCGCTCTCCCTGACCAGCTGCCCCTCCAGCGCCACCTTGTCCGCCGCCCGGGCCTCCGCCGCCGCCAGCGCAGTACGGCTCCCCTCCAGCGCCGCCACAAGCCGCTCGGTGCCGCGGTACACGAGCTGCTGAACTCCAGCGCACCTCCACCGTCGGCCATCGAACCTGCAACATGGGGAGAAGTAGTAGTTCGCCGTGGTGACCGCGACAATTTGGCACGAGGCGCAACCAAGGGACCTTGCTGCAGTTGTTCTGGCAGCGACTGCGTAGGGTCGACTCCAGGTCAAGCAGCTCGTGCCGCCTTTCCGCTGTCCTGCGGTCCGCCTCATGCATTCTTGGGTGTTAGCAACATGCAGCGTGCAGGTGAGGAACACACGCAGCCGACGCAGGTCCGTTGTAAAACGAAAGTGCACCGGATGCTCGCCGCTCTAATCCACTCAGGTCCACAGCCGCCGCCGCTTGCTCGGGGCCCCTCCTCCCGTCCCCTGCCGGTAGCTGCTGCGTACGCCTGTTTCTCTGGCGGCACTACTACTATCTGCCGCGCCCAACTGGACGGATAGCTGGTTCTTGCATGCCCCACACGTCATCCAACCCAGCTACCCCACCTCACGCGTAGAAGGCCTGGATGCTGGCGGTGAGTGGCATCGGCGGCACCGGCTGCTGTGCCTGTCCCCAAGCGTGGATGAGCTCCAACGCCGCGGGCATGCGCTCTTCCGGCTGCAGGAACGGAATGACGGACTCGAGCTGCTCGTGCAGCCCCGACTCGGGGCGCAGCTGGTGCAGGGGGCGCATCCACGCCTGCTCCTCCTTCGGAATTTGCTCGAGCTTCAGCGCCCGCATAGTACGAGAGCTATCAGACATGAGGTGCCGCGCCTGCAGGTTGTACGCCTGCAGGTGGGTGTGAAATGCCAGCAGGCTATGATCTAACATGGCAACACTTCATTACCACCCGACTGCCTCATCAATCAAATAACGACCAGCCCTCAAGTAACATCCCGCCACCCCAGCTCCCCACCTGCGTGGGGGTCAGCTCAGTCCACGCAATGAGCTCCGGGCCGCGAATGGTGTACACGTGGTGCTTCTTGCCGTCCGTCAGGTCCAGCAGCACAGGGCACGGCCCATAGGCGCACGCGGCCAGCAGCTCGAGAACCGCCTGGCCCTTATGCTTGTCGAGCTCCTGCGTGTGGCACCAGCGGCACCAGTGGAAAGCGCAGAATGGTTCTTCACAACACGTTGTGCTACATGCACAAGTGCACAGCAGGACCTCAAGCCACGTGGTATGCTCGTGCTCGACAGCGTCTGCACGACATAGTAAAACACGTTGCACCTTACCTCCGGCACCTTGTGCTCATAAACGATGCGGCACTGGCTCAAGGAAGAGCTTAGCTCCAGGCCGTAAGGTGCTACGCAACCGTCGAAGATCCCCCTGAAGGCCTTGTTGCCGTGTTGAATCAACAGAAATTCATGTGAGAGGTTGTGGACGTTGTAGATGCCGAAGCCCCCCCGGCGAAACGGAACACCCAGGAGCGTCAGCTGCGCCTGATGGTGCGCGAGCAGCGGTCCTGTGGCGGCGTTCTCGTCTGCGTAGTGCGACATGTCAAAGTCGGTGCAGGTGCGCGTGCCGTCAGGTAGCTGCAGCTCCTCGTCATATGCATCTCTACCAACGACCTGCACCAAACTCAGGTCGTGCACGAACTGGAACCCCTCTGTGTTGCCGACACTTGAGAAGGACTTGGGCTTGCGGGGGGCCTGCTGTGCCTCCAGCACTGCCAGAGCCGCGTCACGCGCGACTTGGCACACGGTCGCCATATCTAGCCCTGTGTAGCAGAGCAAGGAAGCATGGACCTGGAGGTGAGTCCGGCGTAGGCTGCAGAAGCAGTATGGCGTACTCTTTGGAGTTGTCCGTCACTAGTAAGCACCGTAGAATTGCGGCATCCAGGTGAATAGTGTCAGCTGTCTGACAGCAGGGCCTATCTGAATCGAAAGGGGCGTCTGCCCCAAGGTGCGCAGCGTGTAAGGACGCTGGTGGGGTGGGGTGAGCCATGGCATGCAGATGGGGCACTTGTACTGTCGGCAACCAAGCAGATGCACACCACAACCACGTAAGGGTGCCTTTGAAAAGCCTTTGGCAAGAGCAGCTGCAACAGGTTAAGCGCGAACTCGCAGGGCGGCATGCCTAGCACTCCTGGTGCGTCTCAACAAAAAACATCACGTACTGTGGCCCACGGTGAAACGTGCAGCACTGCGTGGATTATTACGAACCGAGGCACTTCTCAAACGTGTGTGCTCCGCAGGCTGTCTTGCGAAAACGTGGACAAGCCACAGCCATGGTGGCATGCGAATGTGTCCTGGGACCAGCGGCTGCAATCACCAAGTAAGGCATACATGCGGCAATCGGCGTGCATGCAAGGATCGCAAAAAGGTTTGGCAGGGCACGTAGGCAGCAACAAGGTGAAATCTCCCTTGGCCGAATCTCCTGCCTATGTGCCTGAAAGCAGCCTGTGCATACTAAACAGTTGATTTTTGCTCTTCCGGCACGGAAGCTCGCGCACTGGAAATGCCCTGAGGTTTTCCAAACCTTCTCACCGCCAGCGCCACCACCAGCGCCACCGGCACTGCCAGCGCCACCACCGCCTGCGCCACCGCCAGCGGGAGGGGCAGCGGCACCGGCGCCCTCAGCGCCGCCAGCACCACCGCCTCCAGCGCCGAGCACTGCAGATGTTGAGCACGCCCGACCATGCGTGGCAGGACAGATGCACGCGTTGTCAGGATATAAGGTCGTGGTATGCAGCTGCTCGGAAAAGACATGCTGCACATGTCAGCACTAATGCCCGACTCGTTCGAAAAGCATTCATTGGAAATCCAGAAATAATAGCATTTTCATAGCATTTTTTCATAGCATTTTCATTGGAAATCCAGAGATAATAGCATTTCGGACGCTGCATCTGTCTGCCTGGCGCTCACGTCTAGCCTCTAGCGTCAGATGCAGGGCAACGGGCACACCCCACAGCCATGCAAACATGCCCTAGTAACCGATGCCAAGGGAATGAGTTCCTGAGAACGTAGTCAACCTTGTGAAAGCCCCCTGAACGGCACGCTGAACCGGCATGCCCTGTAACCCTACGCGCTACGGTAAACATACAGTGATCTGTATGCCTTGTATCCGTGTGCAAGGTGCAGCGTATACATCCAAGTTCTGTCGCTCAGCACGGGCCACTTGATTGGCGCCACGGGGCGGGGTCCGCGTATGGGGCACGTGTGTCAAGTCCGAGCCTTCCCCGCGCACTTCGGATTGGCGGCCCTGGACACTGCTGGACGCTTCTCGCGCCCGGCAAGGCTTACGTGCCATGCGCGATGTGCCGTGTGACAGCGCTTACTGTACCCGACAACCCCCTAGAATGATACGAGGGTGGCACAGTTGGCGAGGCGCCGCCGTGCTGGTAGCCTGGTACATGCACTGGCGCGAGGCACCCCTGGTGGGCCCCTGATGCAGAGCCGCGCAGTGAAACCCGAGCCCCGCACGTTGGCCAGCGCCTGATTAGCACACACACACACACACCAGCACACACCACATGCTGCACCATGTCGATGCGCGTTCCATTGCCTTGGCACAGTGGCCCCCCTCACCCCCTCATACACACACGCAGCCACGAGCCTTTGGTGTGACTCCATCGTCACCCGCCGACTCGTACGGCGCCCCAAATGAGTGTTCCTGCCGAAACGGCGAGCGCGAAAGCCCTGACCGTGTGACCAACCACACCTCACCTGTTTGCACCATGGCAAATACACGGCAAAAAGCGTGTGCGGCCGGACAGGTGTACCACGGACGGGCGTGAGTGTGTGCTTGCCAGAGACCAGTCGGTCCAGGCCCCCCTGGGCCACTGCCCTCCGACATCCTCCGACAACACTCACGAGGTACGATCAGCTGTTTGGTCGCGGTGCCAACCCAAATCATTGCACGCAAGGGCCATTCAGCTACACGCCTTGTTGGAACGGGACCCAGGGTTGTGACACCCCTCCGTCACACAAGATTACGACAGGCGTATACAGGATACTTGCTGGACTGTCGGTTGCTAACTTCCCTTGGCTTCAATTGCATTTAGCACCCATATAGCTTTCCTATATTAATCATTACTCGCTCCAGCCGTCTGAGAGACCTATCTTTGACTGCGCAAGGCTGTTGGTGGCGAGGACCGTGCCCCGCTGCGCCCGGGAGCCCCCAGCTCCCCACCGCCCCCATACGCGATGGGCCCAATCCGCTGCCGGTCCGCAACAAACCGCGTAACGACCCTACAGTCTCGTGGAAACGCTCACCAGTAGCAGCCGGCAGCGACGCTGTAGGGCGAGGAAAGCAAAAGGACTCAGTGTGACTGCACTTCAAGGTTGCGGACAAACACTAACGCATTGCGCTTTGGAGGATAGTCATGGTCCAGTGCAGCTGTGCCTTCAGCGGCAGAGGTGGATCCCCGCGACGGCCAGGCCGTTCTCTTTAATCTTGCTAGCACCCGGAGCGATGTCACAGCGTTTGCTGCGCACAATTGCTTAGTCACCTGTAAGCCTGTCCTCCAGGTTCTTTTGGCGAGCATACAGACGCTGAAGGTCGTTGACCAGCCGGTCGCGCTGGGCAAGAAGAACGGCGTCCTCGGGCCTCTCACGAAGCTCCCTCTCCGTTGTCTTCAACTCCGTCTGTGTATCCATAATTTCGTTGTCAACAACCTCCAGCCTAGTGCGCAGGTACGCCAGACCTGCCATCACTGCGCAGCGAGTGCCCTCGTCACTATTTGGCAACATCGTCCAGTCGCAAGCTGCACCGTATGGCTCGCTGTGAATGCCAGCAAGCCACCCCAGTAGTCAGATACACCCGATTCTCATGCCCTGATCTCCTCTCGCTTCCCCTCATGTCCCCCCGTCAGGTCCAGCGCGCCCGGCGATTACTTCCTGGAGGGCCTCCTGCACCAGCTGCGCGCCTGCCTGGCCAGCCCCCTGTACGACACTCGCGCCGCCGCGCTCTAGACCCTCGTACGGTACCTCACCGCCGTACAGGCTGCCGTACAGGCAGTCCAGCAGGCCTCGGTCGCCTCCGCTGAACCCGCGGCTGCCGTCGGCAGTGGCGATGCCGCTGCTGCCACCGCTGCTGCCTCAGCGGCGGCTGAGGCGGCGGCGGCGCAGTGTGCTGACGTGGCAGACCGGGCCGGCAAGGTCGCCCGCCTGGCGTCAGAGCTGGCATGTCGGCCGGAGCTCCTCGTACGGCTGGTTTCGAGGGCATGGCGCTGCTGTGGAGTGCCGTGGGGCGGCGGAGCCGGTGGCCAAGGTGTCCCGCCGGGCGCTCAAGGCCCTGGGCCTGCTGCACGCCCTGTCCACAGGCCTGCCTGCACCCTCCTTACCCACACCCACGCCTGACGAGCTTGCCATGCTGGGGGTTGACAGCAGCAGCGGTGGTGCTGGTGGTGGTGGGATCGGTCTTGGCCGCGGTGGTGTGTTGGTACTGCAGTCAGGCCTGCAGCACCCCGACGGCTGCGTGTGCTGCGTGCCGGGCGCCGGGACCCCCACTGCGGCCCCTGCCCACCCAGTCCCCCATTACTCAGCCACACCGGTGCACCCTCAGTACCCCGCCTACCCCTGGTGTACGCACGCCGGGACTAGCCTGCCCCTCTTCTTTACACCTTACGTACCCTCATTTACTCACTATTATTCGACCATACTATCAGCGTTTTTCCAGCTTCACAGCTCTGCACGCCGGCGCAGCGCAACCTACAGCAGCGGAGCCTCATCGACTACTCTTCCGTGGCGGTCCGGTAACGGGATGGGCTGGGCTTATTATTTTAAGCGTCATCATCGACCATGTCGATTGGAGGACTTCATCTGGTGTCCTACCGCCTAACCCCGCCTACCCCCCGCCAACGCACCCTTGCAGCCAGCCACCGCACTTCGGTTACGGCTATGCCCAGCCGTACCCACACCCGCATCCACAGCCGTACCCGCACCCGTACCCGTACGCTATGCCTTCTGCAAGCTACCCGCAGGCGGGCGGCTCGGCTGCGGGGGCGGGGTTCGGGGCTGGGCCGCCGCCTCTGCAGGGAGCGGCAGCGGCACCACCACCAGCAGCTGCGTTGGCAGCGCCATCACCAGCAGCAACTGTGACAGCATCAGCAGCGGTTCCTGCAGCGACAACGAACGGCTTGAAGGCATGAAAGGGCTGAGCGCAGCTGGTTGTCCCCAAGCCTGCTTGCTCAAGCCTGCCAAGAACGCTGCCCGCGCTGGCGGCGGCCGCTACATATACCCCGCGCACCGACCCGCCCACCACTACGACGTTGGCAGCCGTGCTACCCCACCCTACCGGCCGTGGAGGTTGTCCGCCAGCTGGTACGGCCAAGGTTCAGATGGTGGAAGCCACGAGGGAGCATCTGCCGTACCAATTCAGGAGGTGGAGGACCGCAGGGTGAGCAGCACCTGCCGTACCAACGGACGGGTTGGAATGGGGCCCACGTGTATGGGCTGTTAGCGACGTGCGTGTTCCAGGCCTGTTGTAGGTCATCGGTGCATTGTCAGGTGCTGGCGTGCTGCCTCGACAGCCCAGTGTGTCAAGGGCGCACAGGCGCTGGCAGGGCGCCTGCATGACATGCCATGCTGCTGTCTTACTAGCTGTTTGGTGACGGTGGTGGGACAGTGCGGCGGTGGTGCTGGAGAGGTACAGCAAGTAGACTGGGCGTTTTGGCACACCTCCGTCAATGTGCTGGAGCTGGCTGGAACCTGGAGCTAGCGACGAACAGTCTCAACACGGTGTGGGCGTTGCTGTTACGCGTGATGACTGCGCTGAGCTGCTTGGTCTGTTTGCAAGTGGTAGAGTGCACTGCTGGCATGCAGCGTGTCATCTCTGCTGGGATGAGGCCGCAGAGGTGGACGGCTTTGGCGTTTGGGGGCCTTTCAGCGCCTGTGCAGGACCTGCGCTTGTGTACACTGCAGGAGCTCAGGGCACGGAGAGATCCCATAGCGCGGCAGGGGCCGAAGCAGGGGTGGCAGGCGCGGCGGGGGCAGGAGAGGCGCGGACGGTGGGGAGCCCGGGACAGAGGAGCAGGTGAATTGGTGCAGTTCGCAGGGTGTCCGGACTGTCCGCCGTGGCTTGAACACGATTTACGCTGAGCTGTCGTTTCATAAGCACGTGTGTCGGCAGCTGAGCCGCTGCGGGGCTCAGGTCGCGGCTGCAACACGAGCACACAATCCCCTGCACACAATACTTGGTGCCATACGTGTCTTGCATGCATGGCTTTCGGTGACATCATGTACTCTGCTGTGTATTGCTGGTGCTGGCTGGTGGTACCGTAGTTTGCTACCGGCTTGCGTTTGCAGGTGCCGCGTGGCACGGCGGTGTCGTTGCCTAGCTCAGGGTACTTCTACAGGCAATGGAAGAGCATCTCGTTGGACAGTTAAGCTCTGACGAACAGTGCAGCAAGTGCAGCATGTGATGTTCTACTCAAATGTGGGCAGGCTTGCAGGGCAGCGAGAGGATGGAACCCAACTACGTTGGAACCAGGACGGCAGCACGGCACCCGCGTGCTGGTCCGATTGCCGTTGAGCTATCACACGGCGGATTGCTACTTTGGGTCGTCGGGCCGTGCACAGCGCGATTCCTCTTCCATATCCGCAGCTTACAGTGGAAGGCCCGGTATGGAACTTGGAGCGGTGCACTGCACCAGACAGCACACGGGCGCACACGAGGCCATAACACAGCAGCAGCATGTTACAAACGGGCCATAAGCTGCTGCAGCAGGGCTGCCCACTCCAGCTGCACACGCTGTCCTCAGCAACCACTGACAGCAGACGGCCTCCTCACTCACAGCAGGAATAGGATGCGCCGCTCCCGTTCCCGCTCCCCGTCCGCCCCTGCACACGCCTCAACCCCCACCGCCCCCCAGACCACCTCCGCCACACCTGCCGCCCCCGCCCCCCGGGCCCACACCGCCTCCGAAGCCCACAGCGCCAGCAACGCCCCGTACCCACACGCAAACACCTCAGGATGGTTCACGAACCCGCCCAGCCACTCCACACCCCCACCCCCCGGGTCACCCCCACCCCCACCCCTTCCCCTGCTGCTGGCCGCCACCGCGTCCGCCACCTGCCGCAGCATCTCCGCCGCGTCCCCACACCACACACACAGCCCCCGCTCCCAAGCCCCCTGCTGCTCCTCCACTTCCCCGCCCGCAATGCCACTGCCCGTTGCCGGGCCTTCCCAGGGCCCAACCGCACCACCCATCAGCAGCCCCCTCAGCGCCGCCGCCGCCAGCTGCGCCCCAAGCGTGGGCTCCTCGTGCGGGTTGTCAGCCTCCTTGTCAAACAGACGCCGGGCGCCACTGGGCCCTGAGGCACCTGGGCCCCCGGTAGCCCCCGTGGCCGCGGCCTGCGGTCCCGTACGAGTGGGCGAGGGCATACGCGGGGTGAGTGCAGGAATGTGGTGCAGGTGCACGTGCCCGTGCATGGGTGCAGCCTCCTTGTCGAAGAGGCAGCGGGTGCCACCGGGCCCTGATCCTGAGGAGACTGCCCCTCCCGCAGCCCGAACAGCGGCCTGCGTGCCCGTAGGCTTGAGCGCGCATGCTGAGTACACGTGTGCAGCTGTGCATGCGAAGTCAGCGTATCAGGCCGCCCGGGTGGGCAGTAGTGGGTGCATTGGGCGGGGGCCCAGCACCATGCCCGTAGGCGGCCGCAACGGTATGGCCACGAAAGCAACAAAGCACACACTGCAAAGCTTGCACGGTGCCGAGGTGCATCCGCCAAGTGCAGGAATGGAAACCCACGCCCACGCGCTTACAGTCCCACGCCAGGCGCACCCACCTGCACAGCCGCCGACACCACCTCCGGCACCTCCCGCCCCGTCGGCGCCACCAGCTCGCACAGCAGCCCCACCAGCGCACCACGTACGGCACCGCTGCCGTACCGTACAGCAAGCCAGGGGTACGGCTGCCGTTTGAGGGCCTCCACGTACAGCGGTTGCTGCTCGAAGGCGCCGCACATGGCGCCGTCCGTGCCCCATGTGTGGGCAGGAGGTCGGTGCGGCCGCATCGCCGTCACCGCCACCGCCACAGGCACCACTGCTGGTGTCGCCGGCTCCGGCTTCTGTGGAGTCAGCTGCATGCGCTGCTGCTGCTGCTGTTGCTGCAGGTACAGGCCCCGGTGCTTTTGCTGTTGCTGTTGCTGGTGCAGGCACAGGCGCCAGCTCCATGACCTCCTGGGCGGGGCGGGCGGCGCATGACCGCACCGCCGCGTCCTCGTCCTGGAGTGGTTAGGGCCGGGTGGAGGTGGGGGTTGGAGACCACGCGGTCAGTACCGGCAGGGCAAAAGAGGGGCAAGGGGCGCAGGACCGCACGGCGGTTTCCTCGTCCTGCTGTGTGGGGGTCAAGGAAAGCAGCAGCAGGGTGGACCAGGGTACATGATATGGGTGTGACAGGATAGGCTGTGTGTTGATCATGGACGGCGTGGCTGCGTCAGCGTCCTGAGTTGGTGGTGGTTGGACGAGCTGGGCAAGGGGTGGCCGGCCGGTGTGCTGTGGGCCTGCGATATGTCATGTCGCCAAGCGTGTCGCCGGGTGTCCCGTAGAGCCCATTGGCACGCATGACGGAAGGACGACCTGGAGGACGTGCACACATGCGGCCCCGTCGGGGCCATGCAGCATGAGCATGAGCATGAGCATGAGCATGAGCACACACATCCCAACACTTGCAGGTACGTAGTACAGGGCAATTAAGACTGTTCGTGTCATGGGCGTCCCGAGCACCCGCACTCTCCACACTTCGCACCCAGCCGCTCAGCCACCAGCACAGCGCACCAACCCACGCCCCCACCTCCGGCAGAGCAATGACGCAGCGCCAGCCACGCACGCTCAGCACCAACACCTCCTCCGCTCCCGCCGCCGCCGCCACTGCCGCCCCTTCCCCCAGCCGTCGCCGCCGCCGCCGCCTGCATGAGCCCGCACGCCGCCAGCGCCTCCGCGCCCGCCAGCCGCCAGTCCTCCGGCTGCCACGGCGCCGCCGCCTCCGCCACCTGCCCCACCAGCGCACGCAGTGCCTCCGCCAGCGGACCCGACGCCGCCGCCACCCCCAGCGCACCTCCGCTGCCACCTCCGCCAGCTGCCACGCCCTCACAGGCACGTACGGCACTCCCCAGCGCCCGCCCCAGGCACCTCAGCGCCTCGCAGCGCGCCTCCAGCTCGCGGCAGCCGCCCAGCAGCCGCCGTACCAGTGACACGTGTCGTAACGCCTGCTCCAGCGCGACCCGTGGGTCAGCGTACGGTACGTGCGTCTCAAGCGTGCACTCAGTGCGGCTCCCCGGCACCCACTCTGCCGTCTCCACGTCTCCTTAATTGGACTGGCTCGCCGTCTATGAGCAGAGTGACCCGGCCAAGAAGGTGGGGGACGGGTGGCGATTGAGGGGCATCGTTGCGGGTTGCGGTAGAGTGCGACGCGACAGAAGCCGCACAACCCCCAACCAGAAGCCCTTTAGAACATCTACGAAGCATTCATCCCAACAGCACACCAAGAATCACTTGTGAGGGCCACAGCGGGCATTAGGCCATATAGCGTTCCACCTCAGCGACGGTCCTGTGCAAGTCCAGTGCTGGGGCCTGCATCTCTGTGCGCTGGGCCGTGTTCACCAGGCCCCTCAGTGGAAACTGTCGGTTTTTTTCTTCTTGAGAAGCTTACAGGGACTTGGAAGTCGGTGTACTGGTGCACGCCTGACCCAGGGGAACCCCGCCCAGACCTGAACCGTGGCTTGAGCAGGACATTTGTGGATTAGAAGCGGAAACAGTGAAGGCGTGGTGCAGGGACCTGACGGGAGCAGGGGGCAAGGCAGGCAGCAAGCAGCAGGCAGCTGGCCTTCATGTGGTGCACGCATCGTATGTGGCAACCTGTGCATCCAGGATTCTGTGTGCACCAGCACTGCTATGGTAAGCGACTGCTATGCTGCAGACAACCAATACAAGGAAGCGCAGACTCCGGTAGCTTGGACTTGGACCAACGGGTGGGAGTCGCTGATGCGGCACAGGGTGGGCTGTCAACGGTTGGCCGTTGCACGGCCCCAGCCCCCGCTCCTGGGGCAGACGATGTGCAGGAGCACATCTCCTGTGCCCAATTTTGTCGTTGTTGAGGTCAATCACTTCGCTTGATTTACGTTGGCGTTCGACCAGCCAAACGTTGAACACGCCTTGTCGCCGCGTCCGTTACACGCAGTCTACATACTCTATTATTATCGTATATAAGCTGCTTGCATCATTTGCTATGCATGAGTTAGCGGAGCTCGGGATGTAGACTGCTGCCTGCACTCTTGGGCCAAGCGCCCAAGGAAGGGAAATGGCGGCCCTCCATCTCAAACTACCACCTCTTGTGGTGGATTTGAAGGCCGCATCCAGTGATGCAGACCGGGTGGGACTGGCTGCCGACAGCCATTCGCGCAGACGCCTTACGCGTAATGCAGCTGTCGCAGGAGCTTAATACGCATCTGATCACAGTGACATAATTCATGCAGCTGGTTGCGCTGAAAGCGCTCCGCCAGGCCCTGGAGCCGGCGAACAGCGAGGCCCCTTGTCCCGACAACCTGACCAGCACCTGGCTACCAGACGTGATCCAGCTCCTTCAGGTAAATGATACAGCTCTGCTTCAGTATATAACAAAGGTTTCTCACCATCGGAGCGTCGCGTAAGGCCCAACACGCGCTGCAGCCCCCTCCCGTGTCCCTGTGTGCACGAATGCAGTTGCGGGGTCGCAGTTGCGTATTTCAGAACAAGTACTAGTTACAAGCCCCCTCCCGTGTCCCTGTGTGCGTTCGCGTGCACCTGACAGCGCGCAGGGGATCTCCGCTTTGCACCCTTGCTGGGTCACCGCAATAGGTGCAAAAGCACAATGCTGCACGGGCTTCAGCATGCTCGCATATGGGGTACAGCTGTGCCTTCGGCACCCACACCCGGACCCCAAGAGTAGGACTGCCCTTGCTCCCTCCCCTCCCCATCCACTTCCAGCCGCAGCACAACTTGTCATTATCATATGCCAGGCATGCAGACCCAAGCCAACCTGTTCCACCTTGGCACCCCCCTGCCCCCTCTTTCCTGGCTCCCTGCCCCCACATTAACCCCTCACCGCCCCCGCCCCGCACCCCACAGGCGGACCCCAGTGTCCCGATCCGCAAGGCGCTGGCGGCCCTGCTGGGCCACCTGGCTGTGCACCACACGGGGGTGCAGGTGCTGCTGCTGGGGAACGCGTGCGTTAATACACTGCTGCAGGACGGCGCGTCGGGGGTGGTCCGGGAGGCGGTGCTGGCCTTCGCATGCCTGCTGCGGGGCGCGCTGGCGCTAGCAGCACTCAAGGTGGGTAGCCACGGAGGGTGGAGGGATTACCACCTTGGGCAATGTGACCGCGGCCACTGGTGACGCGTCCTCGAGGGGGACTGGAGGGCGGGGGGACGGCGGGGGGTTGTCCTGGGCCCAAGCCAATCAGTGCTGGCAGCTCTATGGTACGGCAGGAAGCTGCACGGCGGAAACCCGCTCATGGCCCGTATGGTGTTTTGGGAACGGGTGTGTTCCTGCGTGCCACCATTTTGGTCACGACGGCCTGCCCCGGCGCGGGGCCCTTCGCCTGAATAGAGCTGCATGCACGGGCCAAGGGGCCACGCGGGCCACGACGCCTGCACTACTGCGCATCGTGCTGTGGTGCGGGCCCTGCGGCGTGCATTACGGGACCGCGGAAGCCCAGCCCACAACCCATGATGCTTAAGGACCCCGCACCCCGTCAGCAACCCATGCCTTCCAGCCAAGCCGTTTGCGCTGCAGTCCCTTACACACCCCTACCCTTGCACCCACACCCAAAGAACCCACCGCCACACCCTCAACCCCATTCTCGCCCGCAGTACAACCAGCCCGACGTGCGCGATGCGTGGGAGGCTGTGCTGGCCCTGCAACCCGCGATAATGGCCGCTGCCTCCGCCCACGCCTCCAACGCGGTGCGCATGGCGCAGGCCAAGCTGGTGGAGCACGTGGTGCTGCTGTTCACAGGGGAGGCGGCGCCCAGCGTGCCTGGTAAGACACAGGCGCAGGGGCAGGGAGGAGGTGGTGGGTAGTACACTGGATGGTGGTGCAGCGGGGGCGGAGAACGTGATGCTGCTGTTTACAGGGAATGCGGCGTCCAGCGTGCCGGGTAAGACACAGCACGGACATGCAGCAGGGCGAATTTGTCCTGGGGGGCAAGGGGAGCAGGAGAGTTAGGGACGGGTGCAGGGGTAGGGTTAAAAGGGCGCCTAGCGTGGCAGGTAAGATACAGGCGCAGGGGCAGGGGCAGGTTACCACAGGACGGTGGTGCAGCAGGGGTTGAGGGCGGGAAAGCAGCGGGAGTTAGGGGTGAGTGGATGCCCAGCGGGGCTGATACGATACAGACGTGGGCGCGGGCGCTGCGGCGGGGCAGGAGGAGCTGGGAAAGAGGCGGCGCGAGAGCGGCGGCGGGGAAGGTGCGAGAGGCACGAGGCATAGCCGTGGCTGGGTCAGGGGCAGGGGTTTGTGGAGTCTGGAGTGGCAGCCGCGTGGTGGCGATTGCATGCGGCAGTGGCAATGGCAAAGCACCAGCAGCGCAGCGAGTCCAGCAGCCACACAACTAGACTGGCAGCGGTACCAGAGACAGAACCAGCTTTCCTGCCAGCACCAGCAACCACAGCAGCAGCAACAGCAACAAGGACAGCAGCAGCAACAGCATCCATGCCTGTTCCCAGCCAGCGGGTTCAGCCGCATGTACATCAGGTACATATCCAGCAGCACTTCCAGCACTAGAGGCAGTGGCACCAGCAATTACAACAGCACGAGTGCGCCCTTTCAGGACGGGGGCGCGTTCATTTGGCGATGGCGAACGGCGGAGCCAGCGCTGGACGCGGCAACAGCAGCACAGGCGGGCGCAGTGCTGCGGCGCGGCTGGGCCCCGGCGTCCATCGGCACCCCTGCTGCTGGATGCACGCAGGGCGGCGCTGCGCCCGGTGTATGTTGGTTGGGGCTGTCCCATGCTGTTGACTGGAGGCGGTACGGACTGGAGCGATTGCTGCGAGCAGCGGCCATTTGGATGCATGGCGCACGTGCACCTCGCACATGGCGTACGGCTGGCGGGCATGGCAGGAGCATGGCTGTACGACAGGGCGCGTACTGCACGTGGGCCGGCAGGGCGCGTGCTGCACGTGGGCCGGCGACGCCTTGGGGCACGTGTCTTAGCAGCAGGCGTGCTGTTTGTGCATGTTCCGATGCGAGAGCGAAGCATACGTGTAACCAACACGGAAGGAACTGAGTCTCCTACCTTGCTGCGGGTCGGGTGCTAATGCTCCTGCTGCGTGCACGCAGCTGCGGGAGCTACGGGTTGGGAGGGCAAGGAGGCTGAGAGGCGGGGAGAGGCGAGGAGGCGGGGAGCAAGCACGTGTGGTAGGGACGGCTTCAGCTTTGGAGTGCGCAGCCAAGTGCGAAGGGAGCCCCACCAGGGTAGCAAGCATGCGAAGCTGCGCTTTACCTGCGGCCCACGCGCACGGACACCATCGGCACGTGGCACGAGGGGTTCCGCAGCGCAGGATGCAGGATGCGTCGCGCAGGGGCGTGTGGGGCAGGTCGCCGGTCTTGGTCGCGATTTATTTGTGCTGGTGCCTAAGTTACTGTGGTGCTGCAGTGTTGTTGGTGGCCTTCTCTGTTGTGGCAGCGTTGCGGCAGTGGCGGTGGTGGTGGCGATGAAACTGTCGTATCTGCAAGAGCCTGTCGGTAACCCTTTATACGTCTGTTGGTTGGTGCCGCCGTGCGGGGCATACAGGGGCGGGTGAGGGACAGTCGGGGGTGTGGAGCCTGTAGCTGTTCCGGGGAGCACATTCTGCGCCTTATCAGCGTTGCGCGGGAGGGGCTGGGTGGGGAGGGGTGGGTCGATGTGCGTTGTGTTGCAGATCTCACATTGAGAATATGTCGAATTGCTGCGCACATGCGCTCCATACTGTCACCCTTCACCTGCTGCGTTGACGGTCAGTACGCCAGCACCTAGGGTGTATGTGCGCCGCGTGTGCGTGTGCGCTTTGCTTTCGTGCGGGGGAAGTCCTTGTCCAGGTTTGCGCCTTGTTCCTTCCCATGAGGGCGTGCATGCTACCGGTATGTACCTTAACCTGGCGCTGTCGTGAAGGTTGCATGCTGCATGTGTTGCCAGGCCGCGTGCTGCTGGTGTTGCCAGGCCGCGTGCTGCAGGTGTTGCCAGGCCGCGTGCTGCTGGTGTTGCCAGGCCGCGTGCTGCTGGTGTTGCCAGGCCGCGTGCTGCAGGTGTTGCCAGGCCGCGTGCTGCTGGTGTTGCCAGGCCGCGTGCTGCTGGTGTTGCCAGGCCGCGTGCTGCAGGTGTTGCCAGGCCGCGTGCTGCAGGTGTTGCCAGGCCGCGTGCTGCTGGTGTTGCCAGGCCGCGTGCTGCAGGTGTTGCCAGGCCGCGTGCTGCAGGTGTTGCCAGGCCGCGTGCTGCTGGTCTTGCCAGGCCGCGTGCTGCTGGTGTTGCCAGGCCGCGTGCTGCTGGTGTTGCCAGGCCGCGTGCTGCTGGTGTTGCCAGGCCGCGTGCTGCTGGTGTTGCCAGGCCGCGTGCTGCTGGTGTTGCCAGGCCGCGTGCTGCTGGTGACATACCGGTACGTGTCGCGCCCTGGCGTCTGGGTTCAGGTAGGTTGTTTTCGATGCATGTTGGGTTTCCCCAGTCGTCCAGCCGAGGGCACACTCCATCGCTGGTGGGGTGTTCCTGTGGGGTGCAGCAAACTGTGCGGGGTTGCGCTGGGCTGTAGTATGCTGTGTATGGCCGTAGCCGGGGTGTGTGACATTTCCGCACGTGGTTTGCGTGGTGTGTTGCTGTTTGTCTATGCCAGCGCCACGCGTTGTGTGCGGCAGCAACGACGCCTGCGTATGTGCACACATGGGTGGAGAAGTACGGTGCCTCAAGTGGCCGGGGGTGGTGCTGTTGAGGCTGAGCATGTCGCACACGTGTGTATGTAATGTGCCGCCGTGCCGTGGTTCGGTGTCACGTCGTGGGCAAGCGCCGGAGGTTCATGGCAGGCTGTGGTGTTTGGTGTCATGGTATGCGAAGGCGTGGGGGCGCGGGGGGTGTTTAAGATGGACGCTGGGGACTGTGCAAGGCAGCCGCACGTGCATGTTTCCCATGGGATGTTGGCGTTACGTGACTACCGTGCGTGTGCGTTGCCGTGCTGTGGTGTCGTGAAGTGGGTGCGGTGTCGCGCTGTGCTGAACGACGTTGGGGAGGCCGTACCGCAGGCAGGCACTGCGGCACGAGCGTCCGTATGGCGCCCCAGCCAGCCGATTCGCCAGCACAGCCCGCGGCACAGCGCACGCAATTAAACAGCCAGTCAGCGCACATACTTCGATGCGTTACAGCAGGAGCCCCAGCTACTCACCACCCACAACTCCAGAGCCGGCAGGCGGGGACGGCCAGGGGGCCACAGGGCGGGGGTTTGCGAACCGTCCTGGACCGGCACCTACCCACGGGGCGCGCAGGAGGCATGGGCCCTGGGCCTAGTACGGCCGCATGCCTCCGCATACGTGATGTACACTGGCCTGTGCCCTGACTCCGACTCCACACTTCTGCAGCATGGCCCCGTCCTTCCCTTGGCCGGCCGCACCCAGTGCACACCCGACACGCCGGTGCACCAGCTGTGGCTAAACCCGACGCCGTTGTTCCACACACCGCAAGACACACGTCTTGTGTTGTGGCCCCCACCCATCCCTCCTCCTCACGCCCGCTCTCACCCCACCCTCCCAGGTGTCCCCGACACGCTGGTTCACAAGCTGCGTGTGCCCGACGCCACCCGACTGGCTGTCGAGGCAACCAAGATGCTGCAGTGGCTCATGGAACCGCTGAAACCAGACGCGGCGCTCGAAATGCCGCCTAGCAGGTGGGGGCCGGGGGTAAGCGTGACACAATAGCAGGTGAAGGGGTGTGATTGTGTGCACAGTGCTTACACCATTCAGCTAAGTAGGTTGGAGGGAGCATATACCGGAATTAAACATGTGGACAGGGCTTCCCCGGTGGGCATCCGGCGCATGGGGCGTTCGTTGCGCGGCTGCTGAGGAAAGGAGGTCCGGGAGGGCACGCATGCCAGGGCGGTATTGTTGCTGGTAGCACACGGCATGAGGCCGTTGCAGCCCGCAGTGTCTGTGAAGCGGAATAGCATGCCCGCAAAGAAGACACCATATGTAGGTACCTTGCCTGTTCGATCTTGTCCGCCGTCTGGCCAACCTTACACCTTGCAATCAAAGCTGCGCTAATAGGCCCAGTCGACGTGCACAGTTGCTGGCACCTGACGTGGATCTCCGTAAGTGATCCCCACGCAGGGTCATCATGCGCGTATTGGCCGCCATCGTAACATGTTTCCCACTAGCACTCGACCCTACGCCTTGCTCTCCTGCCCCCTGCAGGGTCATTGTGCACGTTCTGGCCGCCGGGGCCATCTCCATTGCGCGGCCGCACCTCATGGGCAAGGTCCTGCCGGCCCTGCTCATGCTGGCTAAGGAGGTGCGTGTGTTATACGCGTGTGTAACGTGTGCGTGATGTGTGTCCTACACCTCATGGGCACGATGCTGCCCTCCTTGCTCATGCTTGCCAGCCAGGTGCACGGCCCCCCCCGCGCCCCTCCCGGCATGCTCATCGCAAACTCCAACCCTCCCACGCCCACCATCGCAGGGCGGCTTCACCGCGAGCAACTCCGCACCGGCCACAATTTTCGATGGCGACGTGTCAGTGGGCACCGCCCTTACCCGCACCCAGCACACTTCCTATATGCCGTCCCGCACTCGGTCCCTGTGGCCCGCACCACAGGCAGGCTTCAAGGCCAGGCACTCCGCCGCCGCCGTGGTTGGAAACCACGCGCTTGGCCCTAACGCTCGTAACGCACATGCCGTCGCCCCCACACCCACCATGTCAGGGCGGCTTCACCGCGAGCAACTCCGCACCCGCCGCGCTCTTTGGCGGTGACGTGTCAGTGGGCAACGCGCTGCGTGGCGTGCTGGCTGCCGTGCTCAAGGGCCGCGCCGCGTCCTCCCTGCCGTGGAGGGAGCGGCTGGCGGGCGCGCTCAAGGAGCTGGGGGCGGAGGGCACGGCCACGGCCATGCTCAAGTACATCGAGCGGCAGGAGTGGAAGGAGCGCAGGTGCGTTATGTTCAAGAATCATGTTGAGGCTGGCGTGGCAATAGATTGTGTCTTGCTAGCAAATGTTGTAGGTCGGAGTGGTGGTGGGCTTGTGGGTAAAAAATGATGATTGTTGGCAGGCGGGGGAGGCCATGCTAAAGTGCATGGAGGGGCGGCAGAGGAAGGAGCGAAGGTACGGGAGGAGGTTGGTGGTTAGGGTGTGGAACCTTGGCGGGTGGGTCGTGGGCACGGCGGACACGATGGCGACAGTGCGCACGGATTCCGACAGGTATGGAAGGAATGAAGGTGCGTCGTGTTCTCTAAGGAACTTGCGGCGAACGTGAAAAGAAGGTATGGAATGCTAGCAGATGTGCCCTGCTGGCGGGCATGCCACCACCTCTTCCAAGAGCAGTGGAAGCGTGGTGGTGGGCTTGTGGGGCTTTCGTGGGTGTGAGTTGCCTGGGTGGCCATGCTAAAGTGCATCGAAGGGCAGGAGTGGAGGTGGCACAGGCAACCCGGGGAAGGGCGAGAAAAGTGGCTTATTTGCGCGTTGCGTGCTGGCGGGGTGTGGCTTATGTGATGGTGGGTTGAGGGGTGTTCGAGGCAGTGGCGGCCATGGACGGCGGGGGAAGCAGGTGCTTGTTGCTTTACACGCAGCTGTATGTCCGTGCACCGCATAACTTGGTCTTCCACGTAATTGCGCATTCTCAGTGCATGCCATGTGCATCGCATGTATGTATGCGTCTTCAACGTACGTATGCCATCCTTGTTGGTCGCACTTCAGGGCTCAGAAGGACAAGCGCCCCGCGGAGGAGCAGCAGCAGCTGGGCAACGATGCAAAGCGCGCCGCCACAGGAGCAGCCGGAGCAGCAGCAGCAGCAGCAGCAGCAGTAGCCACCCCAGCCGCTCAGCCGACCGCAGCTCAACCATACGCCGCACAACCCTCGTACGGCACTGCAGCCAACGGCATCGCGGCGGTGCCGTACGGCCAGCCCGCGCCCGCCTCCGCCGCTGCAGCCCCCAGCTTCCCCGCGCTTCAATCGCCGCCTTTCCTGTTGCAGCAGCCGCAGCAGCTGCCGTACAACGGCGCGCCGCCACCGTTCCTGGTCCTGCCGCCGGGTACGGCCGTCCCGCAGGGGCTGGTGGCGGCGCCGCCAGCTGCCGGCGCTACTGACGCTGGCGCAAACCCAAGTGCTAGTGCTGCTGGTGCCGCCGCCGCCCCTGCCGCCGCTGCGCCCGCCATGGACCCGTACCAGGAGGGCTGTCGGCAGCAGGCGGCGGCGCAGGCGGCCGCCATCGTTACGGCGGCGGCACAGGTGGCGGCGGGGCTGCCGCCGGTGGTTGCGCCGCCAACCGACATCGCAGACCTGGACACGGTACGGCAGGACGAACAGCTGGTCTACATGGATGTGTCTGTCGATGGGTTGCATGAATAGTCACGTCCAAGCATCATACCGCAAGGAAATTAAGCGAGCTTGTATCTATCTATACAATTGTGCTCGACTCCCCGCAGATGCTGCAGTACGTTGACGCGGCGGCGCGGTCGGGGGACGAGCCGCTGATGGAGTCCCTGCTCACAGGCATGGTGCAGGTGGGTGCAGTAGTTTTACAAACGTGGGCACAAGTGGGCGCTGTGGGTCGCCTGGCTTACTCAGCTTCGTCATGTCATGTCATGTCGTCGTGTTGGCGGGGTGTCCTAACGGGCACCGGAAGCCGCCTTGTCGTACCCCCTCGCATCAGATAGGTATGCCCCTCATCATGTGCGTCGGCCGGCATGCCGCTTGCTGATTTAGCTCTGCCGCACCTTCCTACACGACCGATGTGTCTAGTCTTGTCTACTTGCAGTACCGGCAAATCGCTTAGTGGGATGTTCCCAATGCCTACGCCCTACGTCATGATGCATCATGTACACTGATCTATTTCTTCATCACTACCCCAGGGCCAGCCTGCGCTCTTAGCCGACCTGGTCTTGGCGCACCTTCCCCTGCTGCCTCCCGCCCTGCCGCCCGAGTTCTGGCCGCCCACGCCGCCAGCCTACCTCCTCGCGCTGCAGCAGCACCAGCAGCAACAACAGCAGTTGCAGCAACAGCAGCAGCAACTGCAACAGCAGCAGCAGCAGCAGGCGCCTGTAGTACCGTACGTGCAGCCTTTGCTGGCGCCAGCACAGCTGCCATCCTCCGCTGCGGGAGGGGCGGCGGCCGCGATGGCCCCGCCACCCCAGCCGCTGCAGCCGCTGCTGCCACAAGAACCCGCGCTACTCCAGCAGCAGCAACAACAACAACAACAGCAGCAACAGCAACAGCAGTACGTGCAGCAACAAATCCAGCAGCTCTTCCCTCCCCCACCCCACGCTCCACAAGCTCCGTCCGTGCAGCAGCAACAGCAGCCACCGTTGCAGCCCGCGCCCGCCTCCGAGGATGGCAGGGGAGGTCTCCGCCGCCACCGGGGCCCCCTGCCGCCCCTACCCGGCCCTGCGAGGCCGCCGCAGCTCAAGCCCTCACATTTCGCCAAGCTGGGAGGTCTGACGGAGGCGGCGGTGGGCGCCGGCGGCGCGGGGCTCGGCGGCGCCGTGGCGGCGGCGGTGGGCGCGGCGGCAGCGGCGGCGCCGCCCGTGCAGACGCCGCCGCTGCGGCCGGCGGCGCTGACGGGCGCGCAGGCGGCGGCGCTGCGGCGGGGGGCGTTACGGCGGCTGATGGCGCTGCCCCCGCACGAGCCGCCGGGGTGGCAGATGCGGCAGGTGGGATATGTAGCGGCACCCTGCACGGGCGCAGTCAAGTATGATCGCTGTTGCGACTGTGATGTCAGATTAATAGCGGAAGCATGCTGCAGGGCGGCGGCACTGTGCACACGCAGGAGCTGTTGTCGACTGCTCTGAGCATTGCACACTCTGACGCTGTGGCCGTGCGCCCCTCGTGGTCGTCACAGCGTTCTGGCGCGTTCAGCGGTCTTCTGGCCCCCGGCGACTCCTCCGCGGAGCACCTGCTAACTCTGCCGTACTTGCCTGCGAGGCACCACTATTCTTCCTTCTAATTTTGCAATCATAACACACCGTTGTTACGCTTTGACACAGAGCGTCCTCGCCCGCTTTGGCAGCCGGCTGCCGCCTGGGGACGCCTCCGCGGAGCACCTGTTAAGACACGTGCTGCGCTGCTACCACAGCGGGGGCGCAGAGCTGGGCCTGGCGTGGCTGCACGCGCTGTTCGTGTCCTGCTGTCCGATGCCTGCACACGTGGGAAGGCGGGCGAAGGAGGCGGCGGCGGCGGCGGCGGGGGACAGTTCGGCAGCAGCAGCGGGGGATGCAGCGACGGCGGGGGTTAGCGGGGTCGAGGAGGGGAAAGGAGGGGATGGGATGGAAGAGGATGAGAAGAAAGGGGCGGGTGTGGATGGGATGGGGGAGGAGAAGGTTGGGGATGTGGGGGAGGGGATGGAAGGGAAAGAGGAGGGCGGAGTAGAGGCGAAGGGGGAAGGGGGAGGGGACGTGGCGATGGCGGAGGGGAAGGAGGAGGAGGGCGGTGAGGTGAAGGGAGAGGGCGGGGAGGGAGAGGCAGGGGGCTCGGGTGGGGACGTGGCGATGGGGGAGGTGGGGGAGGGGGCGGCGGAGGGGCAGCCGCAGGGGAATGGGGAGGCGGGGGCTGGGGCCGATGGGCCAGCTGGAGAGGTGGCAGGGGAGGCGGGCGGCGGAGCGGGGACGGGGGATGCTGCTGTTCCCGAGGACGCTGCTCCTGAGCTCAGCGGCACGGAGTATGAGACGGTTCTGCTGGCGCTGCTGGAGAGGGCGAGGTGCGTTGGAGAAACCATGGGTACCACATATTATGATGTACACGCAACAGTGCTGGCCAGCACTCCCATCGATCACATGCCTTCTCCTGCTGCTAGCGCTGCCGGAGAGGGCAATGTGCGTTGGGGATGCATAGATGCTATGCCATAGTCGCCACAGTGCTGGCCCGCACTCCGATCATATTGGCACGTGACACAATAGATATACCGGACCCCGCGCCCTGTTCAGGCGGGTGGCCGTCACGGCGCATGCCCACCAGCTGCGCACGCACTCACCCACAGCCTCCCTCGCGGCAGAATCACACCGCGCCAGCTTTTGCCGCCCGGAAGAGTGTCCCCCACGCGCCCCATCCCTTCAGCACAAAGTCGGTGTGCGCATCAGCTTTTATTGACCCCCTGGTCCTTCTCGTGTACATCAGGACTCCTACTTACAACTCCGTGACTTCGTGTACATGCAACAGGAACATGGCTGTCACGTGGCACGCCCACCAGCTGCGGCGCTTCTCCCGCGGCCTGCGTGAAGCGGCGGCGGCGCTGGCGGCGCAGCGTACGGCGCTGGCGGGCGCGGCGGCGGCGGAGCGATCGGCGGCAGGGCTGGACGGCATGCTGGCGGCGTCGAGGCAGCTGCAGGTGGGTCCTGTTTGTAGTGCATGTTGTTTGTTTAGCATAACATACTGTACGTTTTGCCAAGGGGACGCGTGCAGGTCGGTTCTCTTTGTAGTGCGTGTTGTTTGTTTAGCATAGCATACTGTAAGTTTTGCCAAGGGGACGCGTGGCGGCGGGGCTGTGCGGGGTGCCGTCCTTGTCGCGGCAGCTGCACATGGAGTCGTGCAAGTTACACACAGGCAAGCACTTTGCGGTTATGGCAAGTGAGGGCAACCCCTCTTACTTGTATGCGCACCGTGCCGTCTGCGCCGCTTGCGAAAGAACGTGGTTTAGGCGGCTGTCGGCACGGAAAGCGTCCATGCTGCACCGATGATATTTGCATTCCCTTGCACTTCTGGTGGCTGGTGTCAGGGGGCCACATGACGTGCCAGTCGCCTCTCCCGAAAGCCAAGCAGGCTCCAGATAGTGTACTGATTGCGTGTACGTGTTGTGCCATTGTGTTTCACCACCGCAGAACAACGTGGCTTGGGCGGCTGCCCAGGGCGTGTGGCTCCAATCTGAAGCCGCGGCAATGGACCTGGAGGGGGAGGGGGATGACGGCGGCGACGGCGACGGGGCGGAGGACGGCGGCGGCGGCGGCGCGGGCGACGGCGAGGAGGCGGGCGCGGTTCCGGAGCTGGCGGATGAGGTGGTGGCGGAGGTGGAGGGTGTGCAGGCGTCCGTGCAGGAGACCATGGTGGGTGGCCGCGGGGCAGGGGCAGGGGTGGGGCGGCAGGAAAGGAGAAAGGGGGAGAGGGGGTAGGCGTGGCGGGCAAGGTGGTGGCGGAGGTGACAGCTTTCGGTGCAGAGGACATGGTGGGTAGATAGAGGCTCGTTGAGGTGGCGGCTGGGGGACGAGGAGGCCATGCGGAGGGGGTGGGGACTGGTCTGAGAGGCCTTGGTGCAGGCAAACATGGAAGGGTGGCGGAGCGTGTGGGCTGCAAAGCGCGGTTGGGAGGGCGCGGGTGCAGGTTGAGGCGGCACGGGAAGGCACAGGGTGACACAGGGTGCGGCCGAGGGTGAGGCACAGGTGGGCAGGACGCTTGGGGCTGGGCCTGTTGCTGGGGCGGCTGCGTGACTGTCCGCGGCGTTTGGGGTGGAGTCTCCCTTCATGAGGGGACGCGGCTGAGGCACCCGTGCTTTTCGCCTGCTGGTGCTCCCACACGCTAGCACGCAACGATGCATACCTAGTGCTTGCTAGTATGCTGCTTTCTTGTTCTGGCGACATGAGCGGCCTTCAAGCAGATGCGCGCGTTACAGGGCAGAAATGAACCCTGCCTTTCTCGTCCGCTGCGCCAACGCCCACAGATGCAGCTGCGGCGCTGGCAGGCCGAGGCCGGTCTACCGCTGCCGCCGCCGCCGCCCGCCGCGCAGCCGCCTCGGCCCGTGGTGGGGCTGGAGATCAAGGAGCTGCTGCGGGTGGGTTGAGAGTGCTGTGTGTTAGCTTGTGTCCTCTGAAGGGTCGGACGACTGATCTGTGCGTACGGTAGGGCTGGAGATCAAGGAGCTGCTGCGGGTGCGTCGGTGTGGAGTGCTGTGTATTAACGCGCGTGCACGGGTCGGGGGTCGGCCCGAATGTGCATGTGGTAGAGCAGCAGGTCGAGGCGCTGAACAGGGCGTTGTCACACTGTTGAAGCCAGAGAAGCTACGGTAGAAGTTGCAAGCCTTCAGATGACTTGGGTGTGTTGTTGCTGACTCTTGCCTCTCCGCGTTTCCTCCCCCAGGCCGTTCATTACCTGCCCACCCTCGGTGTGGTGTCCTTCCTGCAGGAAGCGCGACCGGCAAACGTAATCTCACTTTCCTGCAATCTACCCTTTGCACATTGCCACTCATTGACCCATTCATGCTTACCCACCCTGTTTCCTCCTCCCCAGGCTGCGCCCTGCCTACCTATCCCCGGCGTAGTGTCCTTCCTGCGGGACCTCCTGCACGCCTCCTCCTCCACCGGGGCAGCAGCAGGTGGTGCAGGTGCAGCAGCTGCTGGTGGCAAGTGGCACACGCTGGCCCTGAGCTGCGCGTGGGACGCCATTGAGCAGCGGCCGCCGGTGCGGGGGCCCATGATGGGGCTCGTGCTGGAGGCGGCAGAGCGTGAGTTACAGGCAATCCGCTGGCATGTAGCACTGGTTAGATGTGTTGTTACACTGTGCTGTAGAATCGTGAATTGTTGTGGTCGTGATGCAAGGGGGCTCATGGTGGGGCTGGTGCTGGAGGCGGCGGGGCGTGCGTTTGCGGCGGGGACTTGCCGTACTCGTGTCAAGGGGGTGGATGGCAAGGCGTTTACTGGTACAGCGCTCAACGCCGCGAAGCGTGGCCTGCGGTGGACGTCACGTGCGTGTGTTGGAGCATTAAAACACGAATGCATGCAAGCTGTGTATTAGGGGTAGTAGATACAGTGCAACCGTCCTTCTTCCTCCTCCGGCGTCCCGCCCCAAAACCCAGCGAGGAGGTCTGCTCTGCGCTGTCCGCGTGCTGGTGTTCCGGATGTACTCAGCTGATGTGCCCTTCACAGTGTAACGAATTTCATGTACTAGAAGGATTATGATCAACTTGGTCCCGCCCGTCCCGCGCGCCACAGACCCCAGCGAGGAGGTGCGCTCCGCCGCCGTACGGCTGCTGGTGTCCAAGCTCTACCCGCGGCCCCACCTGCGCCCCGCCATCGTGGCCACCGCCGCCCTGCGCTTGTCAGCCCTGGCGCTGCCGCTGCACCCCCAGCCCCTTAATACACAACCTAACACACACCTGGACCAGCAGCAGCAACAGCAGCCTCACGACCAGCAAGCAGGACCCTCAGCAGGGGCTGGTGAGGCAGGACCGGCGCAGGTGGCTGTGAAGCAGGAGCAGCAGGAGGGGGAGCAGGGGCAGGCCCCTGCCCCTGCCGCCCCTGCCCTTGCCCCCGAGCCCTCCGTGTCCGACTGCACACGTGGCGTTGCGCTATACGTGGGGCTGGTGCCCCGCCAGCCTGACATGCTGCCGGCGCTGCTATCGTCGTATGCAGCAGGGGGGCCCAACCTGCAGGTGGGGTGTGGGATCGGGGTGGTGGGGAAGGGGCATTGAGTGAGGCAGGGGTGTTGCTGGCACATAATTGGGCTGCGCTCATCCTTGTCCCATCGGCGGTGACGTCCCCCATGTTCACATTCACGCAAAACTCACATTGTCGTCTTTCAGCTCAACGCCACATGCTGTTTCTCAACCATCCTGTCTCTGTCCACACACCCGCTCCATGTCTTCATCTGTCTTCTGGCGTCCATCGTCCTGTCTTGAGACATACTTTGTCACCCCCGCCCCGCATCCTACTGCACCCCCCTTCAGGCTGCCATTCGTGGCCACGCCGGACCCCTCGCCGCCGCCCTGGGCGCCTCCCATCCCGCGCTGCTGGGTGCGCTGCGGGAGCACCCGCCCGGCAGTGAGGAGCTGCTGCTCACCATGCTGCACGTGGGTGTGGGTTAAGACACACATGGGCACGGGGCAGGTGCACGGGTTGGGGTCACTGCGGGCGCACCCGCCGGGCAGAGAGGAGGTGTTGCTCACTCAATACGTGGCACGCGGGTGTGGGTTAGGGTCGGGGTGTGGGTTGACACACAGAGTCAAAGGAGGGGATAGGTGGGGAGTCAATGGAGTGCAGCGAGGACGTACGGTACTGCCGCACGTGGGCAAGTTGGAACGGGATGATGCTGGGTGACGGCATGTTGCTGCACGATGCACCACAGCAGTGGCTCCCAACCGCATGGATCAGTGTACGGGGGCGGGCACGCTGCAGTTGGGTTAACACACAGAGTCAAAGGAGGGGATGGCCGGGGGATAATGGTTGGCCGGCCGGTTCATCGGATTGGGGCACGCTGCAGTAGACACCTCCGTTACCTATCCCGGGTCCTTGTCCCACTCATGCGCCATGCCCCTCGCAGGCCCTGACCGAGAAGGACCTTCCGCCCGGTCGTCTGGTGGACGCCTGCCGCGCCTGGTACGCCGCCTCCACCGACCCGCGGGTCCTGGTGCCGGTGGCCTTCACTCTTAGCAGGAGGGAGGTGGTGGGCCTGCTGCCAGCCATGCTGAGGGCGCTGCCGGCGCAGGGGCTCAAGAAGCTGTACCGCTCGCTCGCCAGCCGGCACGGAGAGGGTGGGTTAGCCTTGAGCTGATACATGGGTTTATTGCAACTTGTGTCTGGTGCCTGTTGTGCATGTTGGTGGATGCAATCTGTTCTGTGGGTGGTTTCGGTCGTCTTCGAGGCTTCTAGATGGTGTCTCGCGTTGCGGCCGGCCGCAACGGCGCGTAACGGCGCGTAACGGTACGACCGCCTGGCCTGTTCCCTTGGTGCAGTGGACCCGCTGTTCCCCGCCCCGGAGCTGCTGGTGGTGCTGCACCGCGACCTGGACCCCGTGCGAGACGCCCTGCCGCTCAAGGTGTGTGGTGCGTGGAAAGGGGCGTTTGCAGCAGCGAAACAAAGTTAGTCTGTCGTTAGACATCGTCACGGGGGGAGGGGGGGAGGGAAGAAGTTACTATAACGAACGGTACTGAAGCGCTGCAGCTTTCGCGGTACAGAAGTTGGACCCACTGCAGTGTCGTTGCGTTCCTGGTGCCGCGCGGTGACCGCCTGATGCTCCAGCTCCCACAGCATGCGGGGGCGGGGATTCAAGGGCGGGCGTCAAGGGTGGGGGCATGCACGGGCGGACGTGTGGACGGCCCAGCCTAGAGACGGGTTCAAGGGTCATGCGCCTATACCCGACCTCGCTCGCATGGTCTCCACACGCCCAGCCCGCCCCACAGTGTTTCTGCAGCCTGCCAAATTGCAATCCGGCCAACTCCCTTCCTCCTTCGCATCCAACATCGTGCCCTGCCCCCTTCAGTTGCTCATCTCCGACGAGGAATTACCTCAAGCACATATGGCAAAATCAATAGAAAGTCAGTTTGTAGATAGTTGATATTCCTGCCCTGTTTCCCCCTTCAGTCGCTCATCTCTGCGGTGGATGTGGCGCTGCACTCCCCGGACGTCTTCCCGCAGCCGGTGGGTGGTCAGGTGGTTGGGGCGGTTAGTTTAGGTAGTTGCAGTGGCTGTGGCGGTTAGGGCCGGGTACCGGGGAGGCGCTGCGCAGTGGAAGGCTTGTCCGCAGCCGGTGGGTGGTCAGGTGGTCGGCATGTTTGCGGGCATGATGGGTGGAGACATTGCTGGAGCGCCGCCTGCCAAGGTATGTTTGTGGGGCTGGTGTGTTAAGACACTACTGCAGCTGGAGCTCCGCCTGCCAAGGTGAATTGGTATGGGGTACAGAAGCTCGGTGTGCTGGGCAGGCAACAACGGCTGACGTCCGCCATGCGCACCACGCCCCATCACCCACCGCCCTTAACCCACACCGCCCTTAACCCACACCCCGTTGACCCACGCAGGTGATGCTGTCCGCCATCCGCACCATGGAGGGCCTCACGCCCCTGCCCCGCATGTTCATGCGCACCGTCATACAGGTGGGTGGCTTGGAGGGAGGGGTCCGGGCGAAAGTAGGATGCAGTGGAAAAAGGGGTGGGGCTAGGAGCTTGGCCGAAGGATACCATCGTCGCACAGTGTGGCCATGACCCTATCTATGTCGTGATGACCCTAACCACCTGTCCACCCACGTGCCCACCCGCAGGCCCTCAAGGCCGCCCCCCGGCTGCGCACCGACATCGCCCAGCTGCTGGAGCGCCTGGTGGCCAAGCAGGTGGGCAGCGGGACACGGCCGTGTGGGTTATCAGGGTCAGTGCGTGGGTTAACGGCACAGTTTCCCGAGCATCGCCCAGCTGCTGGAGCGCCTGGTGGCCAAGCAGGTGGGCAGCGGGACACGGCCGTGTGGGTTAACAGGGTCAGTGCGTGGGTTAACGGCACAGTTTCCCGAGCATCGCCCAGCTGCTGGAGCGCCTGGTGGCCAAGCAGGTGGGCAGCGGACACGGCCGTGTGGGTTAACAGGGTCAGTGCGTGGGTTAACGGTACAGTTTCCCGAGCATCGCCCAGCTGCTGGAGCGCCTGGTGGCCAAGCAGGTGGGCGGGCAGGGGATGGCTGTGTGTTGAGTACCGTAGTGTGCCTACGTAGTCCACTCCCAGCTACTTTGACACATAGAGGGCAAGCAAGCTGGGGCGGCTTTCAGGAAAGCTACCACACCGCCGGTTGAGTACTTGTTTTGCTTCACCCTACTGCCCCCATTGTTGTATCATGGACCGTGTTGAACACGTTCTTCCCCATCTGGCCCCAGATCTGGACCGACCGCGACCAGTGGCGTGGCTTCCTGCTGTGCGCCGACCACATGAGGTCGGACGCGTACGGGCCGCTGCTGCAGGTGCGTATCTGCGTGTATGTACACGTGCGTCCACGCGTGTGTGTTTGGAGTGCGGTGGGGGTGCAGGGGAGCAGCCTACGGGCCGCTGCTGCAGGTGCATTTCCGCCGGTGCACCCTAAGGCCTTTGAGGCGAATTGCACATCTTGCACTCCGCAACGCTCCGTGCCCTTACCCATTCCCAATGCTGCAACACCCGCTCGTAACACACGCTCTGGGGTCCCAGCACCGCACCTTGTTAAGCACACCCCACGCTGAGTCACTACCTTACATTCGCTCACTCCCATAGCTGCCCGAGGCCGTATTGGAGACCACGCTGCTGCGTCCGCACCTCACCTTCACCTTCTGCTACACCCCTAACCCACACCCTCCCTTAACCCACACCGCTAACCCACACTCCACGCAGCTGCCCGAGGCGGTGCTGGAGGCCACGCTGCTGGGCCCCACCACCTCACCCTTCACCTAAACCCAATTTCTTAACCCACACGCTCCCTTAACCCACACCGCTACCCCGCAACTCCAACCCCCAGCTACCCGAGGCGGTGTTGGAGGCCACGCTGCTGGGCCCCGCCGCCTCCGAGTCCGCCCGGCAGCAGGCTGCACGTGTGGGCGCACCCCCTGGCGTCACCATGCCGCTGCGGAGCGGGGCGGCGCTGGCGGCCTATGTGCTGCGGCCGGCGCCCAACCAGCCGCCCATCGCAAACGTCATCATAACACACAACGTGAGGGGGAGAGGGCCTAGCTGTGTGTGGCGGGGGCGGTGCGGGAATGGGACATATGGAATTCCTGACAATCAGAGAGGGGTCACTCGCATGAAGACATTCTGCCAATGTCATCATCGCGCACGTCGTGAGAGAAGGGGTAGTGCATGTGTCGCGTTGGGGCCTCCCATTAAGCCTGCTAAACACAAAGCCGTGACGTGGTAGTGCGGAACTTGGTCTTGACGGAGGTGCTGGCATGTTCCGCGTCGTCTCCAATTATGCTTTGCGTTTCAGCGCGTGTAGATAGCTAGAGCGATGGATCCAACCAGCTGCCCCTAGCGCACGTTGGTGTAGCGCATCACGTGAGGAGGGGTAAGGGCAGGACGTGGATACGTCTGAACCTTCGTGATGTCTTGTGTGTAGTTTTGTGTGTAGGTGTCCGGGTGACGTGCCCGACCAGCCGCCCATTGCCATTGTCCTGATGACGCACCACGTGAGGGAGGCCCGCGTGACCGTCCTGTTGCCGCTAACACACAGGTCTGTTAATACACAGGACCGCCAAACGGCTTCTGGCGGCTGTCCACAGTCGACGCCAACCCTGCTGACCCCTTCCCTACCTCCGCCTGCTTGTGTATTAACTGTTAACCCACAGGTCCGCCAGATGCTGCAGCGGCTGCTGGCGGCCGTGCGGGCGCAGGAGGAGGAGGCGGTAGCGGCTGCTGCTGCAGCAGCTGTGAAGGTGGAGGGCGGTGCAGTCCTGAAGACGGAGGGCAGCGTGGGGGCTGCTGCTGCTGGCGTAGTCAGAACGGAGCTTAAGCAGGAGGCCCAGCAGCAGCAGCAGCAACATAGACACGCGTCAGGCTCGCTCTCTCGCTCCCTTTCCGCACAGCAGCAGCAGCAGCAGCAACAGCAGCAGCAGCAGCAGTCGGTTGCTGCTGCAACGCCCCAAACGCCCGCGCCTGCGGCCGCAGGGGCAGCTGCGGCAGCGCCCTCGCAGCCTGCTGTGCCTGGGGCGTCTCCCCTGCCTGGCACTGCCAGTGGGGTGGGCATAGCGGCTCTGAGGCAGCAGGCCCTGTCGCTGGGGGCAGGGGCAGGGGATGCGGCAGGGGCAGGGGCAGGAGGGCAGGCGGCGGGTGGGGCCGGTGGGGTAGGGGCCGGGAGCAGCAGAGCGCTGGAGCCAGGGGGGACAGGGGGAGGGCAGGAGGGGGCGGAGGAGGGGGCCGGGGGAGGCGGGGAAGCGGGTGTGGGGGCGGAGCAGGAGGCGTTGGAGGGTGGCGCGGGGGGAGGCACCAACGAGTTCGAGCTGGAGTGGGATGAGGACGAGTGACGGGCTGAACGGTTATTGGTTGACGGTTAGCGTTGCGGGATGAAGTGGTTAGTGGTTGGCGGGAGAAGGGTGGTGCACTGGGCAGGGGTTGCGGCAGGTGGCAGCCGTGCGCAATACCGGTATGATCCTCGCGGCTGACGGTGCCGTAGGATTAATGCAGCGCTGCGTTTATCTATATTATTTCCGGACCAGGGAGACTAGGAACAGGCGCTCAGGCCTCTGGTCTGCCCTGTGCTGCACGCCCGCGAGGCTGACATGCTGGTAACATGCAAAGGGGATGGGATGCGGTGCGGCTGCCTGCAGCCTTGCCACCACCTTGCCACCCCGCTTGTACGTCAACTGTCAGGATACCGGTAACCACGAGAACACAACCAAGATGAAGTATGGTCAGACATCAGTATCCTCGGCGAATCCGACGGTGTGCACGGCGACCTTGATCATGATGTTTATGCGAGGCTCCTGGACCTTAGAAGCCAGGTCTTCTGTCGACACGGCACCCGCGCACCGACCCATGGCGATCCCGCCACAAATCCTGAAGCTAGCGGCAGGGGAGGTCCTCGCGACAGAGGGGGACTCCTCCTGCTGCCCTAGCGACGGCAGCGGTTTCGGTGCGGCAGGGAGGCGGAGGGAGGCTTTCAGCAGTACGCGGCGGCGGTGTACGAAGAGGTTCAGAAGCATCGGGACGACCCGGAGGTGGACGACCCAGAGGCCGGCGAGGCCCCGGAGCCCCCGCCACCCGATGGTGGCGCACACGGGTCCACGGACCTGACAAGGAGGGAACAGGGTGCTGGGGTCAACCAACCGCAACCGCCGCAGCCCCTTGCGGCACCGGCGTGGCCCCTGCCACCGCCGCTGGTGCTGCCGCCGGGCCGGGACCTGGCGCTGCCGCGGCTGCGCGTGTGTGGCAACCCGCGGTGCGGCAACTTCAGGTGCGAGGGCGAGTGGGCGCTGCCGCTCAAGCAGTGCGGCGGATGCGGGGCGGTGCGGTACTGCGGTGCGGACTGCCAGCGGGCGCACTGGCGGGAGGGGCACAAGGCGGAGTGCAAGGCGCTGGCGGCGTGGGTGGCGTCACGCTGATGCATGGCGGCGCTGGGCCAGGACCGTCCACTATAGGTGTGGGCAGACGATTTGGGCCTACACGACGTGCACGTGCATTCGCTGTGCAGAGGTGTGGTTCGAGAGTACATACCGTTACATGACTGCGGTCCGGCATGCCTGCATGATGTGCCTGTCGCTGTGTGAAAAACAGGGCACGTGTAGAACTATGGCAAGAGAGTACCGTACCTTCGAGCCCTGTGGCTGGGGACACTGTGCGGGCACGGGCACTGTCTGGCACAGCGTGTGCGGACGCATGACTGCTGCCCGGAGGTGTGGAGCAGCTGGCGAGATGGCCTTGCATGACGTGCCCGGTCGCTCTGTCAACGTGTGCAAGCCATGTTGCTTACAGCATTGCAGTACTGGCTTTGCGAACATGTGGTTCGAGAGTACTTGCGAGTCCTGTGGCAGTGTGCAGACACGGGCATGCACCATGCCCCGTTATGGGACGAGGCTGCGCCCTGGAAGGGGGCCAAAACTGTAAATCCATACATACACATGCAGGCAGGCCTGTATCCATGCTTGGCACCCTGCCTTGAGGCCAAGCCAGTACAGGGCTGGCAGACGCCACAGCACCAGGCTGTATCATTACCGCAGGGGTATGGCGCTTGCTGTTCCACCTCCACTGTGCAAGCGTGCGGGTACGGACACCTGCCGATGGCATGTATGGTGGAATGTGACTTGAGGGCACCGGTACCGGTACGTTGCACGGACTGTTGCATGACATCCCAAGATCCCATGGTCCCGCCGCGTAGTGGGAGTGACCCTTCCGTACTCGTGCGTGCGTGGCATGTGGCATGTGGTGAGGCACGCTGTGTGCACATGAAGTGCCCGTCCAAGTGTGCGTAGGCAGGCCGCGTCACACACTTGAAGTTACAACGACGCCACGCAAGAGGACGCCCCTCCTTTCATGTCACTACTGTGTGTACGGTGCAGCGTGACTGACGTGAAGGCATGTGAGGGCGTCCGTACGTGCCGGCTAATTTGCCTGTAGTCCTAAGCCTGACGATTCCCCTGGCGGCATGGGGGCGGGACCAGGCTGTGGTAGGGTGGACTTGAGGTCCGCACGTCGTGGCCTGTACCTTATGGAGCGTGTCGCTCCTTCCCGTACAGCGAGAGGGGTGGTAAACTCCGTGTCCCTAATGGCCGGGACCAGCTCTGTGTTTCGAGCGGGATGGGGCTGGGCTCTGGAAGGGGACCAAAACTGTAAAACCATTTTTTAAAAAAAATGGGGGAGGGGCAGTGAGCGCTCGGAGGCATGGAGGGCGCGGGGGGGGGGGGGCAAGGGGCTGGGGTTCCTCCAGCTGGGATGCAACCGAGTACGATGAGGACAGAAGGGGGCAGGCTCCCAGAAATGACTCAGAAGGCTGTGTTTTATGCTGGTACCTGGTTTAGAGGGGCCTCTACAGCGCGGAAATGGCGGCAAGCGGCTTCGAGTCTGTTCGTTCTGAGGAGAGCCCAGAGCAGCGTCCAGGGGAGTCCTTGGAACTCCCGACTCAGGGCGGAGGACAGTCGACTGCTTCTATTTTGCGCATACGGAATAGGGAAACGGAAGTTGTTAGTGTTGTTCTCCTCCACCCTTGAACTTCCAAGGAAAGGCTGTTCGCAGCTGTCCTGCGTTCTGGCGCACGAAGAGGCACGCTGGCCAACTAAGAGTTCCAGGATTAACTTGGATAAGATCACCTGATCCCTTTGTTGCGCATTCCTATCAAGCGTATAGCCCAGACAAGGACAGCCAGAGCCATGTTGCAAGTCCCAGCGCGTCTGGTAACCGACGAAAACGCTGGTGAGGTAGCTGTTCAGCTGCGCAGTATACATGGCAAAGGTCTTGGCGGTGGCAAGGGCAACGCTCTTCAGCCACTCGGAGGCAAGGCGATGCCTCTCGGGGGATTGAGCAGCAACAGCGGCAAGCCGCTCAAAGGCCAAGCTACCGGCACCCACCAAAACATCGATAAGCGAAGGGCCTTTGGAGACCTGACCAACGCAGCTTTTGGTCGGTCGCTGCAAGCTACCCAACCGAAGGCAGCGCTGTCCAGCCGGCCTCTGCTGAAGCCCCAGGCACCTCAGCCTGACGCGCCTCCCGTCGAGCGTCTCTTCGGCGCCGGCTGGAAGCAGCAGCAGCGGAACCTGGAGGTCCAGGAGTCCGCGGCGGAGGCTGCCAGGGGCAGGCAGCTGCAGCGGATGGCTGCCACCCCCTGGGGCATCAGCCACCTGCAGCCCCTGCAGGTGCGTGCGCATTACTAGTACAATGGGGGGGGGCAGGGGGGAAGAGTTCTCACTCTTCCAGCTCGCAATTGACGACGCTGAGACGTACCGCACCGATAAACCTAGGTGCTCGCGCTGTCAGTGCTATCCTCTGAAGCGCCCTGCTTTTGCCGCATTCTAGCACGCGTCATGCGGGAGCTGCTGACCAACTCTTGGAAGGACACATGCTTGCGGCACGCTCTTCCGGTGCTCATGCAAGCGAAGCATGCTTTGGGAGCTGCGCAGCACGCTAGGCCTTCGTAACATGCCCCCAACCGCCTGCGCTGGTTCCATTACCTCCCCAGCACGTGTATAGCACATCGCGGTGTCCACACCTGTTCACGTCTCCCACTGCGCTGGCCATACACCCTCTCCGGCCCCCTGCCCGCTGCCCCGCACGTGCGCGGCGGCATCGACTCCCATTCATCAAACTATCCAAAGCTCTGACACCTTCTCCCCGCGTGCCATCTCGCCAAACCCTGCGGGCTTGCCTCCACGTGCCATCTAGCCGTCCCTTGTGGCCTGCCCCCGCGTGCCCTCTGTCCTGCACATGTAGGTGCGTGCCGACAGCGACTTCACACTACCGATACTGAAGTTCTCCTGCACCATGCCCCTTTGCGCCTGCGTGGTCTCTGCCTTGCATGTGCAGGTGCGTGCTGACAGCGACTTCGAGAGCGACAGCAGCAGCGACAGCGATTCGGACGGCGAGGCGGGCGGCGTGTGGGGGCGGCAGCGCGAGCGCGAGGACCCGGTGGTGGTGGGCCTGGGCCTGGCACCGCGCGTGGGCGGCAGCGGCAGCGGCATCGCCGGTGGGTGGTGGGATATGCCATGGGGTTCGTGGGACATGGTCCAGGGCCGTGAACGAGGCGCCGATAGTGGCAGGCCTGGCGCTGCGGGGGGCAGGCAGCGGCAGGAGGTGTCGGGTTGTGCCATGCCGTCTGTGTGGGTTAGGGTAGGTGGCGGGGTGGTGAGCGCGAGGAGGCAGTGGTGGTGGGCCTGGGCTTGGCGCCGCGCGTGGGCGGTAGCGGCAGCGGCAGCGGTGTCGCAGGTACTTGTTGGCTGTTGGGCTATGCCATGGGGCATGTGATGGATCAGGTGTGCCGCTTTTCTACCCCTGGAAGCCCTTCCTCCAGACAGAGCTCCGGGGAATAATAGTAACACACAGCGTGTTGCTGCTGGGCCTATAGTAGGTGGGCTGTCGGCACGGGCCGTGCCGCATGGAGTACTGCTGCGGGAGACTGCGCCATGGCGCACGTGGCAGCTCCATCTATGGGACTATGCCGCTCTCCATGGCGCAAGGCTGTGTGCGGCTGCCTGTTCTCATGTGGTTCCCCGATCAGCCCAACCGCCGCGACAGTCCGCGTGCTCCCACCAACGACTAGCAACCCACACAGCACGCGACTGCTGCTGGCCTTGCTGCCCACGCTCGTTACAACGACCTCCGCTCCACGCACACCGTGGAAACGAAGCCAGCCCCACCGGCCGCTGTCCGTTTTGCCCTACGGCAATCGCTGCACACGCGCGCACCACCGCCACCTCCGGTCGTACCTTTCCACACCTCACTGGTACCGCACCCTCACGTTCTTCCTCCGTCGTCTCCCTCCCTCCCTCAGCCCCCCCCCGCCCCGCGCCGTCCCGCCTGTCGCCCTCCAAGCTGCTGCCCGACCTGGGCGCAGGGGAGGCCTGCAACGGTCTGGACCTGAATTTGACCTTGATTTTGACTGCGTTGACCATGGCGTTGACTCGAACACGCGCACGCAGCCGGGGACGCAGGTCCAGGGCAAGGCCCAGGAGGTGGGGCAGGTGCAGCAGCAGCAGCAGCAGCGGGTGGTGGAGCTGAGCTTGGAGGACATTGAGTTGGCCAGCGACTACGACGAGGAGCTGGAGGCGCTGCTGTAATGTGGATGTAGTGGCAAGTCTAAAATGTGGATGTAGTGCAGGGAGATAGAAGTTACAAAGGGGAGATAGGGGAGATAGAGGTTACAATCAGTATTCCCTGATGTAGTCCTTGGTGGGATGGTGGCTATGGTACAAGCCGTGACTTCTCGCTCTTCGAGCCGGAGGCGCTGCTGTAACGTGGCTGTAGTGTGCCAAGCTGATGATGACAACAGGCGAAACAGTCTTGGTCTTGGCGGAGTGGGTGGACTCGGCCGTCTTCGAAATGTGGATGTAGTGCAGGGGAGATAGCAGAGGTTGCAACAGGGACCAGGGGTGAAGTGTAGCCTGATGTAGTGCTTGGCGGCTATGGTACAAGCCGTGACTTCTTGCTCTCCGGCAGCCTAGGTCTGAGCTGTAGCGTGGTTGGTGCACGGTAGGCGTGTGGTAGACGGGTGTGGCTGTTGGTGCATCCAGCGAGCGGAGTGGCAATGTGTTTGGGAAACCCATGGCGCGCTTGCTGTGTTTGAGCGTGTAGCTGTGCGTGTGGGTCTGCGCTACTTGCTGGTGTGGACAGGGGGGCTTAGCTCTTTGCGATACGGTACCTAGTGGCTGTTGTTGCGTAGTAGATACGGTCGTACACTGTGAATTGCGTGTGCGTGTTTCGACCTGGTCCCAACTCATTCAATAACCAAGGGCGTTCACAGCAGCCAGCAGGCAGTTATTGCGACGAGGCTTGCTGGTGTCTGCAAGCGTGTTTGTACACCGCCACAGTCGGTACTGCTGCCTGCCAACAGCCGACGACTCAACTCGCCTCCGGGCTCCCCTGTCCAGGCCTGTCAACTCGAAGCAGCTCAGTGCCATCCTTACAGTCCGTGGTCTTACACATTGACATATGCATTTTCTTTTTGGCCACTGGCCGGGCCCTTGATTGACAAGCAAGGGAACCATGCATGTCAAGTACAACGTGCGTTTTCTCTGTACAGTGCACACGAGCCACGGTGCGGTGCGTCCAGGTGCTAGCATCAACGGTGACACCAGCACACCATGTGGTACACGCACACGACACCTAGCCCAGGAAATGGCGCATGCATCCAGCTGCTGCTATAGTGCGTTGTTCGGAAGAGGGGCACTACACGTGCACACAACACACCGTCGCGGTTGCACGGCACACCCCAGAAGGGTATCCTCTATGTACGAGGAGCGCAGATGGACATAAGAGCATTGGGCAATAGAACCCACAAGACCACGCTCGGACTGCCCCCTACTCCCGTAATACGCCAGCCCGTCCTCCACACCAGCAATATCCTTATCTGAATGAGGAGCCCATTATAACCCACATAGCACCTGTCCATTACCACTGCCCACCGCCATCAGGGCATTGACATGAGTGGACAGGGGGTCAAACAGGGGAGGCAGGGACGGACTGCAAGGAATTGACGAATGCCAGTCATTATCTAGGAGCGAAGTATAAAAGGTACGGCCGAATGGCAGCACAGTACTCAAAAGCTGGTGCTGGCGGGACGACAAGGTGCCGTACGGCTTTGCCCCAGCGGTAGGAAGAGCTTTGTGTGCTGCGCCCAATCCAAACCCTAGCTAACAAGCGGCTGGCCGCTTTGCACAGCTGTTCCCGTATCGTGCCGTACTCACCAATTCCGAGCCCATCCGTACATTTTTGCGTGCATGCTCGCGAAAGCGTTCCCGGACCTCCCCAACAGTTCGCTACTGATACCCGCCCGTTGCAATGTCCATTACTGCCCTGCACCCAGCGACGCTATCCCACGTGTCGCACGATTCGCATTTGCTCGCAGTGTCCATGATATACCGTTCCTGACTACCTTGCTCACCTGCCTACGCGCTGCCTATGAAACAGTGCTGCTGGCACTGCTAATGCCCTGCCCTGCCCTCGGTTCCTACCTACCGACCTACCTACGCACCAATCCACGCATGGCATGCTCGAAAGTCCGTGCAACACCGCACAATCTGCCCAAGCACGTTGCACTGCAGCAGTTGGCACTGTTCGGCTCTAGTACCTAACCGTAAGGCCTGTTGCACCGCCTCAAGCGCCCTCACCCGCTCTTAGGCGCAACTGGCCCGTCGCCTTGCCTCTCGAGCTGCAGCTGCCGTACCGCAGTGGGTGTGTTAACACACAGGCCTCCCATTGCGGCCGCCACGCCGGTTCCGGAGCCCAGGCCCAGGGGCGAAGGCGTGCTGGCAGCGCTCGCCCTCCCTGAGCCGCGCGGCGTGTGGGGAGCAGCGTCCTGTCGCCCGGAAGAGCGGGGTGCGAAGGTGCCGGAAGCTGTAGCCACCATGAAGGAGGCAGGGAGGGACACAGCGCTGACGAGGCTGCCGGGGACGGGGCCGGAGCTGCCGCCGCTGGTTGCGCTGCCGTTGCCGCTGCTTCCGTCGTAGCTCCAGTTGAAGACGGTGTTGGGCTTCTTGCTGTTGCGGCGTGTTGGGGACATGAGCAGGCACTCCATGCGCTTTACCTGAGGAGGGACAGGGACAGGGGGCGTAGTGGGGTGGGGAGGGGCGTGGTGAGGAGAGCGAGCAAGTGAAGACCGAGACGTCCTGCATGGGCGTGAGCGCAGGCTCTGTAGTGGGTATCTGTTTGATGGTACGCACGGGGCAGGGGTGCTAAGGCCGTGCGCATGGTGAGGAGCTTGCAATGTAGCCGGCACACTTGCGGCAATAGGTGCGCTCGCTGACCAGTTGCGTGCGCAGTTGCGTGCGAGGGAAAGGCTGCGCCACGCCGCGGTAAATCGTTTACTGACAAGAAATTGAGAATGTGGAAGGATTGCCTAGCAACGGTTGGGCAAGGATGCAACTGTGGGTGTTGTGCCCTACAGCTGAAAGTTGCGGGACTGAAGCGACACCAGCCGGCGGGTCCCACCTTGGGGGTACGCTCGCGGACAAGGCCGGACATGTCGACAGGCGTGTCGAGAAAGTCCACGGATGATGCGCCTGGTGAAGCGGCCTCGTGTTGCGGAGGAGACCAGGGTCCGTCCCCGGTGCAGGATACCGAGAGTCGCAGTCCGCCAAACGGCGCCGGCCCACTGTAGCTGCCGTGCCGCGTCATGCCTTTGTTACTGGCAATGTAAGCACGTCTTGCATCGCTTCCATGGGGCGGCAAGCGCGGCTTGTGAGGATGGCTTTGGTGCGGGGGTTGTGCCGCAAAGCTATTGCAGGCCGCTGTGGCGTCGGAGCCTGGGCCTTGGGCTTCGGCACCGAGAGCTATCGCGTTGGTATCCATTATAGAAGACCTGGAAAGTTCAGGCCTGCATACAGAGGGACAGAAGCATACCGCGGGCCCGTCATTGGACGAGGCGCGACAAGCGCTGCAGGCACAGGTGGTGGCAGTACCTTTATCACTGATACCAATAACCTCTTGCGACATAATCCACTACGCTGCCATCCCAACTCACGTCCGGAAGTAAGAGAGTCCCGAACCCACACCCAGAAGGCCGCACACAGCCGGCCCAGTCGCACAGGCGCTTGTTACTTCCTGACGTAGTTACAATGTTTGAGGACCACTTCCAAAGTGGTGTATGAGGTTGATTGCGCTTGGGCGTGATGGAGAGGGTTGGACTAGGTTGCGTGCGGAAGACAAGCGCACACAACGCGTAAAGCCCTTAGTCACGTATAGATCACGTTCACAAACGACAATGAACATATAACTGGTATTGGCTTCTTGTCGTGGGGAACCGAGGAGGCTTCCCCCTCCACGCGCGCTTTTCCATACAATCGTACGAGGCGACGATTCGCTGCGGTACCTCAGAACAAGTAGTCGATAACATATAATTGAAATATTTTGCCAAATGTATACTTGCATAATACCCCATTGCACGTGGGCCAACACAGGACTCAGCTCAAGGTTCATCGACACCATACCACACCATGCACAACGAAGAACAACAAGATTTGACTAGTAAATTACGTCAAGTTTTACCTCAAAATGGCACCGATAGCAAAACCCTGGTGTCCGCGACGCCGGCCGCCGAAGCGGCTCAACGAGTTGGCACCAATGCTTCTGCAGCAGCAGATAAAGTCTCAAAAACTGCATCTCAAGCACCGGGACCATCAGCTGAGCTCCCGCTTCGCCTACCGGTGGTGCCGCACCTGCGCATGCAGCGCGTGGATGCCTTGCCCGACGCCGTCCAGGAACGCGTGCTGGAGCGCCTGCTGGAGCTAGAGGAGGAGCAGCAAGCGTCCAGCAAGCCGAGCTGGCTGCCGTGGGGAGGGGGACGGAAGCAGCAGCAGCTGCCGCCTGCAACAGGCTCCGACAGCAGTGCCTTCCCTCCACGGCGGCAGCTGCTTCAACAACGCCGTCGCCAGGAGCTGCCGTCGGACGCGGAAACTCCAGACCTTTCGAGCGAACCGTACGACAGCATTCCCCGGCAGCTGGAGCTGCAGTGGCGCACGTACGCCAGGTGGGGGCGGGGGCCAAGGGTCGGCAGCAATGAGGGTCGAGGGCTCTGGGGGCAGAGGCAGTTGGCAGGCTGCGGCAGTCAGCATCAGCAACAGGGAAGGTTAGGGGGATGCTGGTTGGGATCAGGGTGGCGCTGGCTTCGGGCTTTACCCAGGGGGGTGGGAAGGGGTCGCTGGTGGCAGGCTGGGGGTGGCATTCAGGCTCTTGCGGGCGGCCGCATGGCTAAGGATGCCGGTTGGGGCACGCAGTTGGGCCCAGCAGCAGCACGCACCTGGCGTCAGGCATTGGAGGTTGACCTGACCCAAATCAGGATACACCCGAAGTCCCTGCGAACTGCCTTGTAAGGCAGTAAGTCGACCAGTCTTAATCTATTGCTTCCCGACGCAGTATGTGGCTTGGGAGCGAAGCATGGCTTGCTGGGATATGGCGGCTGGCCGCTAATGCCCTTCCACACCATCGCGCCGTGCATACGCATGACGTGGCCACCCTCCTATGCCCATCCTTGAGTCATACACAATGACGTGCTGCGTCGCCCTCCTACCGGCGCCACCCCTCAGGCTGTACCCGGGAGAAGCTGCCGCCCTGCTGCGCACCAGCGGGCTGTTGGACGGCACCACCAACGCCAACACCACCAGCTCTACCTCCAGCTCCAACGCGAGCACCACCGGAAGAGCCAATACCAGCAGCGGCAACGGCAGTAGCAGCGGAACCAGCGGCGGCCCTCTGTTCAGCCTCTGGTCGCGGCGCCAGCCTCTGGCGGATGCGGGCGGGGAGGCACCTGCGGGCCAGCCCGGGTCTGTAGGGACCGCAGGGTCCGCAGGATCGGCACTGGGCTTCCTGGGGCGGCTGCTGCCCTCGGCTGCAGAGCTGCAGAGGTCGCTCCTACCGTCTTCGCCGTCGTCATTATCGTCATTACCGACAGCTGCCGGGGGGCCAGCAACGGTGCCGGCAGCAGCAGCGGAGGCGAGAGGTAGGGGAGGGAGCGGCAGCGACAGTGTGGGTGGTGCAGGCGCAGGACCGGCGGCGGGCAGCAGCAGCAGCAGCACCGGCAGCGGCGGCGGCGGTGGCGGCGCAGGGTCGTACGGTGGTGGGCGTCAGCGGCGGCGGGGCGGCAGGTGGGAGGTGGCGGCGGACATGCGGGACCCGGTGTTCCGGGAGTTGAGCTGGCAGTTGGACCGTTGGTACGGCGAGTACTGGGGGCGGTTGGAGCCGTTGAGGTACGGCCGGCGGGCACAGGTGTGGGCGTTGCGGGGCGCGGCGATGCCGTACGACTGGACGTTGAGGCGGGAGGGCGCGAGGGAGGGGCGCGGGAACGGGGGTGCAGGTTGGCGCCTGGGGGCGGGCCTTGTGCGTGGGGCGCTGGGGCTGTGCGGTGGCGTGTTCGGGGCGGTGGGTTCGGCTGTGGGGTTGCTACCACACAGGGCCAAGGTGTGGGAGGTGGTGGCGTTGGAAGGGGAGGCGGGGGAGGGGGAGCAGGGGCCAGGGGGGCAGGGAGGAGGGTTTGCGGGGGTGCGGCAGGGGCGAGGAAGGGGAGGTGGGGGCCTGGCGGCGGCGCAGGCGGCTGCCAGGCGGCCAGAGGCGTTTGCGCTGCGGCAGGCGGTGCTGGTGCCAGCTGGGTGGCTGTGAGGGGGCACCCGCACATGAAGCTCGGACGGCATTTGGCACGGGTGCAACGATGTACAGTGTCGGCGGGCAGTCAAGGGCAGCATTAGTGCTGGCATGCATGTGACGGGCCGTTCTGGTGTTCCCCAACTCAAGGAGCGCGGTTTTCACACGCTGCTCATTGTGAATGTATGCGGCTGTACTTGGTGCTTTTGCGATGCGAGAGGACGGTCCGGGTGCGCCAACAACAGCCCTGAACCTCTTAACTGTTTGTCGCAGGATGGCAGGATGAACATTGCTTGCAGTAATGGCTGTTCGCGACAGTGAAGAGACACTCATTTGCATGCCGTTTATTTTGATGGCAATGCGCGTTTTCGTATGGGCAGCTCCAGCCTCCGGGCGCTTCGCCTCGAGGCAACTGTTAGGCCGGGCGGTACCTTCACAATCTAGGACGTCCTAGACCTTGACATGGTAATGCCAGCGCTCCTTGCCAAACAACATTGCTGGTTGCTGCGCGTACGGTGTACCTGCTTACATTGTACACTGCTTACATTCGCTGTACAAGTGCACTCCTTTCTTTCCAATCGACACATGACACTGCGACCCATGGGTCGTTCTGACCCTTGAACCTTCTCGCGCTTTCCTGTAAGCCCCGCAAACAACAGATATTCATTGCAATAAATATATTGTGAATCACATGAGCGCTATGAATGGCGGCTTGGGCCGGGCCTCTCCTGCGACCGCGAGCGCGGACGAACGCGCCAGGGCGCGCTCTTGGTGCACCTACGCGCTGTTGTTGGTGCTACTGGCAGCTGGGCTGTTGGGGCCCTGGCTTACAGGCGGCCTTGGTGCCGGGCGCCAGGCGCAGCAGCACGCCTCGCTGGTGCGACGAGCAGCCAACGCCTGGAGAGACGCACGGAGCAGCAGCAGCAGCAATCGCGAACATGGGGATGTTGGTAGCAGCGGGGAGCAGAGTAGTGCAGCAGCTGGTGGGGGGCCTATAGGAGTCGGGTCCCCAGGCGAGGGCTATGGGAGCAGGGGCCGTGGGGGTGGGGGTGGGGGAAGCAGGGGCCGCGGTAGGGACCTTGCTCGTGGAGCTGCGAGGCAGGCGGCGGAGGTGTGGGCTGGCGGCGATGGCGGCAGGTCTCCGATGCCAGCGTGGGGTGGCGTGCCGCTGAACGCAACGCGGCAGGTGGGTGGGTGGTGCGCGGGTGTGGGCCGCCCTGTGGTAGTGGGTGCGGGGCACGTACGGCACGTACGGTTTACGACACAAGCACGTAAGCGTACGCGGCAACCAGCAGCTTGAACCCCCACGGAGAGCATGGGGACGTGTTGCCCCCTGTCCCTCGGTCCCCAGCCACCACGTCCCTGACCCAACACGATGCGCACGCATGCGCAGCTCTCACCACCACACCACAACACTCCTTGGCACACTCCCCGCCCCCACCGCAGGAGGCAGCCGACCTGCTGCTCGTCCGCGCCCGCCAGTTCCGAGCCCTCGCGGCCGCCAGCCCCGCCCACGCCGCCTCCGCCTCCGCCGCCCTAGCCGCCGCCCTGGCCCTCCTGCCCCCCTCGCCCACCCCTCTCGACCGCATCCTCGACACACTGCGCCACGACCACACAGCCCCCCCAGCCACCTCAACACCCAACACCACCACCCAGCCACAGCACAGCGCTTCCCAATTCCACCACAGCTCCAGCCTAAGCGACAAGGACAAGCCATACCACGCACACAACCACCACACCGACACCGACATCCCTGCGGAAGGCGGCCAACAAGTAGATACAGCTAGCAAGCTGGTATCCCCATTCTCCTCCTCCTCCGCCGCCGCCCCGCACCACCACCCCATCCCCTCCCCCTCCCCGCTGCAGCTGCTGCCAGCAGCAGTGGACCTGGTCTCCGCCCTCCGCGCCCAAGGTCCCAGCGTGGCCTGCGCGCACGACCCCACCCTGCCCTTGGTCAACGGCGAGTGGTGGCGTCGCCCCCCGGCCCCGAAACAAGCTGCTTCCTCCCCTTCCGCCCCCTCCTCTCCTTCCGCTCCCTCCTCTCCTTCCCCCTCCTCCCCCGTCCTGCTGCCCCCCGTGCTGGTCGCCGCCAACCTGCGCCAGGTGGAGCTGCTGGCGCCCTTCTGGTGCCTGGAGCTGCTGAGGGTGGTGGCCATGATGCAGGGAGGGCACCAAGCGGTGGAGGGAGGGGCACAAGTCGTGGGGCCCACGGAGGAAGAGCCGGGGGCGGGGGCGGGGGCAGGGGCAGGGCCGGGGGCGGGGGTGGAGCCAGGGGAGCCAGGCAGTACGGCGGAGGCACATGGGCATGGGGGAGGTGGTCAGGAGGCGGCGGCAGCAGCTTCCAGCGGGGGCGAAGCAGCTGCCGAAGCAGGTGCAGAAGCACCGGACACCGGAACAGATTGCACAACAGAAGACACATCCATGCAGTCCTTCCAGCCCCCGACCCCGACCCGCGGGTCACTGCAGCCCCCGGTCGCGGTGTCCATCTACGAGTCGGGCAGCTCCGACGCCACGCCCACGTGGCTCGCCGTACTGGCCGTACTGCTGGACGTGTTGCGCGTGCCGCGGGCGGTGGTGACCCGCGGGTCGCTGCGGCGGGCGCCCGGGCAGCACCGCATTGCCTACCTGGCGGAGCTCCGGAACCGCGTGCTGGACCAGGCGCTGGTGCCGCCGCCACCGCCGCCAGGGCCGGGGGCGGGGCCGGAAGGGCCAGGGGAGGGTGAGGTGGGCCCGGATGGGGAGGCGGGCTGGGGCCTGTGGGCGATGCAGGTGGGGGCGGGTGGCTGCAGCGGTGGTTGGAGCATTAGCAGCGGTGACGAGCAAGGGGATGTGTCCGCAGCTGGGGGTGGCGAGGGGGCACCCACCGGCGAGGCAAATGCAGGCGGAGTTGATGGAGACTACGGGGCGGGCGGTACTGCAGCGTACGTAGGTGCGGTGGCAGTACGGCACAGGCGGCTGACCCACGGGTCGTTCCGCCCCGGCCGCGTGCTGTTCCTCAACGACGTGTACGGCTGCGCGCCGGACCTTGCACGGCTTGTACTGGACGCGGAGGCCACGGGGGCTGACCTGGCGTGCGGGTTTGACCTTGACCGGGTGGGGGAGAATGCCCGGAGGAGAAGGAGGAGGGGCAGAAACAGGAGCAGGAGGAGCCGGGGGCTGCTTGGGGAGGGGAGGGAGGGGGACGGGCTGGGAGGGGAGGACAGGGGCGGGGATGGGGAGGGGGAGTCGGAGGAGGAGAGGCAGGCGAGGAGGCTGGTGGGGCTGATGAGGGGGTTGAAGGAGCAGGGGGGGAGGGAGGATGGGCGGATGGGCGGTAGGGGTGGGCTGGGTGCTGGTGGAGGGAGTGGGGATGCTGAGGGTGGTGGTGGCGGTGGTGGTGGTGGTAGTGGTGAAAGTGGTGGTGGAGAGGCTGGCGGGCGGCAGCAGGAGGGTGAGGGGCAGCAGGAGCAGCAGGAGGTGCATGATGTCCAGATCCCGGTAGTGGCGGGGGCGGCGCACGAGCTGGTTGGGGGCAAGCAGGAGGAGGATGCGAAGGCGGGGAAGTATGAGGGGCAGGAGCAGGAAGCGCGTTATGCCCAGACCCCGGCAGCGGGGGCGGCGCAGGAGCTGGTGCGGGGCCAGCAAGGGGAGCGTGCGGCAGAAGGGAGGGAGGCGCCGGGCCCGACGGAGGAGGCGGAGGGCCAGCGTCAACCTGGCACCGAAGGTTCCTTGGCCGTTGCCGCCATCTCCGCCTCCACCGCCGGCGCGTTTGACTCCGCCGCTGCCACTGCTGAGTCCGCCACCGCCGCCTCCGAGACCACCGCTTGCGCTGCCGATTCCGCCGCCGCCGCCGCCGCGGCATCCGGCATCGGTGCCGCCGAGGCCACCGCCGCCGCCGCCGCTGAGGCCGCCGCCGCCGCGCTATCCGACGTGCTGTGGGCGCAGGCCATGGCAGCGGCGGGTCAGCGGTGGGACGGCAGCCGCCAATACACCTTCTACGACATATGGTGAGTGCAGGCATTGGGTCCTCTGGGCTGGGTTCCATCACGCCTTGGGAAAAGCGCGTGGGCGTTTGCTTGGCCATGCCCCGCACGCAGTTGACAGGGGAATGGGCTTCACGCACATTTTGGATTATGCCGCTGCTTACCAATGATACTGCATATGATGTCAAGCTGTGCCCTGCTGCGTGTGCTTGTGCGTGTGCTTGTGCCTGTGCGGTGCGCAGGGTGGCACGAGATGTCGGCGGCAGACGGGTGAGGCCTTTCAAAACGCGTGTGTACGCTATCCCGAAGTCGCAGAGTTGAGTACAAGGGTCAATGTTTCAAAGTCGAAGGGTCAAAGGGTCAAAGTCCGTAGTCGCTATGCTCACGCGCTGCAAGCGCCTGCTGCCCTGCTGTCGTCCACGACACTTGCTGCCCTGCTGTCGCGCCTCCTTGTGTTTTGTTTTGCCCACGACACATGCTGCCCTGCTGCTGCCATCGTACCGTCGCCGTGTCATCACTGGCTCTGCTCACGCCCATGCCGTACGGCTTTCGACAGCCCCACGACATGCAGGCCGTGAGTGCGAATGGCGCACGGTAGACCTATCAGCTGCTCACTCGCCGCACAGCATCCGCCATACCTCCCCGCGCGGCCATCGTCTGGACATTGTCTGGACCCGATCCCCAAACCCCTTATATCCTGCTCCCCAGATGGACAAGGCCTACCCCATCGCCTACAACCACGGCCCCTCCGCCCTCCGCCTGGCCATGGGCTTACCCACAGCCGCCTACTGCTGCTGGAACGGCGCAGCAGCAGTCAACGCACAAATCTTTCTGCCACCGCCGCCACCGCTACCGCCCGCCGCCGCCACCAGCAGCAACAACAGTACCAACAGCAACAGCTCCTGTGACGCCTCGGCCTCCGATGAGCCTGGTCGTGTGAAATATGGCTCCTTCAACAGCAGCAGCAGCAGCAGCAGCAGTGAAAGCCTCGGCGCCGGCAGCTTCCCGCAGCTTCGCTTCCGTCGCAGCCTGCCCGGCGAGTGCGACGCGAGCGAGTGCTCGCTGCTGTGCGACGACATGCACCGCCTGGGGTACGGCAGGGTGCTGATCGACCCGTGGGTCAGGCTGTCGTACATGCCGTACCACGACAGGGGGCTGCATTACGAATGGATGCACGGCGCGCCTATGGTCACGTGGGGGGAGTTGGCGGCGGTGGGGGCGGCAGGGGAGGGGGAAGGAAATGGAGAGGAGAAGGGCAGAGGTGCTGCTGGAGCTGGAATTGCTGCTGGTGGTGATGGCAGCACGGCTTCTGGCTTCAACAAGCGGACTGCACAACAGGTGGGTGAAGTGCAGGGGTATGTGGGCCTGGTCGTGGGGCATGCCGTGTGAAGGTGCTGTCTATGTGGGGAGAGGTGGGGAACTAGCGGCGGCGTGGGCAGGGGAAGTGGGGGCGGGGGAGGAGGCGGTGGCAGGGGCAGGGAAGGTGGGACGGGAGAGGTGGGGGCGGGAGAGGTGGGGTCGAGGGCGGGAGCGGTGGGGAGTGGCAGCGCCTGGCAGGGGTGCTGCTGAAGGGGTAGGGACACAACAGCGGACCGTCAAGGGGTGGGTACCGTCATGAGATTAAAACCGGGGTGTACTTGCTGTTCGTGAAGGTTCACGTGGGGGAAGCTGGCGGCGGTGGAGGCGGTGGGAGTTCCTTCCCCTTCCCCTTGCTGCAGTACAGGGTGGCCATGCGATTGCACTTGCACGTGTACTTTGCCTTTGGTTTCCCCTTTCAGGAAATGGGCATCAAGGTGGCTCTGGGCCGCCTATGGTGGCAGGCCACCCTGGGGGGCGTGACGGCGCCCGACATTGGCAAGGAGCTGGACAAGGGTGGGTTATCTGGGGGCACAGTGGGGGCACGGGAGAGGTAGTGCAGGCGACATGGGCAGAAAGGAGGTGCTGTGTGCTATGCCCTGCTATTGGTGAGTGACGGCCCCCGACATCAGCGAGGAGCTGGACAAGGGTGGGTTAGCTGGGACGGGGGGACGCGTGGGTAAGGGGGCACGGGGAGGGGGCCGGGTAGCAGGGGGAGTGAGCGGCAGGGGGCGGTGGAGCAGACGGAGGGTGCTGCCTCGTATCCATAGCAATGGGGAGCTTCACGGGCCCCCACGTCAGCAAGGGGCTTGACAAGAGTGGGTTAAGGGGCAGGGGTGACACCGTCCCATTGTTTAGACGGGGGTGGACGGATAAGGGATCTGCGCGGCCGCACGGCGGGCAGGGAGTTGCGGATCGCATCACCGTACATGCTTCGTCGTGTGGCTTAGGCCCGCATGGGCCCCCCGCATGCCTCCCGCATGCCTCCCGCATGCCTCCCACACATGCCTTCACCCTCCCCAATGCCCTACCCAGGCCCGTTCACAACAGTGGGGTGCGAGCCCCCGCCGGACCCCCCGTCCGACACACAGCAGCACACCCACACCCCAACCGACAGCAGCACCCAAGCCACCACCACCACCACCACCAGCACTGGGACAGTAATGGAACATGGTCTTGACATGGAGTACGGCGGCCGTAGCAGTCACGCCTCCCCACCCGCCCAGCCCTCCCTCCCTGCCCTGCGGCAGTGCGTGGAGGGCACGTGGGCCGCCCTGGCCCGACGCGTGCACACCCTGCCCGCGCCGCCGCCGCCACCGCCGCCGCCGCCGCCGCCAGCGCAGCGGCAGCCGGCGGCGGCTGTGGTGCAGCCGTTTCTACAGGACCAGCGGCAGCAGCAGAGGCTGGGCGGCGGTGTGGGCCAGACTTCGATCGTCACGGTCAAGGGCCTCGTGCCGAGCCTGCAGGAGCTGCAGCGGCAGCAGCAGCAGCAGAGGGCGGCGGTGGTGGCGATATCGGCCCGGGTGGCCACGGGGTGGGAGCCAGCCACGCCGTACATGCAGGTGCGAGAACGTCTGTACGGCAATAAGGGTTGGGTTGACACGTGTCGGTGGGGTGTAGGGCGTGGGGCGGTGGTCGCGCTCCTGTGGGGCCAGGGGGTGGGGGGCAGCCACGCTGTACATGCAGTTGGGCACATGGCAAAGGTGCATGTACGGGATGTGTATGGGAAAAGCGGGCTAATGTAAATGGGGTGTGCGGCGGTAGGTAGGGCATGCAGGTCGGGCACTGGCCAGGGGCACGTTACGACGGTTGGAACCGGTTGGGTTGACACGTGTCAATCGGGCGTGCGGCACGTGGCGGGCATGTAGGTGGGGGCAGGGGTGCGTAAATGGCAGTAGGAGTTTGGGCGAATGTAGCGGTAACCCTTTCTTAATTTGGCTGGTGGCACACGGCCGCTATTTTTGTTGGTAATGCACGGCGCTGATGTGCACGCGTGGCTGCACGTGTGCCACTTCTTATACACCCACACTCATCAAGCACTGCCTTCCTTCCTTCCTGCAAGACGTGTACTGTATGCCCTTCTGTACCAGACTAAGTGTGTGGACCTGACGCCCGGTTCCTACGTGCCCAGCTCCCACATGCTATTCGCGGTTTACCGTATTTCTGCAATAATCGTGCATTATTCCTGCAATATTCCCTCAATTTACAGGTGGAGTGCGTGGACCTGACGCCCGGCTCGGACATTGCCGACTTCTCTGGCGCCCACCTGGTGGAACTGGCGCTGCCCAACCACACGCACACCTACCTGCAGGGGAGGGGGTGGTAGAGTAGCAGTGCAAGAACGGGTGCTCGCGCACTTACCTGCAGGGGAGGGGGTGGCCGGGGGACCCGGGGGCGTAGCGGCAGGGAAGGGGCAGTCGCGAGGGAAGGAGTTTCCCTGAGGCAGGAGTCGGCACGGCAGCAGCCAACAGAGGCATTTACACACGACGGCACACACTACTTGTGCAGCGACAACGGCATCGATGAGTACGAGTGTGGGCAGCTGGACGAGGCTCCACGCTGATGAAATGCGGTGCGGGGCTGCGAGCCCTGGCATTGGTGGGGCTCCCCAGGCCCCCAGTGCACCAATCGAACCTCCGTGGTACGGCACCCGGAGTTGCATGCCCCGCGTCGCTCTGCTGGCTGGCTCTGCTGGCCCAGCAGCGTGAGCCGCCGGTGGTCCGAGTGCTCCAGTTGCAGATTATTTATGCACGATGTGCTGTTGGTTATCTCTTGGCCTAGGCACGGCAGCCTTCTTTTGATGGAGCGGTAGTGCGACGACGGGTAATAATGAGGGGGCGGTATCTGATGGTCACGGACAAGCCCCGACGGCCGCGCAACTGCGCAGGTCCGCCCAGGGCAGGCGTGCCGTCACCACACCAGTGTCCACGGCTATTACTTGATCACGGGGCCCTCTTCCCGGCGGCCGGCCAATCCGGGCGGGTGTGGGGCACAGTGACGGGCCTCGAGCGCAAGGAATGCTGGTGCGCGTTATTGGTGATGCTTGCGGGCTCTTATGTTTGTTGAGTGGTGGCGGTATACTCCGTGACGAAAAGTGTTGTGACGAAATCAGCCTGCTCACATGGTGGCGACCCACGTGTCCAGCCGTGCACCTGCACGTGGCGTGCGCGCATGTTCGCGGCGGTTCGGGGCAAAGGGAATAGGCTGTAGCACAATGGTCGGCGTGCACGCCTCATGGAACAGTCCAAATGAGAGTCGTGCCGTTGTTTGATACAACTTGATCTTGACGTGCACTCATGCGAAGGACGGGGACGTGTGCTCCAGGCGCCATGGCGGCTGTCTGGAGTCTGGAGGGACTCGGGCATGCCAGGCCGATCTTGAGCCCGATTGGCTTGCGTGTATGGGGTGTCTCACCTGCCAAGTGAAGCACCTACCACAGTCATCAACTGACCTGAAGCTACCGCAGGCATCAACTGACCTGAAACTGTACTAGCGGCCGACCTTCAGCCCTGTGGCTCTGCTCCAGCGCATACCGCCGGTGGTGGTCATGAGGTAGTGGTGATTCATAAAGGCGCTTTGACGATGTGACGAGTGCAATGAGCAGAGTTAAGAGGATGAAGCCCGGCCCTTGGCGTTCATTGATGTGTCGTACGGCTGTGGTACAGTGTGGTGTACATCGTACGGCACTTCCTTGTCGTCACCTGCTGTGCTGGGAGCCTGGGACGTTTGGTTGTCCGCTTGCCATTACGGCTTGGTTGCGCAGCTGATTGCAGCTTGATTACTAGCTACCGTATGAACGGCAAGGAGCAGAATGCGTTGTGCAGATCACCATATACCGGTGGTTGCACGTGATTTGTGCATTGTGCGGGTTGGTTGCTTCGGGCCGTACAGGGTGCAGTCTACTGGCACTGTGCACTCCCAGCCATGCATACTGTAAGGGTTCGCCGTCACCTGCCTTGCGCAAAACCGGTAACAGTTTCAGATTTCCAGTTACAGCCCCCGAACGTGCGGAGAGCCAAGGGGCCACAAGGATCAGCGATGTTATGCAACTCGAGCTCGTGAGGCATTAAACCGTACCGTGCCGTGCCCAGTCCTACCCACAACAGTATGATGGGCCCTGAGTGATGCGTTGCTTAAAGCACCATAATTCTCCACAATTCAATGTCGCAACATTTTTGGCAGACATGGCAGCCATCAACACATGGCAAGGCACGAGCACGGTACCTGCTACCGTTACCCTCCGCAGCACTTCCCACCAACAACGTAACGGGGATAAGCAAGCGATCATGCTTCCTGATGCTATATATATACCAATACATACCTTCCCCGTTCCGCTTAGCAACTGGCACGGCTCTTCTTAGACTGGCACATCTCCCCTCCCCAAATCGGGGATCCTACCCGCCGCCACGGGCCACCTCCTGAGGCGGGGCACGTGGGTTGTGGGACCACCAACCTCACTACCCATGTCGTGTTTGGCGACCCTGCTTGCCCCTCCACAGCACCAGCAGCCTGACTGGCGCGTGCGTCCACACGACAATGCCGTGCTCCATTGTGCATACCCCGTGCGTGCAAGGAGCCACCCATCCATCGCATACCTTGGTACGGCCCTGATCGCCTACCACCCCTCACCTTCGTACACCAACCCCTTCTGCTCCCCGCCATGGCTCCGGCCTCAGCGCCAGTGCCAGCCCCAGCAAAACATGATGCCGAATACCCCAATTCCCCTCGCATACTGGAGAACTGTATCTTCCGCAGTCGTAGGGGGTCATTGGCCCCCATTGCACCACATCAACCCACTACACTACCCCAGCGCAGCCCCAGTACTCGTCATCAACAACTCAGCTCGATCCCCCACGCATACCGAGGCCGCTACCTGGCCCAAAACCAAGCTGGAATGTCGAACACCCCACACTTTGCCGCTCGTGCGCCAATGTTGCACACCATGCAACGTACACCCTGCTGCTATAACCTGTCCTCGCAGTGGATGACGCTACCGGGCGACGCTCCTCGGCCACGCTCCTCCACACCCAGCGAGCAGCGACGCGTACGTTACGGTGTGTATTACCACCAGGTACAGCACCAGACAGCCTGCGTAAGCTCGCCCTTCTTCGGCCTCTTAACCCACGCTACTACCCCTTGACCCTGCTGCCCCGCCGCAGCGCCAGCC